>OY856409.1:965060855-965660855 GCA_963693085.1 Alisma plantago-aquatica | reverse complement strand
TCAAAGGTAAATGATCCAAGAAGAGTGGATATTCCTTCAAAGAGGATGACTTGTTGCAAGAGTGGGTAAGACCTTGGTGAAGGTAGAATACTCCTTGCAAAAGTGGGTAAGTACTTGGTGAGATTGAAGATCAGTCTTGGATAGGTAAGTCCTTTGGTAGGTTGTTGGCTCCCTTCTCCCTAAATGGAAATTTGGGTATCCTTGGATCGGAAAATGAAGGTCATATATTGTATTTCATATAATGGTATACAAGTATGCAATGGTTACAAAATCCTAGAGCTTGACCTCTCTAGGTAGTGGAATGACTTTCTCCTAGTTTAGAGATTGGAACCACTCTACATAGCTTATATTCTTGTGCTTGTTCAATCTCTCTCATCCTTGCTGTGTATGTTTCATTTCAATAAAATTCCATATTAACTTCAGAAATATCTTGATGGTCTAATGAATTTTGTTTAAGTGTATTTAAGTTCTATTCACCCCCCCTCAAGAGTCCATCGTAGATCCAACATATTTTACATACTTTTGAGCCCTTAGGACACTAATTATGATTCAACTAAAAAAATATGTTGTTTGTGATCCTTTTTTGCTATAATGTTGCCTTAGAAAGTGAATGCTAGTTTTTAACACCTTATGAGATTATGTGTGATCTTATAGGCTTTTGTTTTAAGGTATATAAGAGTGACCTGAAGGATAAGAAAAAGATATTAAAAGTAACATATATTTTTATTCTAAATGTAATGTATATGTTGGCTAAATGGACATCATCGAAATCCCTTTGTTTTGAAAATGACAAACATTTCATTCTTGTAAATCTAACGTGCTACTTGAGTGTTACTGGAACAAGTTGGATGAAAAACCTTTGGAAGATCTATATGCTTGAAAATGCTTTAATTTCATGATTGTAATCAAATGTAAAAACGTGTACAAGTATATAATGTACAAGTACTTATATATTATGTAAATCAAGCGTTTAGATCTTCCCTAGCCATTCAAAACACTTAGATAGGTCATCCCCTATAATAGTGTCACAACTGCACACTCATACACACACTTAGTATTCATCTAGAACCACCAAAACAGAGACATTCTCAGTCGAACTATTTTTCGATCGAGACACACTCGGTCGAATATCTTCTCGACCGAGAGTCTCCCGAGTTAATCCTTCTAATAGGTTATATAGTCATTAGACCTAGCAAACAAGGTGGTTGGGAGTTGGAATCGATCGTTATATACACTTGCTCCAGACCATCCTTCGGTCGACAAAGTCTTCGACCGAGAAGGTGTCTGTCTGCACTTTCAGAATTAATAAACTAGTTGTTGCTAAAAGCAATTAGTGGACACCTAACGGCTAGTTGAGTACTTAGAACCCCCTAGAAAGTGTCTAGAACGTCCTTAAGCATTCATAAGGCCATTCCTATAAATAGGACATGCCTTAGGACACCCAAAACACACTTGTGCAATACTTGAGCATACATCCTTGCAATTGGCAATCCTTTCTTGTGAGAAATTGAGCAACTTCTACACTTGCTAATCTTTCCCATTGCTACAAGCTCGTTGATACTCATCGTTTTGCAATATTAATCACTAAGATGGTTAATCCTAGAGTTTAAACCTTTTTTACTTCCAGTTTTAAGGGTAGTATAGAAGGGTCGATCCCACATGACAACTATTTAGGGATTGTTCTTAGAACTCAAAGATTGAAGAATTTTATTATTTTTTTTGGTATTTTTCTTTTTATTAAATCAGAAAGTAAAGTCCAGTTGGGGGTTTGAATGATTACACTAATGCAAGAAGAAAGACACTTAACAAGAATAAACATGCACAACTAAAAAGATTGTTAACACAAGCAAAACTATATGAATGGAAGACTAAGGATTAAAGTAAACAAGGGATGCGGTGATTAAATCAAGAGAAGGAAATCAAGGCTTGTAGGGGTTTTCACCACCTTAGCCTAGGTGATAATAACTAAATCTTAAACGACGATTCGATGAAGGTTTGTGAATTTAAAAAACTCACAAGAGAGAAACTCCACATGAGCCCATTGGTCTTGGTGCTCATGCTTCCTAGTTTATCAACCTAAAAGATGAGAATCCACGGTCATATCAAAACGTCTATGTAATCGATTTTATTGTTCTAAATCTGGATTTCCATGGTCATATCCATCCGGATTAACATGCGATCCGAAGATCAATTGTTCAATTAAAATCGATTATCATCTAATCGTTTAAGAAAAATCATTAAAACCATGGCTAAGGGGTTATTCCCCTTTGCCCCGATAAAAGACTACTCACACATGGAGAAAGGGGAGACGGAGGAAGAAAGAAATGAAGCCATAGTCTAGCCCAGAAATCAGGAAATTAATCCTTATACTAGAGACGATGAAATGACTTAGCTCTTTGTTCCTTGCTCCAGAATTGAAGAACGGAAGAAAGAGGATTAAAACTAAGGCGGAGAGAAAAGACAAGAATAAGAAAGAAAGAAAAGTGCTTGAACCAAAGCCTACTTTATTGCATAATACGAGAACGATTACAAGATTAATTGCTGCAGAATTCCAAAATACAAGAAATCCGAGATGTCTTGAGGAGGAGGAAGTGCCCCTCCTTTTATAGAAGAAGGAGGGGGTATACATTAGGTTTAGGGTAAAAGAAATGGCCTCCGGCGGTTGCTAACTTTCTAGATCTAGTCAATAGAGGAAACAATTGATTTCTTTGCATCCCTTTTTGCATTAATTTCCCGCAACAGCAGTTTCGAACGTATTTTTGGGCCAGTCAAAAATACAGAAGCGGCCCGAAAATATATTTTTCCTGTAGATAATTGAATTATCTTTCCAACGCATACTTGCACAATAAATTCCGCCTTGGGATGTGGGAGTTATACCAATTTTGGTAAAAGGTATATACTGAAATCAGACTCTGCGGAAAAACGTAATGCTACTTTCACTGGATAATTGTGCAGCCAATTAAACACCAAAATTGCCGCAAAATATCTCATTTTTATAGCCAATAAAATTATCTTTTCATTTCATACTTTATCATGAAATTCCTCCTTTTGACGCAAAAGATATGGCTATTTTGGTGACGAGTATCTCAGGCACTGCGGGAATATTTGAAAGCCTCATATCTTTATCTTTTATTTTCTCGATTTAGATAATTCCTGAAAATTGAGAAAAATATCATAAGAATTCAGGAAAAGTATATCAAGAAGATGAAAGTGCTATTTATTTTTGAATTAGCTAATATTAACAAAAAAGTCCTAATTAATTATTCTAAATGAAGCAAAAATAAGAGATGGATATGCATTCATCAAAATACCCCAAACTTAAACTTTGCTCGTCCCGAGCAATATTAAAATTAAGAAATACTTTCAAGACATACTCTCAACCTATCATCATCACTCTCCTAACAATCACTTGATTCCTTCCACCAAAATATGGCCAAGCGACCCTGACTTCCTGAATTCACGAAAAGTGACTTTTATATTTCCTACTTCACAAACTTGTATTTATTCAAGACCTGCAATAAAACAGATTTTCATTTCACCTTTGCATTTGGTACTCCATTTTTTTTTAAGTTTTACACAAGAACAGGGCTGATTTGGATGGTTGGGGTTTTTGTAGCTTTCCCCTGGGTAGAAAATTAGAGTGAAGGAGGTATGGAAGAAGGACAGTCTCTCTTCTATTCGACTCGAGACCTTTTTATTTAGTGGACATGCAGTTATATTGACCGCATTTTTTTTCTTTGATTTTTGGTGATACACCCAATTGTGTGGGTATGAAAGAAGTGGAAGAGGGGGAAGGGGTGCCACCCCAAACTTAGCCTTTTGGGCATTATTGGCTTTTTTTTTTCTTTTTGACGAATGGAAAGACTTGGAAGTGGTGGAAGAAGAGTAGAAGAGGTTGTTCTTGTGCAACTTTTTTTTCTGTCTTTTTTTTTAGAGTACCATGCAATTGTTCAACTATTACCGAATCATGCGAAAAATCAAGAAAATTTATACAAGTTGTACATGATAAGAAAGCATCACTCTTGAATCCTATCAGTCCTCTATGGCTTGCCATCTTTTCCAAGGAGTGATTATTATTTGAGGTCCTAAGTGACAGGAGGATTTCTAGTCATGAAAGTTTCAAAATTTTAATTGCAAGGTAGTCACATCATTAAGGGGAGTATTTTGACAAATGATCATATCAAGGCCGACTAGATATGGGCCAATTGTACTATGAAAAGAAAGAAAAAAAAACTAGATGCAAAATGTAAAATAAAGAACAGATACTAAAAGGGGAAGAAAAAAGGGGTGAAAATGTACCACCCATCCCCACCCCGAACTAAAGACTTTGCTCGTCCCGAGCAAAATCAAAATCTGAGATGGGGGAAAAGAATCGTTGTGGTGGAGGATGAAGGACGATGACAGCAACTCCCCAAAAGAGGAGAACACAAAACAAAACAAAAAAACAAGGGTGATGATATTAGAAAAGAAGGAAAAATGGAAAAATTATTTGGGTTGCCTCCCAAAAAGCGCCAAGTTTTACGTCATGGCATGACAAGAGATGGATCAGTCTATTGATATTCTGGGGAAGTTGTGGGATCAAATAGGTTTAGGTCTTTCAAAGATGAAAAATTGTTTGAATCTGAAGCGACAAGGTCTTCAGTGGTGATGTATCTTTTAAGTCGGTGCCCATTAACCTTAAACTCACCCAAAGCTTTATCCCAGAGAAGAAAAGCGCCATGTGAATAAGCACACTTGACAATGTAGGGGCCATACCATCTCGACTTGAGTTTTCCAGGGAAAAGTCGTAATCTTGAATTAAAAACTAAAAATTGATCCCCTTCTCTAATGTCTTTGCGTTTGATGTGACCATCATGCCACATTTTAGTTCGGTCTTTGTAGATTCTTGCGTTTTCATAGGCACTCATCCTAAGTTCGTCAAGCTCATTCATTTGGAGAAAACGTTTCTCTCCAGCCATGGAAAGATCAAAATTCAAACTTTTGATGGCCCAACTTGCTTTGTGCTCTAGTTCTATTGGTAAGTGACATGACTTACCATAGATCAGTCTGAAAGGGGTGGTGCCAATGTGTGTTTTGTAGGCAGTACGATATGCCCATAGGGCGTGATTGATTTTTAACGCCCAATCTTTCCTAGTGCGACCAACAGTTTTTTCTAAAATTGATTTTATTTGTCTGTTGGATACTTCTACCTGCCCACTGGTCTGAGGGTGGTAAGGAGTGGCAACCTTGTGATAAACCCCGTATTTTATCAAAAGAGCCTCGAAACTTTTCTCCAAACAATGGGATCCCCCGTCAGAAATGACGGTGCGAGGGACTCCAAATCTAGGAAAAATGACATCTTTAAAAAGTTTCTTAACGGGTTTAGAGTCACATGTTTTAGTAGGTATGGCTTTAACCCACTTTGGCACATAATCGACTGTGACTAAAATGTAAGTAAACCCATAAGAAGAAGGAAATGGGCCCATATAGTCGATCCCCCAAACATCAAAAATCTCCAATTCTTGCCAATAAGTGAGAGGTATTTGGTCACGTTTGGAAATATTACCCGTCCTTTGACATTGGTCACATGAAAGCACATAATCATATGAGTCTTTGAAGATGGTGGGCTAAAAGAATCCGCATTGTAGGACTTTCCTAGCCATTTTTTGGGAACTCATGTGACCACCATAGGGGCCAGAGTGGCATTGTTCCAAAATGGCAATGCTTTCTTCATGGGACACACAACGACGATATAAACCATCGGTGAAAAGTCGAAACAAATAAGGTTCGTCCCAATAATAATTTTTGACATCATGTAAAAATTTATCTTTAGAATGCCCCGTATACTCGGGATGCAATACACCTGCAACAAAATAATTTACAAAATCAGCAAACCAAGGAAATTGGGAGTCAACCTTGAGCAATTGGTCATCGGGTAGGGATTTGTTTATGGGATGTTCATCAATGGGGCTATAGCTGAGTCTACTCAGGTGGTCAGCCATGACATTTTCAGAGCCCTTTTTGTCTAGGATCTCAAGATCGAATTCCTGCAACAACAAAATCCATCTTATGAGTCTAGGCTTGGCATCCTTTTTGGTCATGAGGTAATGAATAGTTGCATGATCAGTGTAAACAACAACCTTCGAACCAACAAGATATGAGTGAAATTTATCGAATGCATAGACAATGTCTAGCATTTCTTTTTCGGTTACTGTGTAATTTCGCTGAGCCTCATCTAAGGTCTTGGATGCATAATAAATGGCATGGTGTTTTTTGTCAATTCTTTGTCCTAAAATGGCACCTACAGCAAAATCACTAGCATCACACATGACTTCAAAGGGTAAGGACCAGTCAGGAGCACGGATGATAGGAGTGGTGGTGAGAGCCTTTTTCAAACATAAGAAGCTCTCCATGCATGTCGTATCAAAATGGAAAGGCACCTCTTTTTGAAGAAGATTGGTGAGAGGTTTTGTAATTTTGGAAAAGTCACGGATGAATCGCCGATAAAAACTGGCATGTACTAAGAAGGCTCGGATGTCTTTGACTGAGGTGGGAGGGGGGAGCTTGGTGATGACCTCAATCTTGGCTTGGTCAACTTCAATGCCTTGGTTGCTCACCTTATGGCCCAGAACAATATCGTCTTTGACCATGAAGTGACATTTTTCCCAATTAAGGACTAAATGTGACTCGATGCATCTATCAAGAACAAGGGAGAGGTTTCCAAGACAAGAAGTGAAACTATCTCCATAGATAGAGAAATCATCCATGAACACCTTCATGACAGTCTCAGTTAACCCTGAAAAAATGGCAGACATACATCTTTGAAAAGTGGCTGGTGCATTGCACAGGCCAAAGGGCATTCGTCTAAAAGCGTATGTACCAAAAGGGCATATGAAGGTGGTCTTCTCTTTGTCTTCAGGATGAATGGGGATCTAATAAAAACCTGAGTAGCCATCTAAATAGAAAAAGTATTGTTGATGAGCTAAACGTTCAAGAACTTGATCAAGGAAGGGAAGAGGGAAGTGGTCTTTCCTAGTTTCTTTGTTAAGTTTCATGTAGTCAATGCACATCCTCCACCCTGTGACTGTACGAGTGGGAATAAGCTCATTCTTCTCATTCCTAACGACTGTGGTCCCACCCTTTTTGGGGACGACCTGGACCGGGCTGACCCAAGGAGAGTCAGAGATGGGGTAGATGATTCCTGCAGTCAAAAGATTAATCACTTCAAGATGGACAACTTCCTTCATGTTTGGGTTGAGTTTCCTTTGTGGGTCTCGGGAAGGTTTACTATTTTCAATCATTGGGATTTTGTGGATGCAAATGGATTGATCTATCCCAACCAAATCCGTCATTTTGTACCTAAGGTTGTTCTCCTTTTTCTAAGTTCTCCCATAAGCATGGTTTCCTGTCCAATGGTAAGGTCAGAATTGATAATAACCGGGCATAATTGTCGTTCATCCAGAAACACATATTTCAGACCTATGGGAAGAGCCTTCATTTTCGGGGCCTTAGGTGGTTTAGGTTGTTCATCTATGGTGGAGATCATCTTAAGGTCTTCAATCTCAGCACATGGGATTTCTTCAAAGTTGTCCAAGTGAATCTTAAGTTGGTTTGATGGTTCATTATCAAAATCACATTCAGAGGGGATGGTGAGAGCAATGCATAGGGGGTCATCAACTAATTCCCATTCTTGCCTTAATTGGTTTAATTCATCAATGCAATCAAGGAGGTAGACTTCTTCCTCAAGGCTAGGTCCCTTCATACTTTCAAACACCCTAAACTCTAGGTTTTGCTTCCCTAGTCGTAACACAATGGTACCAGCCTCAACATCAATTAAGGCACGAGCAGTGGCTAAGAAGGGACATCCGAAAATGAGGGGGTAGCATAAATCTTCCTTGATATCCATGATCACAAAATCACAAGGGACGTATGCATCATTTCCAACTTTAACCAGAATGTCTTCTATGATTCCCATAGGCTTAGTTGTGGATGAGTCCGCCAGTTGGATGGTCATGGTTGTGGGTAACATATCATTGAATCCCAATATTTTGCAAAGACTATATGGCATGATGGATATACTAGCTCCTAAATCTGCTAGGCCTTTCCTACAAGCATTGTCACCTAAATAGAATCCTATTCTAAAAGAACCTGGATCCTTCTGTTTTTTTGGCATCTTACTCAGGATAATGTCAGAGGTAGTCCTAGCAAGTTTAACAGTCTCATATTCTTTAGTAACATACTTCCTAGTCAAGAGGGATTTCATGTACTTGGACCAGGCAGGCATGTCTGCCAAAGCATCAAGGAAGGGAATGTCGACATGTATTTTTTTCATAGCTTCCCTAAATTTCATGAAGCGGGCATCAAGTCTTGTTTGTTTAAGGCGGTCTTGATAGGGAGGTCGGGGTTTGTAAACTGGTTCTTCATCTTCCACTTGAGGGGTTTCAGGGATGGATGGTTTGGGTGTGACTTTGGGTTCGACAACTACCATCTCCTCATCCTCGAATTCTAGTGGTGGGTCTGAAGATTCTTCTGAAGGAGAAGGGGTGTGCACTTTTCCCGAACGAGTAGAGACTACCTTGAGTTGTTCAGGATGTTTGGGGTTGTTTTCAGGCTGTCCTGCAAAAGTCCTGACAGGAGGTTTTTGTTGGGAAAACAAACGGGCTAACTGTGCGTCAGTTGCCTTTTGATGGGCTTGAATGGCCACGAGGGTTTGTTCTATGCTTGCCCAGTTGGGATGACTAGGGGGAGGAGGAGGGACGGCATTTTGAGGTGGTTGGGGAGGTTGAGGTTGGTTTGGATTTTGGGATGGAAGGTTTAGGTTTTGCAATTGTTGGTAGGGTTGTCGATTTTGGTGATTTCCAAAGTTTCTTTGATTGTTGTATGGGAATCCAGGTGGTGGTCGGTTGTGATTTTGAGGGTAGGGAGGCCTTTGTTGAAGTTGGGTAGAGTTCTTGGCGCCTGAGGGGTTCCCATACTGAAAACCAGGGTGATTTCTAGGTTGGTTGGGATTGTAGTAACCTTGGCCTGGTATTGTATGAATCGAATTAAGGTCTTCTAGTTGTTGACCTACTTCAGGTTGCGTGGGCATGTTGTAGAGCTATTGACAGTGGAGGGTGGTATGGTCGTATCCTTGGCAAATACCACAAAGGGAATCCATGGCTTTTAGTTTTTGGGGTGACTCCCTAAGGGTGACTAAGGATGACTCTAACCGATCTTGTTTTAAGGCGATTAATTTTAGGCTTTCCGCTATGCTTTGGATATCATTATTAACTACTGCCTTGGCTACCTTAAGGATTCCTCCAATCCCTCTTCTAGCCCTTGTTTCGGAAGCCCGTTTAACTACCTCCCATGCGCTAGTTAAACTTTGATGCATGAAATTTCCTCCAGATGAGGAATCAAGAAAAAATTTGGTATCATCATCAACACCACGATAGAAAATCTCTATGAGTTGGGCTGGAGAGATGTCATGGTGGGGGCACTTCCTAAGTAAATCCTTGAATCTTTTCCAGGCTTCACCTAAAGACTCTCCTGGGGACATAGACAAGTGAGTTATTTGACCCCTAAGTTCATAGGTGAGAGATGGGGGTAGAATTTTTCAAGGAACTTGTTTTGTAGAACTTCCCAAGTTGTGACATGTTCTTCACTCTCCATGGTATTGTACCAACTACTGGCTTGGCCGGAGAGGGAATACTTAAACAACCTAAGGCGGATGGCATCTTCAGAGACACCTGGGATTTTG
The DNA here is from genome assembly GCA_963693085.1 of Alisma plantago-aquatica. Lineage (NCBI taxonomy): Eukaryota > Viridiplantae > Streptophyta > Magnoliopsida > Alismatales > Alismataceae > Alisma > Alisma plantago-aquatica. The sequence continues at coordinate 965,651,137 of OY856409.1, read as the reverse complement.
TTCAAAGAGCAAAGGTCAATGAACTTTTGAAGGTGATCTTGACAACTTTCCCCATTGTTTCCAGAGAAGGGGTGGGTTTGCATCATAGTGATCCATTGTGTTCGGATTTCGAATTATGGAGCAATGATATCGGGGGGTATAACTGGATGTTGTGCATAGGCCGTTTTGGGAACATAAGTATTTTAGTTGTTTTTGCCTTTCGGCTTCCCTCCTATCGGCTTCTATGGTTTCTTGTTCGGCCCTAAAGGCTGCACGTAAAGCGGCTTCTCTTTCCGCTTGTTCGGCTTGGATGAGCTCTCTTTGAGCTGCGAGAGCTTGGTCGATTCTACGGGCGACCTCGTCTTCATTCATTCTCACTAGATTTTTACGGTTTCGATGATGAAAAGTTCTTTCTATTTCTGGATCGAAAGGTTGAAAATCGTCGTTCGGGCGTCGCATGCACAAATAAAGTAGTTAATTCGTGTGCAGAAAAAACGTACTGCCAGAATGGAAACTCAGTAGAAAGAGGAGTACACTTCCGGAATGTTACTCGGAAGGTATGAAAAAAGAAAAAAAAAAGTTTTTCAAAATTGTTTTTCGGGTTTGAAAAAAACAATCCGTTGTCCCCGACAACGGCGCCAAATTGATACTCGTCATTTTGCAATATCAATCACTAAGATGGTTAATCCTAGAGTTTAAACCTTTTTTACTTCCGGTTTTAAGGGTAGTATAGAAGGGTCGATCCCACATGACAACTATTTAGGGATTGTTCTTAGAACCCAAAGATTGAAGAATTTTATTATTTGTTTTTGGTATTTTTCTTTTTATTAAAGCAGAAAGTAAAGTCCAGTTGGGGGTTTGAATGATTACACTAAATGCAAGAAGAAAGGCACTTAACAAAAATAAACATGCACAAATAAAAAGATTGTTAACACAAGCAAAACTATATGAATGGAAGACTAAGGATTAAAGCAAACAAGGGATGTGGTGATTAAATCAAGAGAAGGAAATCGAGGCTTGTAGGGGTTTTCACCACCTTAGCCTAGGTGATAACAACTAAATCTTAAACGATGATTCGATGAAGGTTTGTGAATTTAAAAAACTCACAAGAGAGAAACTCCACATGAGCCCATTGGTCTTGGTGCTCATGCTTCCTAGTTTATCAACCTAAAAGATGAGAATCCACGGTCATATCAAAACATCTATGTAATCGATTTTATTGTTCTAAATCTGGATTTCCATGGTCATATCCATCCGGATTAACACTACAACAAATATCACATTTTCCGGTATAGAAAAATGCTGGGAAAAAATAAAAAATATGCTGGCATTGGTCTTCACCGTCACTTTTCACAATGCCGGAAATATGCCGTAGAAAAGTGTGCCGGGAAAAGTTTTCCAGCATCTTTAATATGCCAGAGAATGATATCAAAACCGGCATTATATTGATGCCAGGAATTCTCATTTCCAGCACAACTTCTATGCCGGGAATTCTCATTTCCAACACAACTTCTATACCGGGAATTCTCATTTCCAACACAACTTCTATGCCGGAAATTGACTGTAAACAACACGTTTGAACACTTTTGGAAAAAGAACAAATGGTAGCACACATAGGCGGATACCTAGACGTTTGTGGGTGCAAATGCCCTTGTGGGAACATGTATAAACTGGGGTACATCCGTGAGCGTGCTCAACCAGGCAGCTCACACACATGTGCTCCCCTCACACACATCGTGGGCATGCTAGATAGCACGCAAGCTGAAAAAGGAAATCTTAATGTGGTGAGAGCATACGTCCATGCACAGGCCGGAGTGCATACATACTTCAAGACAACACAATGTCAATTGCAACAATTACTTGTCAAGGTTAAAAATATTATATAGTACATAATTTTTTATTGAAATGAATAAGTTGACAAGTACAGAATTATATGTACATTTCTCTTTGTACATTATACATTGTCATAATAGAAAAGGTAAAACATTGTCTTTTGCATTTTTTCATTTGTGACATACTTATTCTTCAAGGCGTAATTGTTGGTATGTATGCCCTGAGAGCCAATCATGGGATGATTGGTGGGATACATTAAGATTGATTTGATAAACATCAAAGGCGAGCTTCCAATTCTTTCTGATTCAGTCATATGAGATAGTGATAGAACAGATTGAATGTCTAGAGAATGACAGTGCTCAATGACGTATGCCTTCAAGTTCATGACCTGAACGATGAGATTATACGGATGCTAAGAGTTTGTACATTCTTGTTATGTCCCTAGTCGGATGTCATTGTGGAAGGTAGATAGACATCAATGACACTCAAGACTAGATTGTGGTGTTGGTTGATGACAGAATCTCATTAGTCATGATATAGAGATATCAAACCAAACACATAGGTACTTGTTAGAGAACAAGTGTACCGGACAGCCCACCGTGAGTTTGACACATGGAACCGTGAGATGGTAATCACAGTCAATACTCACAGTGATGGTGGTGAGTGTGATTCTTAGACCTGAAATCACTGCACTCAACACATGTCGTTGGGCACACTTTGACATCATCAAACGCAGTCTTGAAACATGGGTTGTTATAAAGGTGATGATTGGGTGGCTTTGACACATGGGGCTTTTGAGGGGTGAGTGATAGATATGGGATTTGTCCCTCCTGAGGGAGTTTGATATCCATGGCCACTTGATGAGTAGGATTGAGAAAGGCGTGCACGCATGTGTGAATCAGTATATGATACTGATGTCATACATATCTCTTCCAGTCTACTCTGAGATCAAGGAAGTGAATGAACGTTGACAGGATGACTGTTCCATGCCTCGAGTTCATTTGGGATATCAGTGACAAAGGAATTATACATTCACTGTAACGGATTGTAGGATGAAAGTTGTTCTCCAACTTTCTACTTTCACTTGGGTAGCACTGATGTGTGACTAGGCACCGCTCTTTGCTTGTGAAGTCATAAGTGTTATGGACTTTCACTGCCAACGTGAAATGGACCTGCAGGGTCACACACATAGGATTTAACTTGGAAGAGGAGTTTTGTCCACAAGCAATGTTTAGATTGATTACTAAAGGAGTTTAGTAGTTCAATTAAACACTCAATCATTCGATGACTCAATATCGTATGGTTCAAGGTGTTGGACGCATTGATTGGAGTATCGGATTGATTGAAATCGCAATTGACTGATTTTGCCCAACCTGTGCTCCCAACCGATCGGTTCATGTGATGAATCGGTCGGCTGAGGTTGTTGAACCGGTCGGCTGGAGTGTCCAGGCCGATCGGCTCATGCCCAGGTTGAAATGACTGGTTCAAGGGTTGAACCGATCGGCTCAACTGGTGCAACCGACCAGTTGGGAAAAGTCATGTCGGCAAGAATTTTCCTTTGGTTTCAAATTGCCCAATTCGATTGGGAATAATATTGGTATTCGATACCAATTGGGAAAGAAATAAGGAAAGTCTTTTTGAGCCGGATTAGGACCATGAACCGATCAGTTCAGGGCACCAACCGATCGGTTGGAGTGCCCCAAACGATCGGTTGGAGTGCCCCAAACGATCGGCTCAGTTCCAACCGATCGGCTCAATGGCCGAACCGATCGGTTCAGTTGTGAACCGATCATTTCAAGTTGCGAACCGGTTGCTTTTTGTGGAAAATTCTCGAACCCTTCTACTCCTGCTTTAGTCTCGCATTGCCCGGGATGGAGAACCCTGTCCCATGACTCTCCTATATATATAGGGGTATTGGGGGCTTCTCAAAGTACAGCTCAGTGAAACCAGTTGCTCTGCAAGTTGTCGTTCGCTCTGGTTTTGGTAACCGTGAGAGAGCCCGAGCAAGTGCTTCCCGCAAAAAGGGAGGTGCAGCAAGGGAAGGACAACTGCAGTTGCAACAGGAGGCAGGAGAGCGTGTTGGCGACTAGTACGTCAACAGGAGGGTACGAATCCTTCCACTTCCTTGTGGGACAAGGAGAGTGGAGTTCCAGGTGGTCCGTGTGGACTACTATAGAGGCGGGAGGACATTGTCGCTTAGGAGGACAACTATCATCCGACAGTCCGGTTCGAGTAGGAGTTGTCAGTCTCGGTGCGACCAGGAGCTGCACAGACGCCGTCCAAGACTGGAGTTGAAGACCGTGCATTGCGCGAGGTATTGTCGCCGAGCAAGCCTCGGGACCAGGTATGATTCCGCAAACCATCCTTTCCTATTATATAGAGGTTGACGCGTTTCCTCGGTATGGGTTGGGGAGAAATTTTTTTGTTTCCGCTGCCTTCTCTGTCTCCCCTAAAACCCAACAGTGGTATCAGAGCCACGTCAACTGCTCTATATTTTAGGAATATCGATATGATTGATTTTGGTTTGTCGCCTTTATTTATTGCATATGATGTGAATAATATCGGCTTTATGCATCTCCAATCCTAAATCCACAAATCCCTAATTACATATATGATATGTATTATTAATGCACTCGATATGCGTCGCCCTTAAATGAGTTTTGTGGTGGATGTATGTAGCATGATTATGGCCTATAAACTTCTATCTGTGATTGGTTGTGTGTGGTTGCTTGCATCTTGGTCTACGCATCGATCTTCCCTCTCTTATTCCTAATGTAACTCAAAATAATTCGAGATTCTTTCCTACCTTTGCTCCCCCCGAATGTAACTCGGGGTTTCCTTTTAAAGCAATGTAATAAATAGAATAGGATTTTATTTCCTGTTATGTCAAAGACCGGTGGACATCAAGACGACTGCTCAGACGATCGGTTCAAGGAGTGAACCGATCGGTTGACGTTCCAGACGGTCGGTTCAAGGAGTGAACCGATCGGTTGATGACCGGTTCGAGGAGCGAGATGAGCAGGTGGCGGACATGACGAGATGCACGACGACCAGGCGAACCGATCGGTTGGAGGAGCCAATCGATCGGCTGGTGGCACCCAGACGACCGGCTGGAGAGTACAGATCATTCATGTGATAAGTTGATCTACTCGGATGGCAAGGCACAGAGTTCATCTTGTACAGGTTGCATGTGATGTAGACCTATATGACCGTGATTCCTCTTGGCTCGAGGAATCACATTTGGATGGCCATAATCATCGCTTTTTATCATTTGTGCATGTTTTCTGTGGGATATAGCATGTATATGATACGTACTATGTATTGTGGTGATTGGATATGTATATGTATATAAAACCAAATCCCTCATTAAAATATTAAGTTTTAGATGCCTTCCAAATGTGACACACGTGAAAAGCTTGATCGACCAAGTGTGGGCACGCCCTGGCATGGTGCACCGTCTATCTCGTGGAAGCGTGAAGGATGAATGTGTGGGTCTGCCCTAGCAGGGTGCATATTCATCGTGTTTGCTTTAGGTCGGACTTAACAAGGTGCCATAGATAGGATCTAGCGCCTTGAGGCATGGAGATGATCATTGCAAGGAGTTGTAGATGACATCTTATCAAGAGTTGCATATGATGCAATTGGCAAAAGTTGCCTACCTGAGAGATCTATGTTGTGGGTGACAGCCCAAGCTGGTCCATGACTTAGAGGATTTCAGGATCTTGCCCACTAGAAGATTGTACGCTGCAATCTTCCGAATTGATAGTGAGGGCTATCAATTTGAAGTAAAATAGTGGGAGCGATAATTAATTAAAGGCCTAATTATATCGTCAAACTTTCAAATCAATCAAATAAGTCCAAAATAAGTTTTGGACTAAAATTGCATATTTTCCTTTTGTAGTTCAAATGGCAACAAACAACAACAACTTTTCTTTGCGATCGGTCCTTGACAAGGACAAGCTAAATGGGACAAACTTCCACGACTGGTATCGGACATTGAGAATTGTTCTCACTCAAGAGCGCAAGCTCTATGTCCTGGATACTCCAATTCCAGAGGAACCCGTTCCTAATGCACCAAAGGCAGAAAGGGATGCTTACAAGAAGCATTCTGATGATGCCATTGATGCAAAGTGCTTGATGCTATGTTCAATGAACCATGAGTTGCAGAGGCAACATGAGAACATGGGTGTCATAGAGATGATTCTGTATCTCAGGAACATGTATGAAGATCAGGCACGGCAAGAGAGGTACAATGTTTCTAGGGCATTGTTCAAGTGCGTCATGACAGAAGGAGATCCAGTTGGTCCTCACACACTCAAGATGATTGGGTATGTGGAGAACCTGCAGAGACTGGGATTTCCACTGAGCCAAGAGTTGGCTACTGACGTGATACTGCAATCGTTGCCAGAATCTTACAGTCAGTTTGTGATGAACTACAACATGAACAACTTTGATAGGCCACTGTCAGAGTTGTTGGGCATGTTGAGGACAGCCGAGTTACAGATGAAGAAGGACAAGCCTAAGTCTGTGATGGTGATCACGAGCAAGAAAGGCAAGTCCAAGCGCAAGGGCAAGGGCAAAGCTAAGAAAGGTTCTGAAGCTAGCCAGGAGTCCAAGCCATCTTCAGCTCTCAAGGCCAAGGGAGGCGTGACAAAGAAAGGAAATTGCCACCATTGTCAAAAGCCAGGACATTGGAAAAGGAATTGTCCTCTCTACCTGGAAGAACAAAAGAAGAAGGAGGCGACTGAAGCCTCTACTTGAAGGTGTCATGAAAATAAACTTGTAACACTTTTTGAGATATATGATATCAAGATGTAAAGTGTAAAGCATTCTTACTTGGGGCAAGTGTTGCCTTTATAGACATGAATACTTTAGTTTATTTTCAGCCAATAAGGCATGTAATACAGTTATGAACTGCTATTTCATACTTGCCAATAGATAGAAACACTTTATTTTTGCATATTGTATGACAATGATGGCAATTAATAAAGAGATGTTTCAATTTATAAAGATGTGATCTTTGTGGCAATGCCTTATTTATCTTATGATTTTTGATATGCATAAGATAAGACGATACCTAAAAGTTATAGATAACTCAAACAATTTAATTAGCATTAATCATGAGAAATTCATTTCTAGTTTCCATGTGATGGATAAATCTAGACTCTTTTGGTTATAGAACCAGTAAGAGACATGAATATCGTGGACATGATTAATCAATCTTCACTAATGTAGTGGGAGAGTGATTATCCTATTAGGTATAATACATGTGATGTATTTACATACCTATTGGAATAAATGCTAATACTTCAAATGGTGTTTAGAGAAATACCAATATGAATATCTTGAAGTGTTCAAGATTATCATAAATGAAGTACAAATTTGGTAAAGTATTAATTCTTGATGAGATCAATGAATGAAATACTTGGACCAAATGTTTGAGATCCTTATGAGTGATTATGATAGTGTATCATAGTGAACTCATGATTAAGGCATGGTGATGTCTGAATCAAGAAGGAATCATACTCTAAGGAGTTAGAGAATGATTATCAAATAACTGAATTCTTCTTAATAAAAGAATACCCCACACTAATAAAAGAAATTAAGAATCACAAGGGTTGTGAGTTCTTATATCTTTAACAGATATACCTCAATTATCTATGTGATGAGTTGTTCATGTGATGAGTCAACTATCAAGATGAATATGAGCAACCGAATCTTGAGTTATGGTTTAAAACCATTACATCCTAAATGACTTCCATGTGAACCATAAGGTATGACCTTGATGGTAGCACTCATTGGATCATATCCATAAGTACAAATAAGTCTTAAGTGTTAAGACACATGGATAACATTTTGAGAAGGATGATGCTTGTTGATTGCAACTTAATGACTAAGACATTTGGCATATGGATACTAAAACCGCATTCCTTTGAGGAATAAAATCAGGATGTGTACGTGACACAGCCTATAAGGTTTATGAATCCATTAATGCAAATGAATTCTATAAGTTACAATGGACTAATCAATGTGATTGATTGAGTACAAGCACCTCAAAATTGGATCTTTACTTTGATGATATAGTCAAAGGGTTTGACTGATATGTCAAAGATAAAGATGGGATCTGTGATTTAGTGGGAGCGTGTTCACATTCCACATATTGATGTGAAATGGAAATGTTCTAGATTGGAAATCCAAATGTGGAAATTATCTTTAAGGAAGATAGAGATGTTTCCTATGTGATAGGAATAGAGATCTATAGAGATAGTTCTCGAAAATCTCTTGACTTGGAAAGAGAAAGCATACATTGGCAATCTGTACTGAAGTGTTCAGTATGCATAGATTCAGTGGGAGAAAACTTGTCCATGTTACATGGAGTTAGTATCCCAAGGCCAAGTGTCCAATTCTTATGAAGAATGGGAACACTAAGAATAGATATGGATCTATCATGTATGTAATCATCCCATTATCTTGCATGTATGACATGGCAAGAATAAAATGCATTCATCATCTTGTATGTAGGACATGGCAATATGATGTGCTCATCCTGATAACTCATATGTAGGACATGACGAGTGGATGTCTGTCTACTTCTAGTAAGGGTTACTGGAATACCATGAGAACTTGATAAGTGCTTGTGAAGTACTAGTTCTATGGAGATAAGGAAGAGTTTAATGTAAAGAGTTACATTGATGCAAACTTCCGAAAGGACAGAAAATTAATCGCAAAATATATATAAGATGTATAAAAGAGAATGTTTGTTGATAATTGGAAGTGTTCCAATAAAACCATTTAAAAGGAAATGTCGAGTATCTATGTGTTAGAGAACAACAGTAGATACTATATGGATCTGGAAGTTCATGAGATGAACTTATATTTCACTCATTGATGACAAGTCTGGAATCCTTGATCATGCAATGTGGCTAAAGGTTAGCAATGGAATACTAGATCGCATATTACGACAACTCCATCTCATACGTATGACGTACAGCGAAGAGATGTGAGACATGCAATTTGTTCAGACTTTGGCAAGGTGTTGCATTTACTCACTGTGATGGCACTAAGAGCACACTAACATGTGGGACATGTTTGAAGATCACTATGAATATGATTCATGGGTGATTGGCTCGCAGTGCAAGTGGGAGTCTGTTGGTATGTATGCCCTGAGAGCCAATCATGGGATGATTGGTGTGATACATTAAGATTGATTTGATAAACATCAAAGGCGAGCTTCCAATTCTTTCTGATTCAGTCATATGAGATAGTGATAGAACAGATTGAATGTCTAGAGAATGACAGTACTCAATGACATATGCCTTCAGGTTCATGACCTGAACGATGAGATCATACGGATGCTAAGAGTTTGTACATTCTTATTATGTCCCTAGTCGGATGTCATTGTGGAAGGTAGATAGACAGCAATGACACACAAGACTAGATTGTGGTGTTGGTTGATGACAGAATCTCATTAGTCATGATATAGAGATATCAAACCAAACACATAGGTACTTGTTAGACAACAAGTGTACCGGACAGACCCACCGTGAGTTTGACACATGGAACCATGAGATGGTAGTCACAGTCAGTACTCACAGTGATGGTGGTGAGTGTGATTCTTAGACCTAAAATCACTGCACTCAACACATGTCGTTGGGCACACTTTGACATCATCAAACGCAGTCCTAAAACATGGGTTGTTATAAAGGTGATGATTGGGTGGCTTTGACACATGGGGCTTTTGAGGGGTGAGTGATAGATATGGGATTTGTCCTTCCTGAGGGAGTTTGATATCCATGGCCACTTGATGAGTAGGATTGAGAAAGGCATGCATGCATGTATGAATCAATATATGATACTGATGTCATACATATCTCTTCCACTCTACTCTGAGATCAAGGAAGTGAATGAACGTTGACAGGATGACTGTTCCATGCCTCGAGTTCATTCGGGATATCAGTGATAAAGGAATTATACATTCACTGTAACACCATTCACGGATTGTAGGATGAAAGTTGTTCTCCAACTTTCTACTTTCACTTGGGTAGCACTGATGTGTGACTAGGCACAGCTCTTTGCTTGTGAAGTCATAAGTGTTATGGACTTTCACTGCCAACGTGAAATGGATCTGCAGGGTCACACACATAGGATTTAACCTGGAAGAGGAGTTTTGTCCACAAGCAATGTTTAGATTGATTACTAAAGGAGTTTAGTAGTTCAATTAAACACTCAATCAGTCGATGACTCAATATCGTATGGTTCAAGGTGTTGGACGCATTGATTGGAGTATCGGATTGATTGAAATCGCAATTGACTGATTTTGCCCAACCTGTGCTCCCAACCGATCGGTTCATGTGATGAACCGGTCGGCTGAGGTTGCTGAACCGATCGGCTAAAGTGTCCAGGCCAATCGGCTCATGCCCAGGTTGAAATGACCGATTCAAGGGTTGAACCGATCAGCTCAACTGGTGCAACCGACCAGTTGGGAAAAGTCATGTCGGCAAGAATTTTCCTTTGGTTTCAAATTGCCCAATTCGATTGGGAATAATATTGGTATTTGATACCAATTGGGAATGAAACAAGGAAAGTCTTTTTGAGCCGGATTAGGACCATGAACCGATCAGTTCAGGGCACCAACCGATCGGTTGGAGTGCCCCAAACGATCGGCTCAGGTCCAACCGATCAGCTCAATGGCCGAACCGGTCGGTTCAGTTGTGAACTGATCATTTCAAGTTGCGAACCGGTTGCTTTTTGTGGAAAATTCTCGAACCCTTCTACTCCTGCTTTAGTCCCGCATTTCCCGGGATGGAGAACCCTGTCCCATGACTCTCCTATATATAGGGGTATTGGGGGCTTCTCAAAGTATAGCTCAGTGCAACCAGTTGCTCTGCAAGTTGTCATTCTCTCTGGTTTTGGTAACTGTGAGAGAGCCCGAGCAAGTGCTTCCCGCAAAAAGGGAGGTACAGCAAGGGAAGGACAACTGCAGTTGCAACAGGAGGCAGGAGAGCGTGTTGGCGACTAGTACGTCAACAGGAGGGTATGACTCCTTCCACTTCCTTGTGGGACAAGGAGAGTGGAGTTCCAGGTGGTCCGTGTGGACCACTACAGAGGCGGGAGGACAATGCCGCTTAGGAGGACAACTGTCATCTGACAGTCCGGTTCTAGTAGGAATTTTTAGTCCCGGTGCGACCAAGAGCTGCACAGACACCGTCCAAGACCGGAGTTGAAGACTGTGCATTGCGCGAGGTATTTTCGCCGAGCAAGCCTCGGGACAAGGTATGATTCCGCAAACCATCCTTTCCTATTATATAGAGGTTGACGCGTTTCCTCGGTATGGGTTGGGGAGAAATTTTTTTGTTTCCGCTGCCTTCTCTGTCTCCCCTAAAACCCAACAGTAATGTTAAATGAACATGTACAAGGTAACAAATGTACTATTGTAATGAATCCAACGGATGCACCAAGCAGCTGAATTCCATTGTCATTCTCTGAAGACGTCAATAACGCAGTCAATAACGGATATTTAAGCTGAGTTGTTGTAGATGCAGAATGTTTAGTGTCGTCCACTGTGAAGTAAAACTATCTTCTAGTCTCTTACCCTGTCATCTACTCCAACAATGAGCTTGCATCGGATTCCATTTCGATTGAATAATTGCTACTTTTCCAATTGCACGCATTCTTTCAAGACAGAATGGATGTTCTGTAATTTTGCACACATTATTTTCCAGTTGCACGCATTCCAGTAAATCTACCATCTCCAGTTGTACGCATTCTTTCAAGTGAGTTAGCACCTCGTTCATGGTGGGTTTCCCTGACGATATCGGTGGTGTGCATGCCACAACAAGTTTTGTAATTTTCCAGACAGAATGGATGTTGTACTCCCCTTGGAGTCATTTGTCAACAATCTCACCGATTTCAAACTTTTTGAGTCGTGGCTGAACCCAATGAATGACGTTGTGGGTCTCCCTATTCTCCATGAATATTGCAGGCTTTCCAGTGACTAGTTCTAACAGAACGACTCCAAAGCTATACACATCACTTTTCTCAGTCAACTTCTGAGTGATGTTATATCTGTAAAATAATAATGTAGTATCAATACGCGTAATCTCTTACTTTTTTCTAGCTTTTTCAAAGTGAACACTACTACAGAAACGACCTTTGGCGTCGGTCGTTTAACCCCATTTGGCGTCGGTTTCTGACCGACGCCTATGTGGGCGCCGCTAAAGGTCGAACACTTCGGCGTCGGTTTTTTAACCGACGCCTATTTATTCTATAGGCGTCGGTCGTTTAGTATATAACTGATGCCAAAAGTGTTCGCGCCACAGAAAATGGCGTCATCTAGGGCACTTTCTGCGTCGGTTATTTACTAAACAACCGACGCCTATATGGAATATAGCGTCGGTCTTTTAGTGATAACCGACGCATAAAGTGCCCTAGATGACGCCATTTTCTGTGGCGCGAACACTTTTGGCGTCGGTTATATACCAAAAGACCAACGCCTATAGATTAAATAGGCGTCAATTTGATACGAATATCCGACGCCATTTCCAGGACTGCTTTGGCCACATCAGGCGTCGGTTTTTTGAAAAAAACCGACGTTGTAGGTCTTTGCTGACGGTTTTCTATAAATAACCGACGCCTATTTCTATTTTTTTTTTCATATCAGTTTGCAGGCCTGTTGTGGCTGGTCAGTAGGATGAGAACCTGCAGTTCAGTTTTCTGAACTGCAGGTTTACGACATCCATTGATATCAGCCTACAAACAGGCCGCAAACCTGCAAAAGTCACAAGGAACATTTCACACAAGTACATACATTCAGACATCAATTCAATTCTCACATTCACACATATAAAAACATTCAAATACATGTATTAACATTTAGAAATATTCATTTACAAAGTATCATTCATTATCGCTATCAACATCCCAATTATATCTTACAATTGCCACTGCTTGTATGGCTTTTGCCCATTCTTCGCTTACTTCATTTAATGCTTCCATCGTATATGGAGCATGTATATTTTTTAAGCGTTTACCTATAGTGTTGTCAGTTTTAAACACCTGCAAAGAGAATGATGTATATATATAAGTAATAATATAAAAATAAGATTGATATATTTCATACTAACTAATGAGACTATATATAATACCTCATGTATGCTATCGATGTCCAATGCGGCATGTTTGATAATCATCTGCATAAATCGCATCACATAGTATGTGCATGCCCAGCCATTGTCTTGTGTAGCACACTATAAATTGAAACATACAAAATAATACAACTAAGCACAATTCACATCAATAATATATATATTCGAGTCGGGAACTTACTTGTACGTTCTGCCAATTTATTGGCTGGTTCTTTTTCCTTGGGACCGTTCCTCCAGCCTTTTTGAATGCATCTAAACCCCTACATGTTAATATAACACAATAAATTGCATAAGTAAATAGTAATGTAATAAAAGATGTTAACGGATATAAAAATGAAATATTTCTCACCAGAATAATGGCATTCTCATTACGTGTCCAATTTTAGTGTTCAATGTACTCCCCGCAGGATCTAGATAATAAACAGTGAATGTCCCAGGGACAATAACTAGTAACTCCCAATGTCTACCGCTAGAGGTAAGAAGTTAACAATTAATAACTCAAAATGTAAAATAAAAATGGAATTTTCTTAAGTCCAAATTATAAATAAAGTAAACTTACTTGACATTGAATGGAGCTATTATTATCGTCTTCTTTTACTGACCAAAAATTGTAAAAGCATCTATACAGTATTGTTGAACATTATCAGGGTCTTTAGCTACCAAACTAATCAATGATGGAATCAAAAATCCCACATGATCAAATGCAAATTGTTTGCAATGATCTTCGACTAAGTAGCTGCAAAACATATAGGCGTATGCATTAATAAACAACATCCCCTGGTATAGGTTTAGGTGCACTCCGTTCATCATTCCATCCATTGAATGCTTTGTGCTTCCTACGATACGGATGGAATTTTGAAAGAAACCTTCGATGACCAAGATATACAGTCTTGCCGCCATGTTTTAGTCTTATTGAATCAGTGTTTTCTTCACATATAGGACACGCTTTATCTCCTTTGACACTATATCCAGACAAATTCCCATATGCTGGAAAGTCATTAATAGTGCAAAACAACATAGCGTGCAAACGAAATGTCTCTCTTGCTGAAGCATCATAGGTCATCACACCTTCAGCCCAAAGTTTCTTTAAGTCATCAATCAAAGGTTCAAGATAAACATCGATATCATTTCCGGGTTGTTTAGGGCCCGATATCAACAATGACAACATAACGTACTTATTTTTCATACACATCCAGGGAGGAAGATTGTATATAACAAGCATGACTGGCCAAGTGCTATGTTGGCTGCTCAATGTCCCGTACGTATTCATCCCATCTGTACAAAGCCCAAGTCTTAGATTCCTATCTTCTTCACCAAATTTGGGGTACAATAGATCAATCTTCTTCCACTGTGGGGAACCAGACACACGTCGCAGGATCCCATCATTATTTTTCTTAACATCTGCATGCCACCTCAAATTCTTCGCATCTTTCGGATTTGCAAACAAGCATTGAAACCGTGATATTATAGGTAGATACCACAACACCTTGGCAGGAGAACCAGTTTTGGACTCCCCCGAAGTCGTCAATTTATACCGTGATGCACCACATTTTGGACAATCTTTCAAATCTACATAGTCCTTTTGAAATAATACACAATCATTCGGGCATGCGTGTATCTTCTTGGCCTCCATTCCCATTGGGCACAACTTTTTCTTTACCTGGTATGTTGAGATTGGCAGCTCGTTTCCTTCAGGAAGCATTTCTTTCAACAAAGTCAACAATGAAGTGAAGCTTTTGTCGCTCCATCTATTGTTAGCTTTCAACTTATACAATCTCAACACAGCGCTAAGCTTCGTAAACTTAGCACAGCCTGTGTATAACGGTATCTCAGCATCATGCACAATGTTTCTAAAGATAGGAGGTGGATTGGTGTGCTCTACCCTACAACTATCCAGCATCACATCAACGATGTCTGCTGGAACTGGTTCGTTCACATTTACGTCATCGGAGGCAATTTCTTCTTCCACCCAAGCACTGCTATCGACATCTACTGGTTTCGATTTTGAAATCTCTCCATGCCAGTGCCATTCTGTATAGCCTTGTACAATCCCGTTGCACATGACATGACTTTTGATATCCTCACCAGTGTTGACTTTCAAGTTGTTACCGCAATGCCTACATGGACAGTAGAACCTATCTGTAGGTTTTTTCCTATGTTCCTCGGCAAATCTAATAAACTGATCAAGACCAGATATAAACTCTGGGGTGCAACGATTACGAATGGACATCCATGATCTATCCATTCTATGATCAGAGAAAACAAGTATATATTAGGAAACAAGTATATATTAGGAAAAGATTAGGGTATACACTTACATCCTAAGTGTATAATGTGATGTCATTCTTATATATAATAAATGTGTACCACCTATCCCATCCTTGAACACCTAATCTCACTAGTAAGTGTATAATATGTATTGGGTTTTCGAGAAAATTTCGGCAACATTTCCCCGCTGTTCTCTAAGTACATATGTACTTAGAGAACAAATGGGGAAATGCTGCCGAAATTTTCTTGAAAACCCAATACACATTATACACTTACATCCTAAGTGAGATTAGGTGTTCAAGAACAGTCCCAAACCAGGGACTATCCAAGATTTACTCCTAATGAGTCAATCTTGGACGGGTTTCTAGGCCAACAAACACATTTGATGTCATTCTTATATATAATAAATGTGTACCACCTATCCCATCCTTGAACACCTAATCTCACTAGTAAGTGTATAATGTGTATTGGGTTTTCGAGAAAATTTCGGCAGCATTTCCCCACTGTTCTCTAAGTACATATGTACTTAGAGAACAAACGGGGAAATGCTACTGAAATTTTCTCGAAAACCCAATACACATTATACACTTACATCCTAAGTGAGATTAGGTGTTCAAGAACAGTCCCAAATCGGGGACTATCCAAGATTTACTCCTAATGAGTAACTCTTGGACGGGTTTCTAGGCCAACAAATACATGTGTTGTCATTCTTATATATAATAAATGTCTATAAACTACAGGCAAAATGGTTAATCCTAATCAACAGAGCATTATTAAATAATAAATCAAGAAATCAATAGTTTCAAACAAAAGGTCTAGGAATCTTTACTAGACATTATATGTATCCCTAATCATCATATTTAACATACTACATTATTATGAACATCCAGATTAGATTAAGATCATACTATGTTATAACCATTGGTTTAATAACCCTATTTCCGCATGTACATGTTTATCAACTTTAAAACCCTATAATTCATGAAATCATTCTAATTCAATTTAATATGTTGGGATCACATAATTATATAATGACATCAGAATATATAGAAGAATCATAATTAACATGATTAACAACATGCTCATCAAACTAGGGTTTTCTTGAATATCATCTAATATTTGTGTACTAGACATTATATGTATCCCTAATCATCATATTTAACATACTACATTATTATGAACATCCCGATTAGATTAACGCTAATCAAATACATTACATGCATTTTTATCACAACAATTTAATCGATGCAAAAAAAAAGTAGAGCAGCTAGTAGCGGGAAGACCAACCTTGTCAGAGGGAAGAAGGTAGAGGCTCCGGTGGCTCTGGCTGGAGGAGTAGCTAGCAGCGACGGCGGTGGAGGAGCAGCTAGCAGCGAGGCTGGAGATGATGGTTGCGGCGGCGCGACGGCGGTGGAGGAGCACCAGGGTCGTGGCGGCGCCTAATCTCAGGCGTGGCGGTGCCTAATCTCAGGCGTTGGCGCTGGAGAAGCAGGGGCGGCGGAGAAGGGAAGAAGGTGCAGGAGTGGCGGCGGAGAAGGGGGCGCCGGAGAAGAAATTGCCGGAGAAGGGGGCGCCGGAGAAGAAATCGCCGGAGAAGAAATCGGCGGCAGCAGAGAAGAAAAGGTAATCGGCTCGCAATGAAACAGAAGAAAGGGGAAGAGTCGGGCGATCGCGGGTAATAAAGTTCCCAAATAGCGTCGGTTGTTTCAAACAACCGATGCCTAAACCTCTTTAGCGTCGGTTGTTTGCAACAACCGACGTCCAATTGGACGATATTTCATGAAATTGTTTGCCAGGAACCACCTTCAGCGTCGGTTATACAAGGATAACCGACGCTGAAAGTGACACTTTTTGCGCAAATTTTCATCGCACATAGGCGTCGGTTTATACCTACATAACCGACGCTGAAAATGACACTATTTTTTTTATCAAAATTTGGATTTCGTGGGCGACTTTAAGCGTCGGTTTGTTATAAAAAACTGACGCTGAATACAAAGTGGTACCCATGTCTGGCTGGTCTGCGAATATAGACGTCGGTTTGCTTAAACAACCGACACCTTATATGTTAGGCGTCGGTTTTCCTTAATAACCGACGCCCAGAAAAGTGACACTGAATGCTATTTCTGTAGTAGTGGAAGCTGATAGTTAAAGACAGGCACATTGTACCATACAATTTCCAGTTGTGTACTCATATGGTTGGAGGATAACTTACTCAGGATCAAGGTATCCAGGAGTTCCCATAACGCATGTGGTGATATGAGTGCATATGTCATTTTCAAAAGCCCTTGATATGCCAAAATCTGCAATCTTGGCATCCATGTTGTTTAGTAAGATATTATTTAGCTTGACATCTCTATGAACTATGGAGGGGTTGCAGCCGGAATGCAGATATTCCAGTCCTGCAGAACCATTTTTTTATGCATCAATATATTGAAAGTATATGAAAGGAAAAAAAATTCTATAATGTGATTTTCTTTAGCTTGACCTTGTGCAACTTCCACTGCTATCCACAGTCGTTCTTTCCATTTCAACGTATTCATTCCTCCAGATTTACCTATAGGACAAATTAATCACTACTTATGTTGAATTTTGAATACACCAAGACAAAATTACTAGAGCATTATTTTGAGTGTTTTGATTACTATGATGATCAACTGTGTAAAAATCTATTACTAGAAGATTGATAATTTTTAAATCTCAAAGTTTAGAAGTTAATAGAATATGATTTTATATTGCTGTATTTACCGAATCATCCATCACATTGCAGACATAACTGGTTCAGCATCAATCGGATCTCTTCAAATAAGTCGTGATGCCCACACCAGCCAAGAAGAAAGCACCTGCCAGAACACCAGCCTCAAGAGAAGTCCACCCCCATGGATGTGCTGATTCATTACCCTTCACTAACGTATTTTCTTATACAGAAATTGAACACTCTACATGCAACCTAAGTATCTAATGACCAGCTGATCTTACATTGTTCACAGCTCCACCAAGGTCAGTGTCTTTCAGCAATACAACTATGTCGCCTTCATCGTCCTCATACTGCAACTGCATATATCCTTTATCCAATTCTGATCCAGTTTTTTCCTCAACAATGGTCAGTAATTCAGATAAATTGTGATTCCCACAATTAAATTTATGCATTCGGCCTTTCTGATCTTTGAACTTAAAGGTGAATGAATTCAATGAAACCATGTTTGGATGCAGCATTTTTCCTCCCTCAGAGTGTTCTGACGTATGTAGTGTTGAAATGTCACTATGCATGCCATATTCTTCATGGGTTGCATCCCAAAACTTTTGCATCATTGCAGTAGCCATGTCACCAATAGAACAAGAGCCTCCATCAACCAATGATATAGCAGGACAAGTTATTTGCAATACATCCAAACAAGTAACAAGTTGACCATTTTGCAGTCGTAACCTTTGATACAGTCATAACCTTTTCTTGCTGTGCACACTCAGGTTCTGCAGTCATAACCTTTTCTACAGGAGTCAATTCAGGGGAGAGACTCCGTGAGACCACCCGCATTAGCACATCCTTGGCAGTGAGAATACCATGAGGTTTGCCTCCTGAAACCACAACCACAGAACTAACCCAATTTTCACGCATCTTTGTAGTAGCAACATATACAGGATCGGACGGTGAGACAACTACAACTTTGGTGTTTTCTGTGATGATGGTTGACAAGGTTGGGACAAACATGCCATCTCGTAGTATTTTGAGAAATGCATGAGTTGTAGCAGAAGATTTGTACCCCCAGTGGTGTTCCACTAATTCAAATGTAGCAGCAATTGCATGTCCCTGCTCAGAAGCCTTTTACATCCTCAAAATAGAATCATCAAGGCATTTTCCCATGTCTAGCAACGCAATTACCTCTTCATTTTCCACAATAGGAAGATGCCTGAATTTCCCCTGAACCATCTTCTGAAGAGCTTCCATTATCAAGGTATCTGATGTCACAAAATATGGATTCCTTGTCAATACTTTTGAGACAATCGTGTGCTCTGGCCTCAGGCCCTCTGCTATAGCCCGCACGACAATATCCTTGTCAGTGACGATCCCGGACAACATCCCATTCTTGTTAGTGAGAATTGCAGCGTCGACTTGGCGGCGGGCCATCTTCTTGCACGCCTCCATGACCGTGGAACCCTCTGAGATGGTGAGCGCTTTCGGCAGTCCCATGTTCTTCAGTGTCCGCTCCCCACCGTGAGGCACTAGATTCTCTATTGATGGCGGCTTCATGATCTCACTGAAGGAGGCTTCTGAGCTTGGCGATCTGTGTTGTCTTTTGATGGTAGTGACAGTGTGCTTACCTCTGTTTGAAATTCGTTAGGCCCCTGAGATGATCCAGTTTTATCAAGAATCTTCATAGCAACTTCGACATGTTTATCCTGAGCTCCATGATACACAGGTCCAAAGCCTCCTCTGCCAATTTCTTTTTTGAAATATGCAGTTATTCTCACCAGATCATTGTATGTGAATTCCCTATTTTCCATCAGCACTTGGAGGTATTGGTTGTTATGCTTTGCTCTACCTCTGTTCCACAACTTCCCTTGAGAATTTTGAGCGGCTGTGATAAAAGATGAGCATAAGATTGTGGTTCTTGATTGTTAACAATAAACAAAATTATACATTTAGAGCTTAAGAGAACTACCTGGATTTTGTCTTATTTTCTGTCTTCTAATTCATAGAATGATCACTGCTACAACTAGCAAAATGAGAGCAGATACAGCTGTTACTATTACTGGAATCGCCACTTTGCTTCTTTTCTTCTCATTTTCACCACAAACTCCTGAATCGGAGCAAGAACCTGAGGTCTCTCCTATTCTGTTACAAAAGGAAAACATATTTGAGAGACCGTGGTTGTTTAAAGAAGAAACAAAAAACTTCTTTCGATGATGAGGTAGGAACCATCATACTTGAGGGTCAATGCACTAGTAGCTGATCGGTCTAAACGCCCTTTTGGAATTTGTCCATTAAGCTTATTTCCTGATACCTTCTATAAACTAGATTCGTTAAATGCCCTTTTGGAATGCACCAGTAGTGTTGGATCTCCCCAGAGACCTTCTATAAACTAGATTCAATAGAATTTTACTATCACAATTTTACATCGTTATATGTCATGATGTTGCACTTTTGTGCACCTAATTCCAAGATTAGGTCCTGTTTAATAACTCTCTTACATATCACAACTCCTCATAGACTCTGCTTCTTTAGTGCTACTGGAAACAGTGGCTATTGTACACCTCATCCATCAAGGCCCTGTTGAATTTAGGGATTGAAAATCACATTATTTTTTGTGTAATATTGTGTATTATTTAATAATAACCGATAAATTTCTGCATTTTAATCATAGAAATGTGGTACTCAAAAATTTCTCCTTACCAATATTTACATTTACATTTTTTTATTTTCATCAAATTCTCGTATTCAAACCTTTACATTTGATAAGATTCACATATTTATTCATAAATCACCATAGTTATTTATAAGATCAACCTAATCTCATTTGATTTATCAAAACAAATCCAATCTTAATATTTATATATGGTTTAGTTTACATCCGATTATATGCACATAAAAGAAGAAGCTTAATAGAATACCCCATCAAGGAAAAGTAAGAGTACATGAACAAATTTAATTAAGTTATTCTATTTGCCACTACTAAAGAAATAGCATTCAATGTCACTTTTCTGGGCATCGGTTATTAAGAAAAACCGACGCCTTATATGTTAGGCATCGGTTTTTTAAGCAAACCGACGTCTATATTCAAAGACCAGCCAGACACGGGTACCGCTTTGTATTCAGCGTCGGTGGTTTATAACAAACTGACGCTGAAAGTCGGCCGCGAAATCCAAAATTAGATCAAAAAAAAATAGTGTCATTGTCAGCGTCGGTCATGTAGGTATACACCGACGCCTATGTGCGATGAAAATTTGCGCAAAAAGTGTCACTTTCCGCGTCGGTTATCCTTTTATAACCGACGCGGAAGGTTGTTCCCGCCAAACAATTTCATGAAAATATCATCCAATTGGACGTCGGTTGTTGCAAACAACCGACGCTAAAGATGTTTAGGCGTCGGTGGATGCAAACAACCGACGCTATATGGGAACTAATACTCCGCGATCGCCCGACTCTTCCCCTTTCTTCTGTTTCATTGCGAGCAATTACCCTATTTCTCTGCTGCCGGCGATTTCTCTCCGGCGATTTCTTCTCCAGTGCCATTTCTCCGGCTATTTCTTCTCCGGCGCCCCCTTCTCCGGCGCCCCCTTCTCCACCACCACTCCTCCTTCTCCGTGCCCCCTTCTCCGCCGCCCCTACTGCCCGCCCCTGCTGCCTGCCCCTGCTGCTCCAAGCGCCTGAGGCCGCCGCCACGCCTGACTCTTCGGCGCCGCCTGGTGCTTTTCCACGGTCGTCGCGCCGCCGCAACCACCGCCAGAGCCACCGGAGCTGCTAGCTGCTCCTCCACCGCCGTCGCTGCTAGCTACTTCTCCAGCCAGAGCCACCGGAGCCTCTGCCTTCTTCCCTCTGACAAGGTTGGTCTTCCCGCTGCTAGCTGCTCTGCTTTTTTATGCATCGATCAAATTGTTGTGATAAAAATGCATGTAATGTATTTGATTAGAGTTAATCTAATCTGGATGTTCATAATAATGGTATGTTAAATATGATGATTAGGGATAAATATAATGTCTAGTACACAAATATTAGATGATATTCAAGAAAACCCTAGTTTGATGAGCATGTTGTTAATCATGTTAATTATGATTCTTCTATATATTCTGATGTCATTATATAATTATGTGATCCCAACATATTAAATTGAATTAGAATGATTTCATGAATTATAGGGTTTTAAAGTTGATAAACATGTACATGCAGAAATAGGGTTATTAAACCAATGGTTATAACATAGTATGATCTTAATCTGATCTGGATGTTCATAATAATGTAGTATGTTAAATATGATGATTAGGGATACATATAATGTCTAGTAAAGATTCCTAGACCTTTTGTTTGAAACTATTGATTTCTTGATTTATTATTTAATAATGCTCTATTGATTAGGATTAACCATGTTGCCTGTACTTTATAGACATTTATTATATATAAGAATGACAACACATGTATTTGTTGGCCTAGAAACCCGTCCAAGATTGGCTCATTAGGAGTAAATCTTGGATAGTCCCCGGTTTGGGACTGTTCTTGAACACCTAATCTCACTTAGGATGTAAGTGTATAATGTGTATTGGGTTTTCGAGAAAATTTCAGTAGCATTTCCCCGTTTGTTCTCTAAGTACATATGTACTTAGAGAACAGCGGGGAAATGCTGCCGAAATTTTCTTGAAAACCCAATACACATTATACACTTACTAGTGAGATTAGGTGTTCAAGGATGGGATAGGTGGTACACATTTATTATATATAAGAATGACATGAAATGTGTTTGTTGGCCTAGAATGTGAACAATCATTGTTTTTTATATTACTTGTACATTGATATAAATTAGAATGAACAATCACTAAATTATATACTGTTTGTATGGAGTCCGGCTTCATTGTAGATATCTATTATTGTGTTTGTTGGCCTAGAAACCCGTCCAAAATTTACTCATTAGGAGTAAATCTTGGATAGTCCCCGGTTTGGGACTGTTCTTGAACACCTAATCTCACTTAGGATGTAAGTGTATAATGTGTATTGGGTTTTCGAGAAAATTTTGGTAGCATTTCCCCGTTTGTTCTCTAAGTACATATGTACTTAGAGAACAGCGGGGAAATGCTGCCGAAATTTTCTTGAAAACCCAATACACATTATACACTTACTAGTGAGATTAGGTGTTCAAGGATGGGATAGGTGGTACACATTTATTATATATATAAGAATGACATGAAATGTGTTTGTTGGCCTAGAATGTGAACAATCATTGTTTTTTATATTACTTGTACATTGATATAAATTAGAATGAACAATCACTAAATTATATACTGTTTGTATGGAGTCCGGCTTCATTGTAGATATCTATTATTGTGTTTGTTGGCCTAGAAACCCGTCCAAAATTTACTCATTAGGAGTAAATCTTGGATAGTCCCCGGTTTGGGACTGTTCTTGAACACCTAATCTCACTTAGGATGTAAGTGTATAATGTGTATTGGGTTTTCGAGAAAATTTCAGTAGCATTTCCCCGTTTGTTCTCTAAGTACATATGTACTTAGAGAACAGCGGGGAAATGCTGCCGAAATTTTCTTGAAAACCCAATACACATTATACACTTACTAGTGAGATTAGGTGTTCAAGGATGGGATAGGTGGTACACATTTATTATATATAAGAATGACATGAAATGTGTTTGTTGGCCTAGAATGTGAACAATCATTGTTTTTTATATTACTTGTACATTGAAGGATTGCTAATTGATAAAAGATCACAATTTTAGAGACATGTATGTTTATACAAATGCTAAATGTTTTCCTTATTCTAGTTGATACAAATGCTAAATGTTTTCCTTTTTAATGAAATTTTCAGATGGCTCACCATGATGAGAATGATGTCCATGATGAGCATGAAGTCCATGATGAGCATGCTGTCCATGACGAGCATGACGAGGATACCAACGTAAGTTCTAAAAACATATCCCGTATTTCTATAAAATTCATTATCTTCTAGTTATGTCATATATCCTGTATTTCTATATTGGCTTAATTCGGTGTGTTTATTTTTGTCAAATTTTAGGTTGATGATGCACAGCTACCCACTGAAGCAATTGAGCAACTTGATGCGCAGCAACAAAAACTTAACAAGAAAAGGGGTATCACTCTGTTGAAAAAGTTACTTGCGCTGAGTGGCAGTGGATCCAAATTGGTTGTGGAGTTTGATAATGGAGGGAATGCAATTGGAGTGAACCGCAATAATTTTATAAACTATCTTGGGGTTGTCACTCGAAGCCATTGTGGTGTTAAATATGATAATTGGCATAAAGTTCCTCAGGCGAAGAAAGACTTGATATGGAAAGATTTATGTGTGAGTTATTATTATTTGCAATTCTATTTTGTAGATTACAAATTCTATTATTTGCAATTATATTTTTGGTACTAGTTAATAACATTTCTATTTTACAGAATCTGTTTGCATTGGATGAGATGTTGCATCGTAAAAGTGTGATGCAACGCGCTGGAAAGATGCTTAGGAATTACATGACAAATCTGAACAGAGAATACATAAGACAGGGTGATAAGAAGAAGAAGTCAGCCCTTGAACAATGGAACTTCTTGGACAAAGAAGATTGGGACAATTTTGTTGCTTCAAGAAAATTTGAAGAATTCAAGGTATTAGGCGTCACTCCCATTTTAATTAATATACATTGTATTCACCTATTCAAGATTAAGATTTAGTGCTACTAACGTAATTATAAATGTGCATACTAACTAGGCCCTCAGTGACGCACAAAAAGCAAGGTGTGCACTGAATGTACATGACCATACTATGGGTCCAAAAGGCTATGCAAGCGTTCGCCAAAGACTACAGGTGGAGTCTGCGGCTACTCAGGAGTCTGCGACTACTCAGGAGTCTGCAGCCACATCCTTCCCTCGCCATGATATCTGGATAGCTGGCAGGAAAAACAAGAAGGGTGAAATAAAGAAGCCCGAAACTGCTGAGGCGGCTGCAAAAATGGTAAAATACAACTCTTAGAGCAATCATTTGAATATTGATTATTTGTGGTGTTAACTTACCAATTTTTGTTTATGGTGATTAGCGGGAGCTGCACGAGCAGAGAAAACAAGGCACGTTCATCCCTCAGGGCACAAGGGATGAATTGACAGTTGCTCTGGGTAACCCAGAGCATCCTGGACGTGTTAGAGGTGCCGGCGCTGGTGTGGGCATCAAAGCATTCTTTGGGCCATCCCAGCGCAAACCCAGAGCGGGACTTTCTCAAGAAGAGGTAACATATATATTCTATTTTTATAATGTTACTGCAAAAGGAAATTCATTAATAAAAAGCTAATATTTGTTTTATCCATGTATAGGAGAATAAGAGAGTCGAGGATATAGTTGCTAAGAAGCTCAACGATGTGGTTGCTGAGAAGGTCAAGGAAGAATTGCTGCGGTGGCAGACATCTCAGGCTTCCAATCAGCCTATGCCGACCCACTCTTCTCCTGGTGCACAGACTGCAAGTAATCCTGGAGACCCATCGCCTAACACGTCTGCTGTAAGTATTGTTTATGACATTGTAGCTAGTCTTTTCAAGATGATATGTTTTCAAGATGATATGTATATATGTATAACATTCTTTACGTAAATTTGTAGGCATTGAAGCCATGCCGCTTAAGAATGGAAAACTATGTTGTTGCAGAGGCGCAAGCTTACCAGTCCCTTCCTGGGGCAACGTTTCATGGGAGTCCAATGCCGCAGGGCTACATTCGTGTGAGCCCGATACATGTATTACCCGATTGGAGGGAAGTTGCGTTGCCATATGCCCACCCAGATATTGATACACTTGGTGACGCAGAAAGCGGGGTCATATTGTGGCCCAAAGCAGATGTCCTCTACACGACTGAAATTGTAAAATAAATTTACATTGATTTAGACTGTTAATGTGTATATATGATGTCAACTGATCTGAAATTATATATACAGGTTAAAAAGAAGACACCAGGAGCACCTAGGCCTCCACCTCCAATTCCCGCATTACCAACTTGGGTTCCAACTGACCTACAATACCCGTTAGGTCCTGCTTGTAGGGGAATGGCATGTTGGCTACGGGCACATAATATACTTTGCCCTATAATTGTTTCTTTAGATGCAGATTATGCAGGTCAATCATACGACAGCTCTTTATTTATACAAGATATTATTGAGCTGTTTATGTATGAATGGTTGAATACATCAATGATAGAGACATGGATAAGGTGAGATCTTGTTTATACATCCATATACCTTGTGTAAGATCCGGTGATCTAGTTTCTTATATATTAATGCATACGTCTATATGTTTTGCAGCTACTTAATCGAAGATCATTGCAAACAATTTGCATATGATCATGTGGGATTTTTGATTCCATCATTGATTAGTATGGTAGCTAAAGACCCTGATAGTGTTCAACAATACTGTATAGATGCTTTTACAATTTTTGGTCATCAAATGAAGACGATAATAATAGATCCATTCAATGTCAAGTAAGTTTGCTTTATTTATAATTTGGACTTAAGAAAATTCCATTATTATTTTGCATTTTGAGTTATTAATTGTTAACTTTTTACCTCTAGTGGTAGACATTGGGAGTTACTAGTTATTGTCCCCGGGACGTTCACTGTTTATTATCTAGATCCCGCAGGAAGTACATTAAACACTAAAATTGGACACGTAATGAGAATGGCATTATTCTGGTGAGAAATATTTCATTTTTTATATCCGTTAACATCTTTTATTACATTACTATTTACTTATGCAACTTAGTGTGTTATATTAACATGTAGGGGTTTAGATGCATTCAAAAATGCTGGAGGAAAGGTCCCAAGGAAAAAGAACCAGCCATTGTCTTGGGAGAACGTAAAAGTAAGTTCCCGACTCCCCGACTCCAATGTATATATTATTGATGTGAATTGTGCTTAGTTGTATTAATTTGTATGTTTCAATTTATAGTGCGCTACACAAGACAATGGCTGGGCATGCGCATACTATGTGATGCGATTTATGCAGATGATTATCAAACATGCCGCATTGGACATCGATACCATACATGAGGTATTATATATAGTCTCATTAGTTAGTATGAAATATATCAATCTTATTTTTATATTATTACTTATATATATACATCATTCTCTTTGTAGGTGTTTAAAACTGACCACACTATAGGCAAACGCTTAAAAAATGTACATGCTCCATATACGAGGGAATCATTAAATGAAGTAAGAGAAGAATGGGCAATAGCTGTACAAACAGTGGCAACTGTAAGATATAATTGGGATGTTGATAGTGATGATGAATGATACTTTGTAAATGAATGTTTCTGAATGTTAAAACATGTATTTGAATGATTCTATATGTGTGAACGTGACAATTGAATTGATGTCTGAATGTATCTACTTGTGTG
Organism: Alisma plantago-aquatica; assembly: GCA_963693085.1. Taxonomy (NCBI): domain Eukaryota; kingdom Viridiplantae; phylum Streptophyta; class Magnoliopsida; order Alismatales; family Alismataceae; genus Alisma; species Alisma plantago-aquatica. The sequence goes on along the minus strand of OY856409.1, from coordinate 965,623,819 downwards.
AATCTTTTTATGTTAATTTTGCAGGTTTGTGGCCTGTTTGTAGGCTGATATCAATGGATGTCGTAAACCTACAGTTCAGAAAACTGAACTACAGGTTCTCATCCTGCTGACCAGCCACAGCAGGCCTGCAAACAGATTTATAAAAAAAAAAATAGATATAGGCGTCGGTTATTTACCGATAACCGTCAGCACAGACTTACAGCGTCGGTGTTTTATAAAACACCGACGCCAAAAGTGTTCGCGCTACTGGAAATGGGAGTCATCTAGGACACTTTTCTGCGTCGGTTGTTTAGTATATAACCGACGCAGAAAGCGTCCTAGATGACGCCGTTTTCTGTGGCGGGAACCCTTTTGGCGTCGGTGTTTTATAAAACACCGACGCCTTTATATTAAATAGGCGTCGGTTTTTTAACCGACGCTGAAGTGTCCACCCTTTTAGCGGCGCCCACATAGGCGTCGTTCAGAAACCGACGCCAAAGGGGGTTAAACAACCGACACTAAAAGGCACTTCTGTAGTAGTGTGCACATTCTTTGTTGTGACCTCTCTACACATGAAATTTTATTTAAAATAATATACAATAAAAAAGACTCATATATATCACAGTGGGTATAAAACTCCATCTCGATCTAGGATAAACATGTATCAGCAATAAATTAGGCATATTGAACATAAAGTAAATTTGTAGGTAACCTTACGAGTCTATTGAATAGTTTAATATGAAGTAGTTTGATTTATGATAATGAAACAATTAACAAAAAGGCATTCATTTAGATCAAATAATGGTTCTTATTTACCATGAGATAGTGTATTTATTAACATATCAAAGATCACTAAATTGCATCTGTAGTACATCTTATTATAAGTAATATAGTAAAATGAAATAAATTAAACACTAGGGATAGTTACATAATTTGTCACGCTTGTGATTCTCTACCATCCATACTAGGAAGATATGTTATAGTCACAAAAACGAGAACCATAGGAGATATGACCATAAAACCTAAACTATTATTACAACTACTAAAGCTTCAACATTAAAAGTTGTATGTCAGAAGCACACTGTAGAACATACAACAAAGTTCACTTGTAATTGAGTTTTACCAAATAGGTTTCATGTTAAGTAGTTAAAATCAAGATAATAAACATATTCTAACAACATAGTAACTAATTCAAGCATATATGAAAAATATGCAATCATAAGAGTATTGTTAGTTATTAGTAAATGGAATGTGACACACATTCAATTAATTCTTTTCTCGGATATCCTCTCTTATTTATTTTCCTTGAATCTACTTGGATCTCACCTCACCAACAAGAAGGAACCATGCTTAATTCTCATGTCAAGGAGTAATGTTCTTCTGTCCATTCAGCAAAGATCAGTAAGGAACAACATGATTAGAGGAATCAAAAACTTGGATCTAATTTATATTGTTGGAAACCGAGGTGTTGGGCACCTTCCAAAAGGCCATATGAACCTGATGAGCCCAAACTTGGGTCTCATAGTGGTCAAAAATGCAATATAAACCCACCCCCGAAGAACAACAGGGGAATCTTGACAGAGATTACAAAACACCAGAACTGAGAGAAATCAAGTTCTCAGATATCTTATTCAAGCCACGAAGTTGGTAGAGAAGAGCATGGGTGAAACGACACTCGAGAAGGGGGAAAACCAGGAACTCAAGAGATACCTTGATTCCATGCGGACAAAAGGCCATAAAAGCTTGTATATGTCTGTATAAAAATCTTACAACACACAACAGGGCTCGAGGATAGAAGGAGCACCAAGGTGATCCTGAGATGGTCAAACTAGGTAAGTGGAGAAGGTTGGCTGAGTTCGGGAGAAAAGGATGGTGAAACAATGACTTCTTTGGGTTTTAGGGATGGCGTGTGTGGTTTTAGGAGCCACGCTTATATAGGTGGTGGTCGTGAGGGGCCATATTTCTAACCAGAGTGGGAAACAAGAGAGGAGAGGAAGAACTCTCACCGATCGGGGAGTTCAGGGCATGGAGTCCCATCAAATTTGGGAAACCTTCAGTAGGGCGAGAGGATGGTGAGGGGATAGTCTATTTCATTTGAAACAACGAGTCCTTGCAACTCAACAAACTCAACGTGTGCTTGCAACTCAACGAACTGATTTTCATCAGAACCACGGAAGAATGGGTTAAGCAAAGCGAGGAAGAAGGGGTCGGGGGAAGAAGAAGAAGGGGACGACCCTATTTTTCTGGAGACGATCTTCACGAGGAGACGCCCTCTCCTTCCTAAACGTGGAGCCAGATCTGAAGCCGTGGTGGGGGTTGGATCCCAGAGACGCGAGCCATGGTGGAGAACAGGGGGGAGATCGTGAGAGAGGAATTCGGCGGGAGTGGAGAGCCGTGTAGAGACTGGAAGAAAGGTTGCGCGCGGCTAGGAGAGTTATCACGCACGAACGGCGCAAGCGGGAGAAGGGGGGTCGGTCGAAGTCGTCAGGGGAGCGCAAGAGAGGAATGCGCGAGAGAAGGGGAAAGGGGAAAGAGAACGTGCGAGCAGTTGAGATAATGCGGTGATAAAAAAACCCACAAAATTGTATTAGCCGGCAACTTATTTAGAAAATGCCGAAATATAATGCCGTGAAATATAACATTTGTTGTAGTGTAACATGCGATCCGAAGATCAATCGTTCAATTAAAATCGATTACCATCTAATTGTTTAAGAAGAAATCGTTAAAACCATGGCTAAGGGGTTATTCCCCTTTACCCCGATAAAAGACTACTCACACATGGAGAAAGGGGAGACGGAGGAAGAAAGAAATGAAGCCTTAGTCTAGCCCAGAAATCAGGAAATTAATCCTTATACTAGAGACGATGAAATGACTTAGCTCTTTGTTCCTTGCTCTAGAATTGAAGAACGGAAGGAAGAGAATTAAAACTAAGGCGGAGAGAAAAGACAAGAACAAGAAAGAAAGAAAAGTGCTTGAACCAAAGCCTACTTTATTGCATAATAAGAGAACGATTACAAGATTAATTGCTGCAGAATTCCAAAATACAAGAAATCGGAGATGTCTTGAGGAGGAGGAAGTGCCCCTCCTTTTATAGGAGAAGGAGGGGGGTATACATTAGGTTTAGGGCAAAAGAAATAGCCGCCGGCGGCTGCTAACTTTCTAGATCTAGTCAATAGAGGAAACAATTGATTTCTTTGCATCTCTTTTTGCATTAATTTCCCGCAACAGCAGTTTCGAGCGTATTTTTGGGCCAGTCAAAAATTCAGAAGCGGCCAAAAAATATATTTTTCCTGTAGATAATTGAATTATCTTTCCAACGCATACTTGCACAATAAATTCCGTCTTGGGATGTGGAAGTTATACAAATTTTGGTAAAAGGTATATACTGAAATCAGACTCTGCGGAAAAATGTAATGCTACTTTCACTGGTTAATTGTGCAGCTAATTAAACACCAAAATTGCCGCAAAATATCTCATTTTTATATCCAATAAAATTATCTTTTCAATCCATACTTTATCTTGAAATTCCTCCTTTAGACGCAAAAGATATGGCTATTTTGGTGACGAGTATCTCAGGCACTGCGGGAATATTTGAAAGCCTCATATCTTCATCTTTTATTTTCTCGATTTAGATAATTCCTAAAAATTGAGAAAAATATCATAAGAATTCAGGAAAAGTATATCAAGAAGATGAAAGTGCTATTTATTTTTGAATTAGCTAAAATTAACAAAAAAGTCCTAATTAATTATTCTAAATGAAGCAAAAATAAGAGATGAATATACATTCATCACTCGTGTCCTATAGGCTAGTATCTCCTTTCCACCATACTTACACTTTCACACACATTGGTTAGGAGATCAAAATGCTTGATATAGGAAATCAAGCCTTGTGCTACAACGATAATTGTAATTTCCATTTTCCCTTTTTGTTCCTTTTTATTACTTGTACTCTCCTTGCTACTCCTAGGGTTGGAGGCTGTGGATTGGAGAGGGTGCTATCTTCTCAGGTGGAGAAGGGTCTTCTCAGAGGAGAAGGTGGACTTTGGACTACTTCTAGAAGGTCTCAACGGGAAGCTACTTCAAGGAGGAAGGCTACTTCAAGGGGGGGCTTGAAGTTACTTCTAGTGAAGGATGCTTCAAAGTTGGTGAGACGACTTCGGGATGAAGGCTGTACAAAGGGTTTGGGATGGTAGTTGTATTTTATGTAACATCCTTGTGAGGTAATGAAATACAGTTGCTTTCAAAATCCCAATTGGAAACAATTGGGTAGTGGACTGACTCCCTTAGTATTTGCTAAGGTGGAACCACTCTAAACCCAGTGTCTCCTTGTCTAATCATTTGTGGTTGATTGTTTGAATTATAATTATTGTTAAAATATTTATAAAAACCGTATTCACCCCCCCTCTAGTGGTTTTTTAGTATAAACATTAGAAACATGTATAGAAGTTCACACAATTTCATGTCATGTACACTTACTAAGTGTCTTCTTTAAATAATTACCCAGTATGGGCCATATATCTATTTACATACCTAAATGGTTAGTTGGGAAACCAAACATTTTCCTAACCAGATGAAGCTTGGTCAAACCTAATATTTAGTGATAAGGAAGTAATGTTCTGAAATTTAGTTCAATCAGAGTTACATTTTAATACAAATTCATTTGTAAAGCTTTGCATAAAGTTTTCTATTGATGGCTTGATTGATTAAATGATCAATCACTATGACATTTAATGTCAGCAGAACTATAGCGTGTAGCCCAAGAATGTATCACACGTTGGGAGATCCTTGAACATAGGATTGATGGTCCATAAGTTGTCTTCAACCTATCAACCAAAAGGGAAAGGTCACCAAATAAGGCTTTCTCTCTTTGACTCTCTTTCCCTCTCTATAAAAGTCATATACACCACTCAAAAACCTCAGAAAATTGCTTCTCTCACAAATATGATCCTAATTATGGGTGGGTTGGGGGAAACCAATGGCATGGGAACCAAGAGAGAGCCATCTGTCTTCCATCCCTCTTACTCTAGAAAGACCGTGCTCCCAAACCCTAAACTAGGGCACAATGGTCTATAAAAACTAGCCCCTCAGATCCTTTACCACCACCACAAAGGATCTCACATGTTCCCAAGATTTGAACAAGGCCCGATCTTCCCCTCCTTCCTCACCTCCTTTCTATGTTGTATCACCTTCAACATGGTAGGGGCTTCACTTTTATCACCCTCTATAGTAGGAAATTCCACCTATGACCTCAAGGTGTCATGCAAAAGTAGGATGGCCACCATGTGGACCTCCATGTCCTCTCACTATCCCTTCCTTCTTTAATGGGGGTGGTGTTGTAGCCGGTTGATGTCCTTGTAGACATGTTGGGTGAGGAGACAAACATGTAGGTTCAATCATGAACCAATAGCCCAAACGGTCATCTAGAAGGAGAACCACGCACAAATTGGTTGGTTTACTAAGACCTAGTAGGCCTGCCACAAGAGGAGTTTCTCCCTTCAAATGGTTCATATTATTGAGGTCCATGGTGGTGTGACCAATCGATGGATGCCACTTGGCCCACTCGTTGAGGTAAATTATTTTCCCTTTTTGGCCCTATTTTGTAAAATCCCTAATATATCGTAGGATTATCAAATAATAGAAAAATTACACATAAATTTAATAAAAAAAAAGAAGAATATAATGGTGACATGGTTTTACATACTTTATTCTATAACTAATTCAAAATAACCTTTTGATATCCCTTAATATGGATATATGGGAAAATCTTAGTTTGGGTTGTATCAAGTTTTCGATGAATCCTTGATATGTAGGTCAACAAATGATTCCCTAAATACCTATATTTATTTTCCTTTATCTAAACAATGGAATGTGAATAAGGGAATTTAATGATCAAAAGTGATGATTTTTGGTTTCTAAATGTAAAAAAATAATACACGGAATGAAACCCTAATTGATAAAAATGAAACCCTATATTAAACCCATACTAAACTGTATACATTTGCCTGACCTCAAAGCCATAGTTAAGGACTTTTAAGAAGTTTGTAACACATATATGCTAAATATTGATTTTCATATTAATGCTTGTTTGCATGGATTATTTGAATATGGACATCACATTCCCTTCACGATAACATTCATGAAACTAAAGTAGGAGTAACTGGTTTTATCACCATTTTTTAATGCTAGATCAATATGATATATACCATGAATATTGTTATTCCCTAAAAATATGAGGCCCTAAGTGTTACATTAAGAAATAACAATGGAACCTAGTAATTGATACATCAGAAGGGTATTTTGGTAGAAACCTGCTCTCAAGTTATAATGTAGAATAATCACCAAGAGGGTGATCTAGAAACAAATACGAAGTCCAATTGTGGGACACTCACCAATGAGCTTGAAGCCTTGACATAAACCTCAACATCCACTCATGGATCAATTATTGGTTCACTAGGTGATATAATTGGAGGAGGGGTGGTACAAAAATCTAGAAAATTTTACTTGTTTAATTTTAATTGAACAATATATGCACTTATTATCTTAATAGAAAAGATTCATATATATTGTTAAAAATGAAATTTTTCTAAGATTTTATCATAAATTTTATTGCTTAATCGATAATGGATTATTTGTATATGAATGATAACCAAGGTCTCAGTTATTCTTACAAGAATTAACCCTAATTAAATAAACTTCAACTTAAATCATATATATTATACTAAAATTGTATATGCATTTGATAAAGTTTGTATATATGTCATTGACATAGAAATCTATGAAGATTTAGTCAGTAGAATAAATCTTGGACAGTCCCCAGTTTGGGACTATTCTTGGACACTTAGTGTTACTTATGATGTAAGCTTATAATGTATGTGTGGTTTTAAAAAAAATTTACAGTTATTTTCCCATTTGTATTGATTTACTTGGAGAATTAAAGAAAATACTACCACAATTTATTGAAAACCAAAAGTATTATATACCTACCAGTGACATTAATTACTCAAAAATGGTACAAGTGGAAAAAAATTATAAATTATATTAAGTCTGGTCTCAATTTCAAATGTTTTTAACCTAAAATTGACCTAACAACTAGATTTAATGTTTAGTTGACTTATTTTCCCATGTGATTAGAGAATGAATAGCAATTCAATGTCCATTAAAAAAATGCACCCAATATTTTAATAGTGGCATTGATGAGTTTATGATATTTTCTTAGAAAATAATACATGTAACAATTAGAAAGTTGATGAGATTTAGGAAATTAAAAGGTATGTCATGTACAATGGGATTATACAGATATATAATGAAGGTATTGGCATGAAGAGATTCTTAAGTCTGAGACTAGAAAATGTCAATATTGCTAATTGTAGAAGACAAAATTAATATCAATGTTGATGAGAACAAACCAATCAAGAATGATACGGTTAATGCAATGCTAGACTGTTGTGCAGATAATATATTGCTTTTCCACCTTATTAGCTTCAAACATTGTACATGATGCTACAAAACTTTAATGTTTGGGTTGTACTAAGTTCACAAGGTTGAGCATGGTTATGAGATTGTATACTCTTAAAGAAAATAATAGGTGGAAGGACAATTGTTTCATGTATATGTTGTCTTTTTAGAAAAAAAATCTTCCTCAAGTAAAGAAGCGTTCAACCTCAACACAGGAAGCAAAAAAAATGAGGTTCCCAATGGGAATGGAAGATAAGAAGATACATCCATGCTCGAATGATTATGTGTTATTTTAAAAGGACGATAGCAACTTAAAATATTGTCCAATATATGGGGTGTCAAGGTACAAAATATGTCAAGGTACAAAATAATCAATGATTTCCATCAAGCGCAAGTGGGATTCCAGCTGCACTTGCACCCATGATTAGTAATCTACTCACATTGTATTATCTACCATCCCTATCAACATTGCATAATGGTACACAAATAGTGAATACTCTCTCTCTCTCAAGCAACTAAGGGCTCATATATGGTAGATATAGAAAATTTTTAGTGCTAGATCGCATATCTAGTGAGAAATTTAGGTAGGAAAATGGAAATAAACATGAAACTATTGAAGAACGTTGTTTTTCTATCATTACTTACAATGTTAAATTTATGTTCTATACTATCAGAGATGTTAATATAGATGATTAATGTTGAAGTTGGAAGAAATAGGTGACAACATGTTCCTGAATCTTACTTCACTATACTGTATGCCATGGACGTCCATGTGAGTTGGTGTGGATTCTTTCCACTGCATAGATCTGAAGTAGATTAGGGAGACTTCCCCACCGAAGTGTTTTATGCCTTGTCACTCTTTGGGCTCTGACATGGTTTTTACTGCACTAACAAATCCATCTAGGGATGAAATTCCTAAGTTATAACCAAAACCTTGTGCAATAATACCACCCACCACTGTATGGGTCTTATCGCAGTATAATTAAGGATCAAATCCCAAGGGATAACTTTTTTAAGAATCTTTCTAGTTGAATCTGGATCGACTAAGACTAATATCTAGAATAAGAGTTGATTTGGGTTTAGTCAAACTAATTGCAAGGAAAGTAAAATAGCGGGATGAAAATTGAATTTAGATTAATGATGGGAATCACTGGGGTGGAATCAGGTTTCACCACCACTACACATGCAAACACATCCAAAACACATCCATGCAAGATACAACTATCCAAATGGAGTAGCAACCATCCATTAGGAAAAATAGTTTGGGTAAGCATCTACGTAGGCTCGATGTCTCGTTACCTATAGATCACACACTTACTACTCTAGAGATATCCCTTCGAAAGTTCTCATCCGGGCATCAACCGTATTAATCGATATTCAAATCCTAAGTATTGAAGTTCTCACAACAAAGGAATATAATAGATCATGAAAGGCAGGTGATCAATTCACAAAGCATGCATTAAACAATTAACAACAAAACAGAAAGTTATATACAAGCCATGCAATGTTATAAGATGAACATGTAAGCATGGGTAGTGGGGCTAGTCCCCACACCCCATTAAAATGGACAACTCACTCCTCATGATAGAAATAAAAAGAACAAGAGAGAGGGAAGATTCCGCCATGGTCATGGTGAAGAAGTTGGCCGCGGCTTGGTGGAGAAACAATCTTCTACATGATGGAAGGGAAGATCTGGATGAGGAGGTGGAGTGACAAGGATGGTCTTCTCTCCTTCTTCCTTTTCTTCTTATGCTCTTTCTCGCCGAAGGTGGAGCGGTAGATGGTTGATGGATGAAGGTGCTATAGATCTGAAATCCCACCACATTCATGGCTAGGAAGTAGATCTTGATGGAGCAGAGATGGAGGAGTAGCAAGGACACCATGGAGGTAGTCTTTGGCGGTGGAGATCATCTTCCTTGGTTGGGCATAGAGTGGCAGCTTGTTGGCATGGATGGAGTGGAAGAGATGCCTCAAATGAAGGAGAGGCTCATCTATTTATAGGTGCAGGTCTGTGGAGCACTGACTTGACTGTCGCGGTTGTGGCCTTCGGTATCGGTCATGGTACTCCTCGGCACGAATGTGTCGGGTGTGCACCCGACTGTGCCAAGGTCATGGTCGCAAGGTATTTTCCGCGGTTGAGGTGTGTTTCATGGTTGATGTGTTTTTCGAGATTGAGGTGTTGTGCCGCGGTTGAGGTGTTGTGTCACGGTCGAGGTGGGGTCTTCTTTATCGTGGTCATGGTAGGGTGTCGTCTTTGTGCTACCTTGGCCTCGGCTCGATCGTGTTGAGTGTCGATCGATGCTACATCTTAACTATGGTCACGGTCCTTTTTACATTACGGTCTTGGCCATCCTTATGTCACAGTCGCGGCCCTCCTTGTGCCACAATCACGACCCTTTTGGAATAAACCCACCCACATGTGGGGTGGGGGGGGTATTGATATGTGTCGATGGGCCTGCATTGATGAATCATCTGACTGATGAGGATGATTTCTGATGAAGGAACTGGCCATCGAAAACAAGGTTCAAATTATCGAAAGTTTCCTGGGCCCACTAGTCAGTTAGTGGGACCACCACCTCCAACACTGGTGCACATAGTGCAATGCTTAACCCTACAATGAAGACAAATGGATTTGATCAAAACTCTAAGTAATTATCTGAAATAGAGGAAAATTATATATGAGCAGATTTAGTGGGGGTATGAGAGCTTTCAGTGAAAAATTAGGCCAAAAATGGCAACTAAAACTAAGATGAATATGTATTCATTAAAACACTCAAACTTAAACGTTGCTCATACTCGAGTAACAAAAAATGTGAAGCAGTCACCAATTGAATACTTTCCACTCTTGTGATTGCCTCATCTTCACATCACGTTTGTTTTTTTTCTATTATGTATGGATGGACATCTCAACTTCCTGAGATCACTAAATACATCTTAAAATATCCCGAGTTTGTTTCCCAAAAGCATTTTGTCCCAACTTTTCCAACATAAAGCATGTCTAAGAGCTTCATAACAGTCCCAAGATACTCGCAGAACAACAAGTGTGCATCTGATTTGACACTGGTGTTTTACAAAAGAATAGCAAAAATGAGGCATTCATTGTGCCTTTCGGTGGAAAAGGGAGTGAATGGGGGTATGGAAGGAAGTAGTAAATCTCTCCTCTATTCGGCTCGAGATTTTTTTTATATGGTTTCAATTTAATTGATTGCAACTCTTTTTTTGTATGTGAATCTCTACTCTATTCGACTCAAGATTGCATTTTTGTGTTTGTTCACATTGGCATCTTTTCTTTTCATTTTGGTGATACGCCCCTATTACATAGAGAGGGGTATGGAAGAAGCAGATAAAGAGAGGAGTGATGTGCCACCCAGAACTTAGGGTTTGGCACTATTTTTATGGATTTTGGTTTCTTTTTTATGGATGGAGGGGTATGAAGATGGTAGAATAAGTATACAAGAGAGTTCAGAACATAATGCAACTTGATTTATAATTCAGTGCATCGAGTTGTTCTCCTTATCATACTATGCTCAAATAATGACTTGATGGGGATCTGGTGGAGATTCCATGCTATTTTTCCACTAGTCAATTAGGAAGCATGATGTTTGACCCCTCTCAGTTTGACAGATACTTGCCATCTTTACTGGAGGATCATGTTGTTAGGATTCATAAGCTTCACATGGTGATTTCTAACCATTGGTTAGTTTCAGAAATTGTCCCTCTTGAGAATTTGCTTCGAATAAGGAGGGTATAATGATTCAAAATTGCATAGAAAAAGAAAGTAGCCGGCTAGATAATGCCTTTGATTGAAATAAAAGCATCAAAACTTCATCAAGTTTCTATACAAAACTACTTTGAAAACTTAAAATTTTGAAAATTTTGATCATAATTGCAATGATGGAATCTTAAGTCTGAAACAGATAGGTGTGGGTGGAAAATAGAGTATGTACCACACACCCTCGACCCTGAACTTAAAAATTTACTTGTCATGAGAAAACTCTAAATCCAAGATGGAGGTGAAAAATTGTGCCGGTGGACCACCAAATGTGGTTGCTTTCCTCTCAGCAACATGTCCTCCATCTAAAATCTCAAAAATAAAAACTATCAGGACTTAAGATTGCATCTTGCGATGCATTACGTACTGAGTGCAAAATTTTCTAATTCAAAACTAAAAGTAAAAGCTAAGTTAAGGATTGGATTGCCTCCCGACAAGTTCCTTTGTTTTATGTTGTTGGCTCGACATGCTTCTTTCAATTTTCTGGCAGATATGCTAGTTTGGAAATATTCAATGATGCTTCAATGGTCATGTCATCTGTGGTGAAATATCTCTTCAAGCATTGACCATTTGCCACAAACTCTCCTGACTTTTCACTCCATAAAATAAAGGCACCATGTGGGTAGATGCTCTTGATAGTGTATGGTCCAGACCAACGAGAACGGAGTTTCCCTAGGAACAATCTCAGTCTCGATTTAAATAGTAGAACTTGGTCTCCCACTTATATGTCTTTCCTTTTCATATGACCTTTATGAAATAGTTTTGTGCGTTCTCTGTAGATTTGTGCATTCTCATAGGCTGTCATCCGGAGTTCTTCCAGCTCCTGAAGTTGTAGTAACATGGCTTGACCAACTTCCTTCATGTAAAAATTCAGTTGTTTTATTGCCCACCAAGCTTTGTGTTCAAGTTCTACAGGCAGGTGACACGATTTTTCAAAGATTAGTCGAAAATATGTTGTTCCAAGAGGAGTCTTGAAAATAGTTCTATAGGCCCATAGGACATCATTGATTTTACTGACCAATACTTTAGGTTTCGGCCTACTATCTTCTCCAGTATACCTTTGAGTTGGCAGTTTGATACCTCTACATGTCCACTAATTTGTGGGTGGTAGGGGGAAGCTACCTTGTGAGTCACACCATATTTTCTCAATAGAGCTTCAAAACTTCTTTCTGGAAAAAGAGAACCTCTGTCAGATATCATAGTGTGTGGAACTCCAAAATCGGGAAAAATAATATCTCTAAACATTTTCATGATAGGTTTTGAATCACTAGTGATGGTTGATATGGCCTCCACCCATTTAGAGACATAATTCACCACAACTAGAATGTAGAAAATTGATACAAGGATGGGAATGTGCCCATGTAGTCCACTCCCCAAACGTCAAAACTGTCGACTTCCTACCAGAGCTTTAGGGGCATCTCATCTCTTTTTGTTATGTTACCTACCCTCTGGCATTTGTCACAAGATAAGACAAAGTTGTAGGCATCTTTGGATATGGTTGGCCAAAAGAAGCCACATTGTAGAACCTTCAAAGTAGTTTTCTTAGAACTCATATGGCATCTAGTGGGGCTTGAGTGGCATTGCTCTAAAATAAATTGAGATTCTTCCTCGGCGAAACAATGTCTGTAGAGACCATCAGCACAGAGCTTGAAAAGGTACAACTCATCCCAATGATATTGCTTCACGTCGTGTATGAATTTCTTTAGTGCAACACCAGTGCACTCAGGGTGGATGACACCTGATGCAAGGTAGTTCATGTAGTACGCGTACTAAGGGATAGCTTCTGAAGCTTTCATGAGTTGGTCATCTAGAAGAGATTCATTAATTGGGATCTTTTCAGTGTCCAGGGTGTGGATACAACTCAAGTGGTCTGCCACAACATTCTATGTGCCTTTCTTATCTCTTATCTCAATATCAAATTCTTACAAAAGGAGAATCCATCTGATTAGTCTAGGTTTTGCATCTTTCTTTGCTAGTAGGCAATGAATTACAGCATGATCAGTGTAGACAATGACCTTCGAACCGATGAGGTGGGATCTAAACGTGTCAAAGGCATACACAACTGCTAATAGTTCCTTCTCAGTAGTTGCATAGTTCCTTTGAGCTTCATCAAGGGTCTTATATGCATAGTAGATGAGATGATGATTCTTTTCTATATATTGTCCCAAAACAGCACCCACTACGTAATCACTAGGCTCACACATTATTTCAAATGGGTGCACCCAATCTAGAGCTCTGATGATAGGGGTTGATGTAAGCGCATGCTTAAGATTTTTCAAACTTTTGATGAATTCTTCGTCAAAGTAGAAATCAATATCCTTCAGTAATATGTTCGTCATAGGCTTGGATATCATGGAGAAATCCTTTATACACCTTCTATAAAAGCATGTATGACCAAGAAATGTGCGGACCTCTCTTACATTAGTTGGGAGACCAAGTTTAGAAATCACTTCGATCTTTTCCTTGTCTACTTCAATCCCTCTATTGCTGACACTATGGTCAAGGACAATGCCTTCCTTTATCATGAAATGAAATTTCTCCCAATTTAGCACTATATGTGCTTATTCACATTGTTTGAGGACCAGGGAGAGGTGTTTTAGGCATGAGTCATATGAATCCCTGTATATGGAGAAATCATCCATGAAATTTGTTGGTATGTATGCCCTGAGAGCCGACCATATGATGATTGGATTGGAATATGTCATGATTGATTTGATAAATATCAGAGTCAAGCTTCCAATTTATTCTAGCTCAATTGATTATGAGATAAATGATGGAGCAGAATGAATGTCTAAAGAATGACAATACTCAATGGCTTATATCTTCAGGTTGAGGACCTAAACAATGAGATCCTACATATGCTAAGAGTATGTACATTCTTGTTGTGTCCCTAGTCGAATGTCATTATGGAAGGTTGATAGACAACAATGACACATCAAGATTAGAGTGTATGTTGGTTGATGACAATGTCTCATTAGTCATGACATAAGATATCAAACCAAGCACATAGATACATGTTATAGAATAGTGTATTAGACAGACCCAACATGAGAGTGATACATGGAACCATGACATGGTAGTCAGAATCATCTCTCATAGTGATGGTGGTGATTGTGATTCTTAGTCCTGAAATGATTGCACTCGTCGAATGTGATTGGGTACACTTTGACATCATCAAGCGTAGTCTTAAAACATGGGTTGTTATAACGGTGATGATTGGGTGGCTTTGATGCATTTGATAGACTTTGAGTGATAGATATGGGATTTGTCCCTCCTAAGGGAGTATGATATCCGACCATTTGATAAGCAAGACTGAGAAAGGCATGTGTATGCACATGTGAATCAATATATGATATTGATGTCACACATATCTCAGACAGTCTGCTCTAGTTCAAGAAACATGAATGAACGTTGAAAGGATGACAACTCCATGCCTTGAGTTCATTTAGGATATTAGAGTCAAAGGAATTATACATTCACTGAAACACCAATCACAGACTGTAGGATTGAAAGTTGTTCTCCAACTTTCCTTTTCACTTGGGTAACACAGATGTGTGACTAGGTATCTCTCTTTGCTTGTGATGTCATAAGCTAGTTATAGACATTCATTACCAATGTGCAATGGGACATATAGGGTCACACACAAAGGATTGACCTGGAAGAGGAGTGTATCCATGAATGAGGTTTGTATTGATTACTAAAGTGTTTAGGTACTCAATCAAACATTCAATATATATACTTGACTCAGAATCATCAAGTTTAAGTGTTGAACCAACTGATTTGAGTGTCAGATTGATTGAGAACTGAATTGATTGTGTTCTGCACAACTTGGACCACCAACCAGTCGGTTCACTGGGTGAACCAATCAGCTCATGGCCAGTGAGACAACCAGTTCACTCTAGTGAACCGATTGGTTCACTTGTCCAAATGAGTAGTGTCGAGTTATCTCGATTTGTGAGAAAAAGTTTTCCATTTCACTTGTTCAATTTGATTGGGAAAAGAACTAATATTTGTATTAATTAGAAATAAACATGGAAAGTCAATTGTGGACAAGTCTGGGAAGTAAAATGACTGGTTCACTAAGTGAACCGACCGGTTCACACTCCCAATAGACTGGTTCATAAGTGAACCGGTTGATTCACCTTGCCAAACAACTATTTTAGTTATGAAATGACCGGTTTTCCTATTGAAGTGCAGATTGTTCATGAAAATTATGGACCCTTCTACTCCCGCATAGACTGGGAACACTGACCCAACCCTCTACTATAAATAGAGGGGTACAGGGGGCTTCTCCAGAGACACAACTCAGAACATCAGTTGCTCTGCAACGTTGTTGTCCTATCTACTTGTGGTAACCAAGAGAGCCAAAGCAAGTTCTACCCATCCAGGGAGGAACAGTGAGGGAAAGACAACTACAGAAAAGTAACTGGTTGTGGGAGACTGTGTTGGTGACTAGCACGTCGACGGAAGGGGACAACTCCTTCTAGTTCGTTCTTCAGGATGACTAGAGTTTGTGGTAGTCTGTGTGGACTATCTATAGAGGCGGGAGACTTCTACCGCTCAGGAGGACGACAGTCGACCGTAGTCCAGGTCAAAACTAGGAGCTGCATAGATGTCGCCGAAGACAGGTGGTTGAAGACCACACTAGCTATGAGATATTGTCACTGAGCACAAGCCTCAAGACCAGGTATATCTCGCTAAAACCATCCTTCCTATTACATAGATGTTAATGCGATATGTTGGTTATGGGTTTATGGTGAAGTAAAATTTTTGTATCCGCTTCCTGCTCCGACCATGTAAAACTTAACAAAAACTTCCATAATAGTTTAAGTGAGTCTAGCGAATATGGCTGCCATGCAACGTTGGAAAGTAACAGGAGCATTACAAAGTCTAAAAGGCATCCTTCTAAAGGAATATGTTCCAAAGGGTCAAGTAAATGTTAGCTTCTCTTGGTCATCTGGATGTATGGAAATTTGATAGAATCCAGAGTAACCATCGAGACAGCAAAAATATTCCTCGTGAGCTAATCTCTCTATGACTTGGTCTGGGAAAGGCATCTGGAAATGATCCTTACATGTGGCCTTGTTCAATTTCTAGTAATCGATGCACATCCTCCATCCAATGGTTGTTCGAGTGGGGATGAGTTCATTATTTTCCTTTCATATTAGGTTGGTTCCACCTTTCTTTGAGGCAACATGTACCAGACTTACCCATGGTGAGTTAGATATAGGATAGATGATTCCCGTTGTGAGCAATTTGATGACTTCAAGGTGGACCACTTCTTTCATATTTGGATTCAACTTCTATTGATGTTCGACGGTCAGCTTGTGGTCTTCCACCATGGGGATTTTGTGCATGCAAAGCGCTTGACTGACCCTAGTGAGGTCACTCATTTTTTTGCCGAGGGCCTTTCTTATTTTCCTTAATTTTGTCAGGATTTTATCTTCTTGTTCGGACGTTAGGTCAGAATGTATGATGACTGGACATACCTTAAGATCATCCAGAAACACATAATTAAGTTCCTCTGGTAGGGGCTTCATTTAAGGGTCCTCTGGTTTCTGACCGGCCTAAATCGCGCGTCCTAAATTTTTAAGCGAATTTGAGGTAGTCGAGCTTTTACATTTATAAACTCGAATCCTTCTAGGCCCCCGCAACTTTGTTTACGGGGTCGAAGTAGATATACGGGGTCGAACACAGGGACAAGGGGGTAGTGTTGAGAACCCGTGAATCGACACGCTACACTCTGGAAGGTAAAAGAGATTGTAAATTCCCCAGAAGGGAAGCATAAAGATGTCACAAGCAAACAAGAAAACTATTTCCAAGTGGAGTTACTAAAAGGATTTAAGGTTTTTAGCCATTTAGCAATTTTTAGGGGTTTTCATGCGGTAGAAACAGAAAGATAAAACTAGAGCTAGAGCAACGTACGAAGGATAAGACTATAGCAAAACAAGCGGCACTGGTAACATCTTGTACCCCTCCTCTCAGAGCGGGTACCTCTTACCAAGCCTCGGCACCCCTCTCGAGGTTCCTGGGCTCAAAGTTAGAGTGGAATGTCACTGAAACAACTCTGTTCCAGGCACTCTCGTACTCCAGAATCGGACCAAACACTAGAGCCACAACACAACTCTCGAAGTTGTTGCGACGGGAAAACACGATTCGGTAGCTAAGCGAAACGCGATCCAAAACATGCAAGCTAGAGTTCGGATATCAAACATAGCAGTCATCCAACATATTGCACCAAGCATAGAGCAGCAAGTAATTAAGCATTTCCATTTCTATAAGCATTAAAGGTCTTAATTACAATGAATAAGTAAAGGAAATTAAATAACAGAATTAAAGATATGTGTCGCCTTCTTGATGTAGAAGGACGACAGGCTACAGTAACCATCCCGCCCGATATCGGACAGGGGCCTAGCCCGATATTCTCTCAAGCGGCACGCTGCGACGTGCGACTGCATCGCTCAAGGACCTGGCCGATACGCTCGAGTCGAGCGGTACACCCTCTCGGGCGACACGCCTGACGGGCGGAGCATATCAGGTTCGTTATCGTGTTGGGCATGGAGCTGTGTATCCTATCGCCGCGCACTGGTGTCGGGCACTCGTGTCGCGTATCTACATCAGCCGATATCGGCTCCCAGTGTCGCCCGGTACAGTCCTAGGTGAACCAGTCCCCTCCCGCTCGGGATGGAGAAGAGCTCACCTAGTGTCGCCCGGTACGAACACTGGAGCACGATATGCCTGCTCTCGCAGCCTCCTCCAAAGATCACTCGACTCTCCGAAACCTGAAGTGACCAAGCTTGTCCGAATTGTCTAAGCTCTGAACTGTCTTTTTGGCTCCCTGTAGCTGCTATTTATAGGCAGCTGGTCGTGAGAAGATATGGAGCTCGAAACGCCACGTGTCCTACTTTCCGCCGTTCATTTGGTGGTCAGCTGACGCGGGTATCGCCCGGTATCGCTCAGCACAAGGAGGTCGGCTGTCGGGCGTCAAGGTGAGAGGCGCCTGCCGGTGGGTGGTTGATATCGTGTGGCACCTAGAGTAGTTGCGGCGTGCTCGGCTCCCTGTCGGGTAAAGAGGCGTGTCATCCATCGGTACCCTATCACGCGACATTCTTCCGTCACGCGTCGTCGTATCGCGAGCCCCGCCGGTCAGCGTGTGTATCGGGCGTCAGGGGGGGCCGAGACAGTCTTGGACTTATTTGCGGGCCGGAACAGCCTTATTGGTGCTAAATGGGCCAAAATAGGAGGAAACTCTGCAAAAGATGGAAATATTGGACTGAGAGCATTGCTTGGCTAATTATTGCGAAATTGCATATAAAATAGAGGAAAATGGCAGAAAAGGGCAGTTTTGATAACAGAATAAAGGCCAAAAACGTCACGAAAATTGGTGTTATCAATTTCTTGCATAGGTCTTCAGTTATTTTCACAACCTTGAGTTCCTCAAACTTAGCTTTAGGATCTTCATCTGCAATGTTGAGGTGGAGAACACAATTCTTGACTTGTTCGTCAATGGAGTTATCAGCAGATGGGTTTGTTAGAGGCACTTCTAAAGGATCATCAAATTCATGATTCTCTTACATGAGTAGTGACATTTTCTCTATGCAATTAATCAAATAAACTTTTTCTTGCATGCTCAGTCTTCGCATACTTTCAAAAACTCTAAACTTGAGTATTTCTTTTCCCAGTCTAGGGAGCAAGGTTCCTGCTTCAACATCAATCAAAGCTCTTGCAGTGGAAAGGAACGAACGGCCAAAGATAAGAGGGTATCTGGAGTCATCTTTTGTGTCCATGATTACAAAGTCGCATGGAACGTAAGAGTCCTTACCTACCTTGACTAGGACATCCTCAATGATTCCCAAAGGGAGAGTCATAGAATTGTCCACAAGTTGTATGGTCATACCAGTTGGGAGAAGTTCTACAAACCCTAGCCTCTTACAAAGGATAAGTGGC
Organism: Alisma plantago-aquatica; assembly: GCA_963693085.1. Classification (NCBI taxonomy): domain Eukaryota; kingdom Viridiplantae; phylum Streptophyta; class Magnoliopsida; order Alismatales; family Alismataceae; genus Alisma; species Alisma plantago-aquatica. The sequence goes on along the minus strand of OY856409.1, from coordinate 965,604,666 downwards.
ATGATAAATATGCTAGCACTGAGGTTAGCTAATCCCTTCTTACATGTGGAGTCGTCGATATGGCATGAAATCCTAAAAGATCCTGGGTCTTTTTGCTTCTTGGGCATTTTTCTCTAAATAAAATCTGAAATAGTTGTTGCTAATTTGATTGTCTCATATTCCTCAGTTATGTACTTCCTTGTAAGGAGAGATTTTAATTACTTCATCCAGGCAGGTATCTCAGCTAATGCATCTAGAATGGGTATATCAACATGAAGCTTCTTCATTGCTTCCGTGAACTTCATAAAATGAGTGTCGAGCTTTATCTTCTTTAGTCGATCTTGGAAAGGAGGATGAATCTTGAATACTGGTACAACTTGCTCAGGTGTGTCTTCAGTTTCTACAATGATAGGTTCCCCAGAACTTGCTTTGTCTGCCTTATCAGTCGTCAATGATTCTTTTTCTTAAGATTCAGGTACTTTAGTGTCTTGGACAATCACCAAGTCATCCTCATCTGTAACTAACACGTGTCTTGACAGAAGGATCAGAATAGTCTTTTCTAGACTGAGAGGAAACATCTTTTAGTTGCTCTAGATGTTTAGGATTGTTCTCAGTTTGGCCAGCAAAAGCTCCAATAAGTGGCTTGAGGCTAGCTGAAAGTTGAGCTAGTTGGGATTCAATAGCCTTCTGATGGGCTTGCTGATTTGCTATCATAGTCTATTGTGATTGTAGCATCTTCTCAATGGCTGATAGTTTGTCGTCAGAAGAGATGGGACTGGCTTGTTATCCTTGTTATAGTTATTGATGCGGGATTTGGTTGAGATTTTGGAACTAAGAGGTGTTTTGATGTTGATTGTAATTTTTGTTCTGAAAGTTACCCCTGAAGTTTCCGTGATTCCTAAAATTTTGTTATTGATTATGTTGGAATCCTGGCGGGCCTCTAACGTGGGATTTCATCGCACTAAAAAACTCACTCAGGGTTGAAATCCCTGAGCTTTTACCAAAACCAAAGTGCAATAATACCACCCGCAAGAGGACGAGTCTTATCACATTATAGTTAAGGATCGAACCCAAAGGACAACATTTTTTAGAATCTTTGTAATCAAATCTAGCTCAAGTAAGACTGATATTTAAAACGATTAATTTGGTTGAGGTTAATTAAATTGATTGCAAGAAAGTAAAGAGCAGAATTAAAGTTGGATCTAGATCAATGATATGGAATCCCTGGAATGGTATCAGGTTTGACCACCGCTACACATGAAAACACATTCAATCACAAACAATCCAAGTAAGATATAACGACCCAAATAGAGCTATTGCAAAAAAAACCCATACTGGCGTTAGGTTTGCGTAAGCATCACTTTAGGCATCATATGTCTCGTCACCATCCAGATCACTTATTTACAGCTCTGAAGGTACATAAATCCAACGAAGGTTGTGAGCCCCCTATACAGGCATTAGGCACATAGAAGTGTCACCGAAGGCTAGATGGCTCATCCCCTTGCAGATCATACACTTACGACCTCAAAGAAATCCCATTATGTTTCTAGTTTGGGAGTCAATCACATTTATTGATAAGCAAGCAGGTGATTAATCTATGAGCAAACATCGACGATTAACAAGAAGATACAAAATCCAACTAAGGCTGTGAAACCCCTATACAGGCATTAGGTGCACAGAAGTGTCACCGAAGGCTAGATGGCTCGTCCTCTTGTGGATCATACAGTCACGACCTCAAGGAATCTCATTCTATTTCTAGTTTGGGAGTCAACTTGTTAAACGACATTCAATCCTATATATAGAAGTTCTCACAACATAGGAAGAACAAAGATGAAAGCAAGCAATTAATATAACTATGAACATAACTATTAACAACAAAATGAAAAGTTATATATATTTCCATGGAAAGTTTAGCAAAAGAACATGATTGCATGGGCAGCAGGGCTAGTCCCCACACCCTAGCAAAAAGGAACTACTCGCTCATGATGCAAGAAATAAGAAGAATAAGAAAGAGAGAGAAATCCGCCATGAGCACGGTATAGAAAGTAGTCATAGCTCGGTTAAGATGATGCAGTCTTCTATATCGTGTCGGAGCAGATATGGATGTGAAACAGGAGATGTCAAGACAGACCAGACAGTCTCTCTCAGTCTGTCTTCCTTCTCTTCTCAGTCTCCTTGAATGAATCCCAGGCAGTAGGTGGAGTGAAACTGTTGTGGACGGTACTGGATCTGAATTGGACTTGTGTACAGGCAGCCTATCGGCATCCCAGAACCGATACCCAAAATGGGGACCCTACTGGTCTTATTTATAGGCACAGGACTGGCCCTCGCATTTTTGGTGTGATTCCAGTCCAAACGGTCTTGTAGATATTTTTTGCTTCGAACGGTTTGGTAAAATATCTTCTTTAAATTGTTTGGATACTGCTACTTTAGCAAATTGTTTGCAGCCAACCACTCAAACGGTCTGCTATTTCAGTCTTGGATTATTACCCAAACGGTTTTGTAATTGTGTTGCTTTTTCATTCGGTCTACTCATTTCAAATTAGCAAACAGTCTTCAAATCATCTTAATTCGGTCTTCGATCATGCCCTTCATTCGGTTTTGTGCATGCATGTGATCCTTTCGAGCAAACAGTCTCGCGTGGGGAAGCAAACGGTCTTCATGGATGAGGCCATTCGGTCTTGCTGCTGCTACTTGTTCACGTGAATCTGCAAACGATCTTCATTACTTCATGATCCATTCGGTCTTCACGTGGACAACAACAGTAAATGATCTTGCTCATTCAGTTTTTCTAATAGCTTATCAATCGGTCTTCATTAGCATGTACTAACAGTCTTCACGCTGTGATTATTCGGTCCTCATATAGGCCATTCCAAACGGTCTTCACATAGCCTTGTATAGAAAATGGTCTTCATACATGCATGCATGTGCAAACGGTCTCCAGCTTCATTCGGTTTGCATGCAACAAATGGTCTTCATCGCTCGGTCGTTCAAACGGTCCGAGACCATGACCTTTCCAAACGGTCTCGCTGACCCAGATCTAAACGGTCTCGCTGACCGGTTCCAAACGGTCTGAGAGTATTGTGGCCATATGGTCCTCACGGCTGAACGGTCTCGCAGACCGGTATTACTCAAACGGTCTCGCAGACCGGTATTGTCCAAACGGTCTTCACGCATGAGGCCATTCAAACGGTCTGAGACCGTGACCTCTCCAAACGGTTTTGAGGTGTGCCTCGAATCAGTCTCTACTGGTCTATCGGTCTTGAGACTGAATAGGCTCAAACGGTCTTGAGACCGAATGGGCTCACACGGTCTTGAGATCGAATGGGCTCAAATGGTGTTAAGACTGAACGGGCTCAAACGGTCTTGAGACTGAATGGGTTCAAATGGTTTTAAGACCGAATGGATGAAATCGCTTGGTTAGATCGGTTGGTCAGAACCAAGGATGAGTGAAGGTGGGCCCCGGCGGATTGTTCAGCTTTATAAAGACCTGCATCAAATCAACATAATTTCAGTTAAAATCATGATAATTGGACCTATTAAGTAATTTCGCACATTTTGTTATTTAGTAAGTGAAATTGGATGTATTGAATCGAATTTGACCCAATATGGTAATTGAATTCCATGATGAATATGCATTCATCAAAATACCCCAAACTTAAACGTTGCTCGTCCTCAAGTAGCACAAAATCTAAAATGGTCACTAAATGAATATTTTCAATTCGTGTGATTGCCTCATCCTCACATCACGATTGTTTTCCTTCTGCTCAGTATGACTCAGTCTCGCAACCTCCTGAGACCAATGAACACATCTTACCATATCTTCATTCCTGAGTTTGTTTTCCAATATCACTTCCTCCTCACTTTTTCCAACAACAAGAATATCAAAGAGTTTTGTAAGAGTCTAGAGTCGCCCGCAGAACAACAAGTGTGCATCTGGTCTGACACTGGTGCGTTTTAGGGCAGTGGAGGCTATTATGTGCCTTTAGGTAGAAAAGGGAGTGAAGGGTGGTATGGAAGGAAGAATTAAATCTCTCCTCTATTCGACTCGAGATTCTATTATTTTGCAATTTCATTTATTGCAGTTTTTTGTGTGCGAATCTCTCCTCTATTTGACTCGAGATTGCATTTCTTTTTGTGTGCGTTTTGGCATCTTTTTGTTTGCAAATCTCTTCTCTATTCGACTCGAGAATGCATTTTTGGTGGTACGCCCCTATAAATTTGTGAGGGGTATGGAAGAAGCGGATATAGAGGGAAGTGGTGTGCCACCCCGAACTTAGGGTTTTGCACTATTTTGGCTATTTTTGTTTCTTTTTGATGGATGGAGGGGTACGAAGATGTTGGAAGAAGTGTAGAAGAGAGTTCAGATCAGAATGCGACTTGATTTACAATTCCATGCACCAGGTCATTCTCTTTATCGTACACTACTCAAATAATGGCTTGATGAGGATCCGGTGGGGATTCCATGTTATTGTTCCACTACTCAGTTAGGAAGCATGACGTGTTTTATCCCTATTAGTTTGACAGACACTTGTCATTTTTGCATAAGTATCATGATGTTAGGCATCATAAGCTTCACAAGATGATTTCAATCAAAAGGCTAGTTTTCATAAGAAGGTCCTTTTGAGGATTTGCTTTGAATAAGGGAGGTATAGTGAAGAAAACATAGAAATTGAAAACCATGTCAAAATTTCATCAAGCATCTGTTCAAATTTCTTTTGAAACGTTTAAAATTTTTGAAATTTTAATCGATTTTTTTTTAATTTAGTTCAAAATTGCAATGATGGGTGAAGGTCGAGAGTAAGATATGTACCACCCACCCTCTAGCCCGAACTTAGAAATTTGATCGCCCCGAGAAAACTCAAAATCTGAGAACGAGGGGAAACTTCGTGCCAGTTGGACCACGAGATGTGGTTGCATTCCAGGTAGCGTGTATCCTCCATCTAAAAATTTAGAAAGAAAGATCAATCAGAACTCAAGATAGCATATCGCGATGTGAATTTATTTGGTGCAAATTTATCTAAAAGGTAAAAACAAAATTAAAGAAAAATTTCTAGCTCAAAATTAAAACTAAATTTGAATTTATTTATCGGGTTGCCTCCCGACAGGCGCCTTTGTTTTAGGCCGATGGCTCGACGTGATTCCTTCAACTTCTACAACGGATATGTTAGATTGGTGAGATCCAACATCATTTCAGAGAATGTATCAGTACAGGTGAAATATCTCTTCAATCGTTGACCATTTGCCACGAATTCACCTGACTTTTCGCTCCATAAAGAGAAAGCACCATGTGGGGAGATGCTCTTGACAATGTATAGTCCAGACCAGCGAGAGTGGAGTTTCCCTGGGAATAACTTCAACCTTGAGTTGAATAGCACAACTTGGTCTCCCACTTGTATGTCTTTTCTTTTCAAATGACCATCATGACAAAGTTTGGTGCGTTCTTTGTAGATACGTGGATTCTCATAAGCTGTCATCCTGAGTTTGTCTAGCTCTTGGAGTTGCAGAATTCTAGCTTGGCTTGCTTCTTTCATGTCAAAATTCAGTTGTTTTATTTCCCACCATGCCTTGTGTTCTAGTTCTACTGGCAGATGGCAAACCTTTCCATATATTAATCAAAAAGGTGTAGTCCCGAGGGGAGTTTTATAAGCACTTCAATAGGCCCATAATGTGTCGTTGATCTTCACAGACCAATACTTTCAATTACGGCCTACAGTTTTTTCCAAAATAGCCTTGAGTTGACGGTTAGAAACCTCTACATCTCAACTTATTTGTGGCTGGTAGGGCGAGGCTACCTTGTGTGTTACACCATACTTCCTCTGTAACACTTCAAAGCATCTTTCTTGAAAATGAGACCCTCTGTCGGATATCACACTTTGTGGCACTCCAAAATGGGGGAAGATAATATCTTTGAATAATTTGATGACGGGTTTGGAATCACTAGAGATGGTTGGTATGGATTCAACCCATTTTGAGACGTAGTATACCGCCACTAGGATGTAAGAAAATCCATGAGAAGATGGGAATGGACCCATGTAGTCAACCCCCCAAACATCAAATATATCTATTTCCTTTCACATATTCAGTGCCATATAATCTCTCTTTGTTATATTGTCATATCTTTGACATTTGTCACATGATAGGATAAAGCTATGGGAATCTTTGGATATAGTTGGCCAAAAGAACCCACATTGCAAAACTTTTATAGCAGTTTTCTTCAAACTCATATGGCCTCTGACTGGGCCAGAGTGATAGTGCTCTAGAATAGATTGAGCTTCTTCCTCAGTGATACATCGTCTCTAAAGACCGTCAGCACATATATTAATGAGATATGGCTCATCCCAGTGATATTGCTTCACATCATGTATTAATTTCTTCAGTGCATTCCCGGTGCATTGAGGATGGATAACCCCAACAGCAAGGTAGTTCACATAATCTAAGTACCATGGTGAAGCTTTTGAGGCCTTCATTGATTGGTCATTTAGAAGGGAGTCATTAATCAAAATCTTCTCTATGTCTAGAGTGCTAGGTTTTAGGGGAGGCAGAGAAGGCAGCGGAAACAAAAATTTTCTCCCCCAAACCCGGAACAAGGAAACGCGTCAACATCTATACAATAGGAAAGGATGGTTTGTGGAATCATACCTTGTCTCGAGGCTTGCTCGGTGACAATACCTCGTGCCTTGCGCGGTCTTCACCTCTGGTCTTGGATGGTGTCTGTGCAGCTCCTGGTCGCACCGGGACTGACAGGATTGAAGGTTGTCCTCCTAGCGGCAGAAACCTCCCACCTCTGTAGTAGTCCACACGGACCACCTGAAACTCCAATCTCCTTGTCCCACAAGGAATTGGAAGGAGTCGCACCCTCCTATTGACGTACTAGTCGCCAACACACTCTCCTGCCTCCAGTTGCAACTGCAGTTGTCTTTCCCTTGCTGCACCTCCCTTTGCGGGTAGCACTTGCTCGGGCTCTCTCTCGGTTACCAAAACTAGAGAGAATGACAACTTTACATAGCAATTGGTTGCACTGAATTGTACTTTGAGAAGCCCCCAATACCCCTATATATATAGGAGGGTCATGGGATAGGGTTCTCCATCCCGGGCAATGCGGGACTAAAATCAGGAGTAGAATAGTTTGAGATTTTCATAAAAAACAACCAAATCGCAACCTGAACTGATCATTTCACAACTGAAACAGTCGGTTGGGGACCAGAATCGGTCGGTTGACACCTCAACCGATCAGTTGGGACCCATGAGTTGTTCGGTTCATTTCTGAACCGGTCAGTTCGTGGTCCTGATCAGTTCCCGATTGACTTTCCTTCTTTTGTTTCTAATTGGTATCGAATACCAATCCTTGTTCCAATCAAATTAAGCAAGTGAAACATAAGGAAAATTCTCACCAATCCTACTTTCCCAACTTGTTCGGTTGCACCAGTTGAATCGATCGTTTCAACACTTGAAGCAATTGTTTCATCTTGACCATGAGCCGATCGACTCAATACTTGAGCCAACCGGTTCACGAAGCTCAGCCGATCAGTTCATCACATGAGTCAATCGGTTGGGAGTGCAGATTGTGCAGAATCAGTCAATTGCGATTTCAATCAATCTGATACTCCAATCAATGTGTCCAACACCTTGAACACTATGATCTTGAGCTATCAATCAATTGAGTGTTTAATTGAACTACTAAACTCCTTTAGTAATCAATCTAAACATTGTTTGTGGACAAAAACTCCTCTTCCAGGTTAAATCCTATGTATGTGACCCTACAGGTCAATTTCACGTTGGCAGTGAAATTCCATAACATTTATGACTTCACAAGCAAAGAGCGGTGCCTAGTCACACATCAGTGCTACCCAAGTGAAAGTAGAAAGTTGGAGAACAACTTTCAATCCTACAATTCGTGAATGGTGTTATAGTGAATGTATACTTCCTTTGTTGTTGATATCCCGAATGAACTCGAGGCATGGAACAGTCATCCTATCAACGTTCATTCATTATTTGATCTCAGAGTAGATTGGAAGAGATATGTATGACATCAATATCACATACTGATTTAGAAATGCGTGTGCACGCCTATTTCAATCCTACTCATCAAGTGGCCTTGGATATCAAACTCCCTCAGGAGGGACAAATCCCATATCTATCACTCACCCCTCAAAAGCCCCATGTGTCAAAGCCACCCAATCACCACCTTTATAACAACCCATGTTTCAGGACTGCGTTTGATGATGTCAAAGTGTGCCCAATGACATGTGTTGAGTGTAGTGATTTCAGGTCAAATAATCACACTCACCACCATCACTGTGAGTACTGACTGTGACTACCATGTCATGGTACCTTGTGTCAAACTCACGGTGGGTCTGTCTGGTACACTTGTTCTCTAACAAGTACCTATGTGTTTGGTTTGATATCTCTATATCATGACTAATGAGATTTTGTCATCAACCAACACCAAAATCTAGTCTTGTGTGTCATTGTTTTCTATCTACCTTCCACAATGACATCCGACTAGGGACATAACAAGAATGTACAAGCTCTTAGCATCTGTATGATCTCATCGTTCAGGTCCTGAACCTGAAGGCATACGTCATTGAGTATTGTCATTCTCTAGACATTCAATCTGTTCTATCACTATCTCATATGACTGAAGCAGAAAGAATTGGAAGCTTGCCTTTGATGTTTATCAAATCAATCTTAATGTATCCCACCAATCATCCCATGATTGGCTCTTAGGGCATACACACCAACAGACTCCCACTTGCACTGCGAGCCAATCACCCTTGAATCATATTCATAGTGATCTTCAAACATGTCCCACATGTTACTATGCTCTAGTGCTTAACATAGTGAGTAATGGCAACAGCTTGCCAAAGTCAGTATAAATTGCATGTCTCTCATCTCTTCATTGTACGTTACACATATGAGATGGAGGTGCTGTAATATGCGGCCTACTATTCCTTTGCTCACCTTTAGCTACATTGCATGACATAGGATTCCATGCTTGTCATCAATGAGTGGAATATAAGTTCATCTCATGAACTTCCAGATCCATATAGTATCCAATGTCGTTCTCTAACACGTAGATACTCGGAATTTCCTTTTAAATGGTTTTATTGGAACACTTCCAATTATCAACAAACTTTCACTTTTATATATCCTATATATATATATATTGCGATTAATTTTTTGTCCCTTCGGAAGTTCGCATCAATGTAACTCTTTACATCAAACTCTTCCTTATCTCCATAGAACTAGTACTTTCCAAGTACTTATCAAGTTCTCATGGTATTCCAGTAACCCTTACTGAAAGTAGACAGACATCCACTCGTCATGTCCCACATACGAGTTATCAGGATGAGCACATCATATTTCCATGTACTACATACAAGATGATGAATGCATTTTGTTCTTGCCATGTCGATACATGCAAGACAATGGGATGATTACATACATGATAGATCCATATCTATTCTTAGTGTTCCCATTCTTCATAAGAATTGAACACTTGGCCTTGGGATACTAACTCCATGTAACATGGACAAGTTTTCTCCCACTGAATCTGTGCATACTGAACCCTTCAGTACAGATTGCCAATGTATGCTTTCTCCTTACAGGTCAAGAGGTTTTCGAGAACTATCTCTATAGATCTCTATTCCTATCACATAGCAAACATCTCTATCTTCCTTAAAGATAATTTCCACTTTTGTATTTCCATTCTAGAACATTTCCATTTCACATCAACATGTGGAATGTGAACACGCTCCCACTAAATCACAGATCCCTTCTTTATCTTTGACATATCAGTCAAACCCTTTGACTTTATTATCAAAGTAAAGATCCAATTCTGAGTTTCTTGTACTCAATCAATCACATTGATTAGTCCATTGTAACTTATAGACTTCATTTGCATTAGTGGATTCATAAACCTTATAGGTTGTGTCACGTACACATCCTTGTTTTATTCCTCATAGGAATGTGGTTTTAGTATCCATATGCCAAATGTCTTAGTCATTAAGTTGCAACCAACAAGCATCATCCTTCTCAAAATGTTATCCATGTGTCTTAACACTTAAGACTTATTTGCACTTATGGATTTCCATCCAATGGGTGCTACCATCAAGGTCATACCTTATGGTTCACATGGAAGTCATTTAGGATGTAATGGTCATATACCATAACTCAAAATCCAGTTCCTCATATTCATCTAGATAATTGACTCATCACATGAACAACTCATCAAATAAATAATTGAGGTGTATTTGTCAAGGATATAAGAACACACAACTCCATTGTGATTCTCAATGTCCTTTATTAGTGTGGGGTATTCTTGTATTAAGAAGAATTCAGTTATTTGATAATCATTCTCTAACTCCTTAGAGTATGATCCCTTCTATATTTAGACATCCCCATGCCTTAATCATGAGTTCACTATGATACACTATCATAATCACTCATAAGGATCTCAAACATTTGGTCCAAGTATTTCATTCATTGATCTCATCAAGAATTAACACTTTACCAAATTTGCAGTTCATCTATGATAATCTTGAACACTTCAAGATATTCATATTAGTATTTCTCTAAAAACCATTTGAAGTATTAGCATTTGTTCCAATAGGTATGTAAATACATCACATGTATCATACCTAATAGGATAATCATTCTCCCACTACCATTAGTGAAGATTGATTAATCATGTCCAAGATATTCATGTCTATTAACAGTTTTCTAACCAAAAGAGTCTAGATTTATCCATCACATGGACACTAGAAATGAATTTCTCATGATTGATGCTAATTTGATTGTTTGAGTTATCTATAACTTTTAGGTATCATTTTATCTCATGCATATCAAATACCACAAAATAAGCAAGGCATTGCCACAGAGATCACATCTTTAAAAGATTGAAACATCAATTTTATTAGTTGCCATCATTGTCATACAATATGCAAAAATAAAGTGTTTCTATCTATTGGAAAATATGAAATAGCAGTTCATAACTGTATTACATGCCTTTTATGCTGAAAATAAATTAAAGTACTCCTATCTATGGCGGCAACACTTGCCCCATTAATTGAGTGCTTTACACTTTACATTTTGGTATCATATACCTCAAAAAGTGTTACAAGTTTACTTTCATGACACCTTTAAATAGAGACGTCTGTTGCCTCCTTCTTCTTATGTTCTTCCAGATACAGAGGACAATTCCTTTTCCAATGTCCTGGCTTTTGACAAAGGTGGCAATTGCCTTTCTTGGTCACGCCTCCCTTGGCCTTGAGAGCTGAAGTCGTCTTGGGCTCCTGGCTAGCATCAGAACCTTTCTTAGCTTTGCCCTTGCCCTTGCGCATGGACTTGCCTTTCTTGCTCATGATCACCATCATAGACTTAGGCTTGTCCTTCTTCATCTGTGTCTCGGCTGTCCTCAACATGCCCAACAACTCTGATAGTGGCCTATCAAAGTTGTTCATGTTGTAGTTCATCACAAACTGACTGTAAGATTCTGGCAACGATTGCAGTATCAGGTCAGTAGCCAACTCTTGGCTCAATGGAAATCCCAGTCTTTGCAGGTTCTCCACATGCCCAATCATCTTGAGTGTGTGAGGACCAACTGGATCTCCTTCTGTCATGACACACTTGAACAGTGCCCTTGAGACATCGTATCTCTCTTGTCGTGCCTGATCTTCATATAGGTTCCTGAGATGCTGAATCATCTCAATGACACCCATATTCTCATGTTGTCTCTACAACTCATGGTTCATGGAGCACAACATCAAGCACTTTGCATCAATGGCATCATCAGAATGCTTCTTGTAAGCATCCCTTTCTGTCTTTGGTGCATTAGGAGCTGGTTCCTCTGGAATTGGAGTATCCAGGGCATAGAGCTTTCGCTCTTGAGTGAGAAAAATTCTCAATGTCCTATACCAGTCGTGGAAGTTTGTCCCATTTAGTCTATCCTTTTCAAGGACCGATCGCAAAGAGAAGTGATTATTGTTTGTTGTCATTTTCACTATAAAATGAAATATGCAATTTTTAGTCCAAAAACTCAATTTTGACTTTTTTGATTGATTTGAAAAGTTGACGATATAATTATGCCTTTAATTAATTATCGTTCCCACTATTTTACTTCAAATTGATAGCCCTCACCATCAATTCAGAAGATTGCAGCGTACAACCTTCTAGTGGGCAAGATCCTGAAATCCTCTAAGCCATGGACCAGCTAGGGCTGTCACCCACAACATAGATCTCTCTGGTAGGCAACTCTTACCAATTTCATCATATGCAACTCTTGATAAGATCTCATATGCAACTCCTTGCCATGATCATCTCCATGCCTCAAGGTGCTAGATCCTATCTAGGTCACCTTGTTAAGTCCGACCCAAAGCAAACACGATGAATATGCACCCTGCTAGGGCAGACCCACACATTCATCCTTCACACTTCCACAAGATAGACGGTGCACCACGCTAGGGCGTGCCCACACTTGGTCGACCAAGCTTTTCACGTGTGTCGCATTTAGAAGGCATCTAAAACTTAATATTTAATGAGGGATTTGGTTTTTATATACATATACATATCCAATCACCACAATACATAATATGTATCATATACATGCTATATCCCACAGAAAACATGCAAAACGATAAAAGCGATGATTATGGCCATCCTAATGTGATTCCTCGAGCCAAGAGGAATCACCATCATCTAGGTCTACATCACATGCAACCTGTACAAGATGAACTTTGTGCTTTGCCTTTTGAGTTGATCAACTCATCATATGAATGATCTGTTCTCTTTGGTCGGTCGTCTGGGTGCCAAGAGCCGATTGGTTGGCTCCTCCAACCGATCGATTCACCTAGTCGTCGTGCATCTCCTTCTGGCTGCCACCCACTCGTCTCGCTCCTCGAATCGGTCATCAACCGATCGGCTCACTCCTTGAATCGATCGTTTGGAACGTAAACCGATCGGTTCACGCCTTGAACCAATCGTCTCAACTGCCGTCAGGATGTCCTCCGTTCTTCGACATAATAGGAAATAAAATATATCCTAATTTTACATTGTAAAAGGAGAAACCTCGAGTTACATTCGAGGGGAGCAAAGGTAGGAAAGAATCTCAAATTATTTTGAGTTACATCAGGAATCGGAGAGGGAAGATCGATGCGCAGACTGAGATGCAAGCAACCACATACAACCATACACAGATAGGGTTTATTTTCCATAACCACGCTATACATCCACCACAAAACTCATTTAAGGGTGACGCGTATCGAGTGCATTAATAATACATATCATATATGTAATTTGGATTTGTGGATTTAGGATTGGACATGCATAAAGCCAATTTTATTTGCATCGTATGCAATAAATAAAGGCGACAAACCAAAACCGATCATATCGATATTCCTAAAATATAGACCAGTTGACATGGCTCCGATACCATTGTTGGGTTTTAGGGGAGGCAGAGAAGGCAGCAGAAACAAAAATTTTCTCCCCCAAACCCGGAACAAGGAAACGCGTCAACGTCTATACAATAGGAAAGGATGGTTTGTGGAATCATACCTTGTCCCGAGGCTTGCTCGGAGATAACACCTCGTGCCTTGCGCGGTCTTCACCTCCGGTCTTGGACGGTGTCTGTACAGCTCCTGGTCGCACCGGGACTGACAGGATTGAAGGTTGTCCTCCTAGCGGCAGAAACCTCCCTCCTCTGTAGTAGTCCACACGGACCACCTGGAACTCCAATCTCCTTGTCCCACAAGGAATTGGAAGGAGTCGCACCCTCCTATTGACATACTAGTCGCCAACACACTCTCCTGTCTCCAGTTGCAACTGCAATTGTCTTTCCCTTGTTGCACCTCCCTTTGCGGGTAGCACTTGCTCAGGCTCTCTCTCGGTTACCAAAACCAGAGAGAACGACAACTTTGCAGAGCAACTGGTTGCACTGAGTTGTACTTTGAGAAGCCCCCAATACCCCTATATATATAGGAGGGTCATGGGACAGGGTTCTCCATCCCGGGCAATGCGGGACTAAAAGCAGGAGTAGAAGGGTTCGAGATTTTCACAAAAAACAACCAACTCACAACTTGAACCGATCCTTTCACAACTGAAACAGTCGGTTGGGGACCTGAACCGGTCGGTTGACACCTCAACTGATCGGTTGGGACCCATGAGCCAGTTGGTTCATTTCTAAACCGGTCGGTTCGTGGTCCTAATCAGTTCCCGATTGATTTTCCTTCTTTTATTTCTAATTGGTATCGAATACCAATCCTTGTTCCAATCAAATTGGGAAAGTGAAATGCAAGGAAAATTCTCACCAATCCTACTTTCCCAACTTGTTTGGTTTCACCAGTTGAATCGATCATTTCAACACTTGAAGCAATCGTTTCATCCTGACCATGAGCCGATCGACTCAATACTTGAGCTGACCGGTTCACCAAGCTCAGTCGATTGGTTGATCACATGAGCCGATCGGTTGCGAGTGCAGATTGTGCAGAATCAGTCAATTGCGATTTCAATCAATCCGATACTCCAATCAATGTGTCCAACACCTTGAACACTATGATCTTGAGCTATGAATCAATTGAGTGTTTAATTGAACTACTAAACTCCTTTAGTAATCAATCTAAACATTGTTTGTGGACAAAAACTCCTCTTCCAGGTTAAATCCTATGTGTCTGACCCTGCAGGTCCATTTCATGTTGGCAGTGAAAGTCCATAACATTTATGACTTCACAAGAAAAGAGCGGTGCCTAGTCACACATCAGTGCTACCCAAGTGAAAGTAGAAAGTTGGAGAACAACTTTCAATCCTACAATCCGTGAATGGTGTTATAGTGAATGTATAATTCCTTTGTCGTTGATATCCCGAATGAACTCGAGGCATGGAACAGCCATCCTATCAACGTTCATTCATTTACTTGATCTCAGAGTAGATTGGAAGAGATATGTATGACATTAATATCACATATTGATTCACAAATGCATGTGCACGCCTATTTCAATCCTACTCATCAAGTGGCCTTGGATATCAAACTCCCTCAGGAGGGACAAATCCCATATCTATCACTCACCCCTCAAAAGCCCCATGTGTCAAATCCACCCAATCATCACCTTTATAACAACCCATGTTTCATGACTGCGTTTGATGATGTCAAAGTGTGCCCAACGATATGTGTTGAGTGTAGTGATTTCAGGTCAAAGAATCACACTCACCACCATCACTATGAGTACTGACTGTGACTACCATGTCATGGTTCCATGTGTCAAACTCACGGTGGGTCTGTCCGGTACACTTGTTCTCTAACAAGTACCTATGTGCTTGGTTTGATATCTCTATATCATGACTAATGAGATTCTGTCATCAACCAACACCACAATATAGTCTTGTGTGTCATTGCTGTCTATCTACCTTCCACAATGACATCCGACTAGGGACATAACAAGAATGTACAAACTCTTAGCATCTGTATGATCTCATCGTTCAGGTCCTGAACCTGAAGGCATACATCATTGAGTACTGTCATTCTCTAGATATTCAATCTGTTCTATCACTATCTCATATGACTGAAGCAGAAAGAATTGGATGCTTGCCTTTGATGTTTATCAAATCAATCTTAATGTATCCCACCAATCATCCCATGATTGTCTCTCAGGGCATACACACCAACATAGAGTGTGGATGCGACTAAGGTGGTCTTCTACCACATTCTGTGTACCCTTCTTATCTCTGATCTCTAGATCAAATTCTTGCAGAAGGAGAATCCATCTTATTAACCTAGGTTTTGCATCTTTCTTTGCTAGAAGGTAATGAATGGCAGCGTGATCTGTGTAGACAATGACCTTTGAACCAATCAGGTAGGATATGAACTTGCTGAAGGCATACACAACTACTAGAAGTTCTTTCTCAGTAGTAGCATAATTCCTCTTAGCTTCATCGAGGGTCTTTGATGCATAATAGATCACATAATGTTTCTTTTCTATATAATGGCCCAAGACAGCTCCTACAACATAATCACTTGCATCACACATGATTTCAAAAGGGTGGTCCCAATTGGGTTCTCTAATGATGGGTGTGGTTGTAAGGGCATGCTTCAGCATGTTGAAACTTTTAACACATTCTTCGTCAAAATTGAATTCAACATCTTTTAGTAACAAATTTGTCATAGGCTTGTTTATTTTTGAAAAGTCCTTTATAAACCGTCTACAGAATCCTGCATGACCTAGGAATGCTTGAACTTCCTTTACATTGATAGGGACACAGAGCTTGTAAATCACTTCAATCTTGTCCTTATCTACTTCAATACCTCGATTACTGACCCTATGTTTGAGGACAATGCCTTCCATTACCATGAAATGACACTTTTCCCAATTCAGCATAAGATGTGCTTCTTCACATCATTTGAGGACCAGGGAGGTGTTTTAGATATGAATTGAATGAATCTTCGTATATAGAAAAATCATCCATGAAAACTTTCATAATGGTTTCGGTGAGACCGGAAAATATGGCAGGCATGCAACGCTGGAAAGTTGCAGGTGCATTGTAGAGGTCGAACGGCATTCTTCTGAATGCGTATGTTCCGAATGGGCGGGTGAAAGTGGTTTTCTCCTGGTCATTTGGATGTATAGGTATTTGATAGAATCTAGAGTAACCATCGAGATAATAGAAGTATTCTTGATGAGCCAGCCGCTCTAATACTTGATCAAGAAAAGGCATTGGAAAATGATCTTTTTGAGTTGCCTTGTTTAGCTCCCTATAATCAATGCACATCCTCCACCCTGTGACTGTTCAGGTTGGTATGAGTTCATCATTTTCATTTCGTATTACAGTTGTTCCACCTTTCTTTGGGACTACATGCACTGGGCTGACCCATGGTGAGTCTGATATTGGATAGATAATTCCAGTGGTGAGCAATTTAATGACCTCTTTACGGACTACCTCCTTCATATTTGGATTCAGTTTCCATTGATGTTCAATGGTTGGCTTGTGATCTTCCATCATAGGGATCTTGTACATACACAATGCTTCACTAACCCCAGTGAGGTCACTCGTTTTATAGCCGATGGCTTTCTTTCTCTCCTTTAATTCTTTTAGGAGTTTATCTTCTTGTTCAGCTATTAGATCAAAATTTATAATAACCGGGCAAACCTTGAGATCGTCTAGAAACACATACTTCAGTCCCTCAGGCAGGGGCTTCATTTTGGGGGCCTCTGGTTTTTCACGTGTTTCTTCAGTAGCTTCCACAGCCTTGAGTCCTTCAAACGTAGCTTCGGGATCTTCTTCGGCAGTGTCAAGGTCAAGAACACACTCTTTATCTTGTTCACTAATGGAATTATTAGTAGAGGGGTTTGTTAGAGTCACTTCTAAAGGATCATCTTATTCATATCCCTCTTGTCTGAGGAGTGATATTTGTTCAATACAGTCAATTAGATAAACTTCTTCTTGCATACTTGATCTTCTCATGCTTTCAAAAACCTTGAATTCAAGAGTTTCTTTACCAAGTCTGAGAAGCAAAGTTCCTGCTTCAACATCAATTAGAACTCTTGTAGTGGCGAGGAACAGACATCCAAAGATGAGAGGATATTTGGCGTCCTCTTTTATGTCCATGATGACAAAGTCACACGGAACATAAGAATCTTTTCCTACCTTGACAGGTACATCCTCAATAATTCCATACGGGTGTTTTATCGAATTGTCTGTTAGTTGTATGGACATGCCAGTTGGAAGAAGTTCAGCAAACCCTAGCCTTTTGCAAAGGCTGAGTGGCATGATGGAGATGCTAGCACCAGGATCTGCTAGTCCTTTCTTGCATGAAGAATCACTGATATGGCAGGAAATCCCAAAAGATCCTAGATCTTTCTATTTCTTTGGCATCTTACTCTAGATGATATTCGAAGTGCTTTTAGCTAACTTGACTGTCTCATATTCTTCAGTTACATATTTCCTGGAGAGGAGTGACTTTAAGTATTTTGTCCAAGCTGGTATCTTAGCCAGCGCATACAAAATGGGTATATCAACATGAAGTTTCTTCATAGTTTCTTTAAACTTATTGAACTGAGTATCAAGATTGGTTTGCCTTAAACGAGCAGGGAAAGGAATTCGAGGCTTGTATACAGAGATATCAGGTTCTAGTGTTTCAGTTTCTTCATCAATAGGTTTCTCAAGACTTTCCTTGTCTGTCTTATCTGCAGTTACTGGTTCTTTCGGTTGAGGCTCTGATGTTGTTGAGTCTTGGACAATCACAAGTTCATCTTCATCTATAACAACCACATGTGTCTTGATAAGGGGATCAGAATAGTCTTTTCCTGATCTGGTGGTGACTGCCTTCAATTGTTCAGGATGCTTAGGATTATTCTCGGGTTGGCCAGCAAAAACTCCAGCAGGTGGCTTTATGCTAGCTGCGAGTTGAGCTAGTTGATATTCAATAGCCTTCTGTTGGGCTTGTTGGTTAGCTATCATAGTTTTCTGAGTTTGCAACATCTTTTCAATGGATGTTAACTTGTCATCAGGTGATACGGGACTTGCTTGTTGTCCTTGTTGTTGATAAGGAACTTGGTTAAGACACTGGTATTGGGAATTGTTTTGATAATTATTGAAGTTCCTATTATGAAAGTTTCCCTTAAAATTTCCTTGATTTCCAAAATTCTATTGTTGATTATACTGGAATCCTGGTGGGCCTCGTGGCTGATTGTTCGAACCAAATTGATGTGAGTTTACTGCTCCAGAGGGGTTTCCATATTGAAATCCTAGATGATTCCTATTCTGATTTGGATTGTAGTAACTTTGACCAGGGATGGTATTAACAGCATTAAGATTTTCCATTTGACCATTATCTCCTTATCCACATATGTTGCTTAGAACAACATCGTAAAGAACATTACATGCTAATGTGGAATGATCAGTACTTTTACATGCTTCACAGAACAATGAAGCTGACTTGATCTGTTCTTGTTGTCGAGTGGGCGAACGTCCTCTTCCAATAGCAACAAGAGATGATTCAATATGGTCTTTCTTGGCAACTAAGAGTTTTAGGGTTTCAGCGATAGACTTGTACTCGGGAGTAGCTTTAGCCATAGCTACTTTCAAGACTCCTTTACCTACAGATCTACCCCAATTAGCTTGATTTTCAGCTCCAAGGGTTACAACCCTCCATGCGCTGTCATAACTTTAACGCAAGAAGCTTCCTCCAGATGAGGAATCTAAGAATCTCTTGATATCGTCATCCACGCCCCTATAGAAAATTTTGATGAGTTGATTCTTAGGAATTCCATGGTGTGGACATTTGCGTAAAAGCTCTTTGTATCTGTCCCAAACTTTAGCAAGGGTTTTTCCATGGACTTGAATGAAATTTGTGATTCGGCTTCTAATTTCATATGTGAGAGATGGAGGGTAGAACTTTTCCAAAAACACATTTTGGAGTTGTTCCCAAGTGGTGATGGGTATTTCACTTTGCAACGAATTGTACCAACTTATAGCTTTATCAGCAAGGGAATACTTGAAGAGACGGAGTCGAATGGCATCATCGGATACTCCATTTTGCTTTGTCATGGCACATAGATCAATAAACCTCAAAAGATGTTCCTAACTATCCTCTCCTTGTTTGCCATAGAATGGGCTATTTTGAAGCAATGTGATCCAATGTGCCCTAATCTCAAAATTAGCAACATTGATGGGAGGAGGTTGTACTGGATGATGAACATTTGTAGCTTTCGGGATTGAGAATTCTCTAAGATCTTTTTGTAGTTCAGTTGCTTGTGTTGCTTCCTGTGCTGCTTGAATTTCTTCTTGAACCACAGCTCTAGATTCTTGCATGAATCGTTCTCTCTATTCATTAAGGGCTTGAGCCACCCTTCGAGCTATCTCCTCCTCTTGAGCCATTCTTGCTTGGTTCTCTCTATTTTTCGATGGAAGGTCCTGTCAATCTCTGGATCAAAGCTGGCGGTGAGTCTAGGACTGTTTAAATGGTGCATGCACTAATCCTTCTAAAGTACCTAAAAATAGAAGGATTTTGGAAATGAGATCCACAAAGTAGAGTCAAAGTCAAGTAGATGATCGATTGTATCAAAAGAAAAACAAAATCCTAGATTAGCCTTAAAAGAACTGGATTTGACTAACCAATTTCGTTGTCCCTGACAACGGCGCCAGAATTTGACGTGGGATTTTATCGCACTAACAAACTCACTCGAGGTTGAAATCCCCGAGCTTTTGCAAAAATAAAGTGCAATAATACCACCCCCAAGCGGACGAGTCTTATCACAGTATAGTTAAGGATCAAACCCAAAGGACAACGTTTTTAAGAATCTTTGTTAATCTAGCTCAAGTAAGACTGATATTTAAAATGATTAATTTGGTTGAGGTTAATTAAACTGATTGCAAGAAAGTAAAGAGTGGAATTAAATTGGATCTAGATCAATGATATGGAATCGCTGGGATGGTATCAGGTTTCACCACAGCTACACATGCAAACACATTCAATCGCAAACAATCTAGGAAAGATATAATGATCCAAATGGAGCTGCTGCAAAACCCCCCATACGGGCGTTAGGTTTGCATAAGCATCACTTTAGGCATCAGATGTCTCATCACCATCCAGATCACTTACATATGGCTCTAAAGGTATAGAAATGCAATGAAGGTTGTGAGCCCCCTATACAGGCATTAGGCACACAGAAGTGTCACCGAAGGTTAGATGGCTCATCCCCTCGTGGATCATACACTTACGACCTCGAAGAAATCCCATTCTATTTCTAGTTTGGGAGTCAACCGTGTTTATCGATAAGCAAATAGGTGATAAATATACAAGCAAGCATCAATGATTAATAAGAAGATAAAAAATCCAACTAAGGCTGTGAACCCCCTATACAGGCGTTAGGTGCATAGAAGTGTCACTGAAGGCTAGATGGCCCGTCGCCCACGGATCATACAATCACGACCTCAAGGAATCCCATTCTATTTCTACTTTGGGAGTCAACTTGTTAAATGACATTCAATCCTACATATAGAAGTTCTCACAACATAAGAAGAACAAAGATGAAAGCAAGCAATTAATCGAACTACGAACATAACGATTAACAATGAAATGAAAAGTTATATACATTGCCATGGAAAGTTTAACAAAAGAACGTGATTGCATGGGCAGCGGGGCTAGTCCCCGCACCCCAGTGAAAAGGAACTACTCGCTCATGATGCAAGAAATAAGAAGAATAAGAAAGAGAGAGAAATCTGCCATGAGCACGGTGCAGAAGGTAGTCACAGCTCAGTGAAGATGATGCGGTCTTCTACGTCGTGTCGGAGTAGATCTGGACGTGAAACAGGAGATTCCAAGACAGACTAGACAGTCTCTCTCACTCCGTCTTCCTTCTCTTCTTGGTCTCCTTGAATGCAGCTCGGGCAGTAGGTGGAGTGAAACTAGCGTTGACGGTACTGGATCTGGATCAGACCTGTGTACAGGCATCCTGTCGGCGTCCAGGAACCGATGCCCAAAATGGGGACCTTGTTGGTCCAATTTATAGGCACAGGACTGGCCCTCACATTTTTGGTGTGATTCCAGTCCAAACGGTCTTATAGATATTTTTTTCTTCAAATGGTTTGGTAAAATATCTTCTTTAAACGGTTTGGATATTGCTACTTTAGCAAACGGTTTGCAGCCAACTGCTCAAACAGTCTGCTATTTCGGTCTTGGATTATTACCCAAACGGTTTTGTAATTGTGCTACTTTTTCATTTGGTCCACTCATTTCATATTATCAAATGGTCTTCAAATCATCTTTATTCGGTCTTCGATCATGCCCTTCATTTGGTTTTGTGTATGCATGTGATCATTTCGAGCAAACAGTCTCGCGTGGGGTAGCAAACGGTCTTCATGCATTAGGCCGTTCGGTCTTGCTTTTTCTATTTGTTCACGTGAATCTGCAAACGGGCTTCATTGCTTCATGATGCATTCGGTCTTCACATGGACAACAGCAGTAAATGATCTTGCTCATTCGGTTTTGCTAATAGCTTATCAATCGGTTTTCATTTGCATGTGCTAACAGTCTCCACGCTATGATTATTCAGTCCTCATGCAGGCCATTCCAAACGGTCTTCACGTAGCCTTGTATAGCAAACGGTCTTCATACATGTATGCATGTGCAAACCGTCTCCAGCTTCATTTCGTTTGCATGCAGCAAATGGTCTTCATCGCTCGATCGTTCAAACGGTCCGAGACCGTGACCTTTCCAAACGGTCTCGCTGACCCAGCTCTAAATGGTCTCACAGACCGGTTCCAAATGGTCTAAGAGTATTGTGGCCATACGGTCTTCACGGCTGAACGGTCTCACAGACCGGTATTACTCAAACGGTCTCGCAGACCGGTACTGTCCAAATGGTCTTCGCACATGAGGCCATTCCAACGGTCCGAGACCGTGACCTCACCAAATGGTTTTGAGTTGTTCCTCTAATCGGTCTATGTTAGTCTATCGGTCTTGAGACTGAATGGGCTTAAATGGTCTTGAGACAGAATGGGTTCAAACGGTCTTGAGACTGAATGGATGAAATCGCTTTCTTAGATCGGTTGGTCAGAACTAAGGGTGAGTGAAGGTGGGCCCCAGCTGATTGTTTAGCTTTATCAAGACCTGCATCAAATCAACATAATTTCAGTTAAAATCATGATAATTGGACCTATTAAGTAATTTCGCACATTTTGTTATTTAGTAAGTAAAATTGGATGTATTGAATCGAATTTGACCCAATATGGTAATTGAATTCGATGATGAATATGCATTCATCAGCCTCGTTGTTGATTATCTGAACTGAGTTGTTGTGAGTTTTCCGCTCTCGAAGGATTTCTATACTAAAAACCAGGATGGTTCATGTTCTGATTTGGATTATAATACCCTTGACCAGGGATAGCATGGATGGCATTCACGTTTTCCATCTGACCATTACCTCCTTGGGCACAAACATTGCCCAGAACGACATCATAGAGAATATTACAGGCCAGAGTAGAATGATTAGTTCCTTTACATTCTTCATAAATGGTGAAGCTGACTTGACTTGCTCTTGTTTTTTAGGGGACGAGTGCCTCCTTTCATAGACGTTGAAAGATGATACAAGGTTGTCTTTCTTAGCAACTAGTAGCTTTAGAGGCTCTGCGATAGACTTGTACTTAGGACTACTTTCTGCTATATCAACTTTCAACACTCCTTTGCCTACGGATCTACCCCAGTTGGCTTAATTTTCAGCTCCAAGGGTGACAACCTTCCATGCGCTATCATAACTTTAGCGCATGAAGTTTTTTCCAGATGAGGAGTCTAAAAACTTCTTTATATCATCATCCACATCCCTATAAAAGATTTTAATGAGCTAATTCTTAGGTATTTCATTGGGTGGACACTTGCATAGTAACTCATTATATCTTTCCCATGCTTCTGCCAGGGTTTCACCAGGGACCTGAACAAATTGTGTTATTTGGCCCCTAATATCATAGGTGAGGGAAGGAGGGTAGAATTTTTTCAAGAAAACATTTTTAAGTTTCTCTCAAGTTGTGATGGGGTCAAATTGCAAAGAGTTATACAAACTCATGGCTCTATCTCTAAGGGAATATTTGAAGAGACGGAGTCTGGTGGCATCATCTATAACTCCATTCTATTTTGTCATGGCACATAAATCTATGAACCTCAGAAGATGTTCTTGACTATCCTCTCCGTTCTTACCATAGAAAGGGTTGTTTTGAAGTAGTGTAATACAATGTGACTTGATCTAAAAGTTTAGAGCAGTGATGTGAGGAGGTTGCACTAGGTGTTGAACATCAGCAACCTTAGGGATTGAGAACTCTCTAAGGTCCTTTTGTAACTCAGCTTGTTGAGATGCTGCTTGAGCTGCATGGATTTCCTCTTAAACCGCAGCTCGGTCTTCTTGCATATGCCTTTCCCTTTGTGCATTAAGGGCTTGAGTAACCCATCGGGAAATTTCCTCCTCTTATGCCATCCTATCTTAGTTCTCTCAACTCTAACGATGAAAGGTTCGTTCTATCACAGGGTCAAAGCTAGCTACAAAGCCGGTTTTTTTGGAGCGTGGCATGCACTAGTATTTGGAGGTACCTGCGATGGAAATATCTTTAGGGAGTCAGATGGACGGAGTCGAACTAAATTCAAGTAGATGATCAATAGTATCAAAAGTGAAAGTAAAATGCTAGATTAGTCTCAATAGAACTTGTTTTGACTAGATGATTATGTTGTCTTGGGTAACGGCACCATAATTTGACGTGGTTTTTACTGCACTAAAAAATCCACCTAGGTCTGAAATCCTTAAGTTTTTACCAAAACCTTGTGCAATAATACCACTCGTAAGTGGACGGGTCTTATCACAGTATAGTTAAGGATCGAATCCCAAGGGATGACTTTTTTAAGAATCTTGCTAGTTGAATCTAGATCGACTAAGATTAATATTTAGAACAAGAGTTTCTTTGGGTTTAATTAAAATAATTGTAAGGAAAGTAAACGAGTGAGATTAAAACTGAATTTAGATTAATGATGAAAATCACTGGGGTGGAATTGGGTTTCACCACCACTACACATGCAAACACATCCAAAACACATCCAAGCAAGATACAACTATCCAAATGGAGTAACAAACCATCTGTTAGGAAATAGAGTTTGTGTAAGCATCTCTATAGGCTCGATGTCTCATTATGCACATATCACACACTTACTACTCTATAGATATCCCTTCAAAAGTTCTCGTCCAGATATCAACCATGTTAATCGATATTCAAATTCTAAGTATTGAATTTATCACAACAAAGGAATATAATAGATCATGCAAGGCAAGTGATGAATCCACAAAGCATGCATTAAATGATTAATAATGAAATAAAAAGTTATATACATGCCATAGAATGTTATAAGATGAACATGTAAGCACGGGAAGTGTGGCTAGTCCCCACACCCTAGTGAAATGGACTACTCGCTCCTCATGATAGAAATAAAAAGAACAAGAGAGAGGGAAGATTCTGCCATGGTCATGGTGAAGAAGATGGTCACGACACGGTGGAAAAAGGGTCTTCTACACAATGGTGGGGCAGATCAGGATGAGGAGGGAAGAACGCCAAGGTAGATGAGGATAGTCTTCTCTCCTTCTTCCTTCTCTTCTCGTGCTCTTGCTCATCGGAGGTGGAGCGATAGATGGATGATGGATTTAAGTGTTACAGATCTGAAATCCCACCACTTTTATGGCAAGGAAGTAGATCCTGATGGAGCAGAGATGGCAGATAAGCAAGGACACCATAGAGGTAATCTTTGGCGGTGGAGATCGTCTTCCTTGGCTGGGCACAGAGCGGCATCATGTCGCCATGAATGGAGCGGAAGAGATGCCTCAAATGAATGAGGCGGTCGTCTATTTATAGGTGCAGGTTTGTAGAGCACTAACTTGACTTCTGCGGTCGTAACCTTCGATATCGGTCGTGTTACTCCTCGGCATGACTATACCGGGTGTGCGCCCAACCGTACCGAGGTTGCAGTCGCGAGATATTTTCCGCTGTTGAGGCGAGTTTCATGGTCGATGTGTTTTCCGCGGTCGAGGCGTGTGCCACGGTTGAGGCGTTGTGCCGCAGTCGAGGTGGGGTCTTCTTGGTCATGGTCATAGTAGGGAGCCACGGTCGCGCTAACTTAGCCTCAGCCCGACCGTGCCGAGGTGGGTCCAATCGTGTCGAGTGTCAGTTGATACTACATCTTGACCGTGGTCGTTGTCCTTTTTACATTATGGTCGTGGCCATCCTTATGTCGCGGTCGCGGCCTTCCTTATGGTGTAGTCGTGGCCCTTTTGGAATAAACCCACCAACACTGGGGGAGTGGGGGCGCTATTGCTATAGGTCGATGGACCTGCGTTGATGAATCCTCTAACTAATGATGATGCTTTTTGATGAAGGAACTGACCATCGAAAAAAGGGTTCAAATTATCGAAAGTTTCTTTGGCCCGCTAGTCAGTTAGTGGGACCACCGCCTCCTATATTGGTACACAGAGTGCGATGCTTAATCCTACACTGAAGACAAATGGATTTGATCAAAACTCTAAGTAATCATCTAAAACTGAGGAAAATTATATATTAACATCTACAGGGGGTAAAACTGAGATGAATCTACATTCATCAGACTCTAGTTAAAACTCGAACTTACTATTATTGGTTTCTTTGACAGGAGATGTCTTCAGGGTGAGGTTGGTTGACACATCGACTTATGTTGTGTTTTTACACACCTTAAGACCTTAGGTTCTACTCTTCATCATTGGCAAATGACAGTAAATTTCAAAGATGGAAATAGTTGTGGTACACTATTATTCAGAAGTTGTTTCCTCGCAACATATCAAAAGCTAAATAATTACTAGGCAAAAAAACCTAAATGGCACATTTGCCAATTTTAATTACCTAAATGGCACATTCTTGAACTTATTGCCCAAAATGGCACATTTTGGAGCAATACGTCCCCTGCTGGGATGCATTGCTCTCCCGTGAGGCAATGCGTCCCGGTGGGGGACGCATTGGTCCCACAGGAGGGCAATGCGTCCCGAGCCGTGACTCATTGCTCTGTTGTGGGACCAATGCGTCCCCCGCCGGGACGCATTGCTCCAATGCATCCCAGCAGGAGATGCATTGGTCCCGCAACAGAGCAATGTGTCACGGCTCGGGATGCATTGCCCTCTTATGGGACCAATGTGTCTCCTGGCGGGACACATTGCTCAATGAGTCTCCATGCAGGACACATTGGAGCAATGCGTCCCCATGCAGGACGCATTGGAGCAATGCGTCCCCATGCATGACGCATTGCTTTTTTTAATCATATTTTTGCAGTCACTGATATTGTTTCATGGTTATTGATATGTATATTAACAATATTGATTATATTTATACATTTATAATTCGTTCACTTGTATTTGGATGTCTATAATATACTCAATTATTATAAATTTGTCAATTTCAATATGGAATATATAAGTGTATTGCAATCAACATTGGTTGGTTCCTAATTGATTATATAATACGAACTTAATCCAAAAAAATGAGATAGCAATTAAAAACAAGGTTAAAACATGAACCAACATGACGAGAAAATAATACATAACAAAACAATATGATAGATCCACAACAACATGATCCAAAATGAACCAATGTGATATCATAATATGATAGATCCACATACAATAGATGTTCCTCACAAAAGCATACATACAAAAATGTACAATATATAAAAAACTAAGTATGTCGTCCTCGCCCACGACGTCCTCGCCCACGTCCCTCTACATCAGGATCCTCTGTACCGATGTCATCTGGAGACGGCTGAACTGGGGACAACTGCGTACGAGGTTGCTGGAGAGCATCAAGAAAGAAATGAAAAGGTGGAGGTGGGGTGAGGGGTCTAGGAAAACCAGGATAGGATGCATCAGGTGGGGTGCATCCTGAGAAATCAAACATAGTAGGTGAATATGTGACATAAGATGGTGGTCGGCTCTCGGGAATAATTGCTGGTGGGAATGGAGTGTATGGAGCAGAAGAAGAACTTGCTCCATGGTATGATGGTGGTTGAGGTGGGGTGATGAATGAGGAATATGAAGCAGCTCCTGAAAAATATGGCCATGTCGGTCCCCATGACATGAACTGAGAAGTGGGAGTGGGAGTGGGCTCAACAGTAGGAGTAGGAGTAGGAGTAGGAGTAGGAGTGGGCTCAGGGGCTGTGGTATGAGTGGGTATGGGATCCCACGGCCGAGCATAGTCTGGAAGACTATCAAAGTAACTCCCCTGGATGTTATAGATGTTGTCTCTGATCTTTGCAGGGGCATGCTCTACTACCGCTCGGATTGCCACCTGTGTTTGTACCTGTAAAATAAAGTATGTACACATAATAAAGACCAATTACATATATTACAAATAACAAAGATAAATAATAACAATTTGTAAAAGAAAATAATAATGATACTCACAAATTCCTGCTGACGATAACTTTGCGGGTAGTATATGCTTGGAGGCATAGCTGGAGGGGGCACGATGTATTTTGGATGATACCATGCATAGTGAACATGAGGACTGAAGATTGTATCAGCTGGTGGAGCGGGAACTAAGCTCTCATGTTTCTTGTTCCACATCTGCACCTCCTGCCTATAATGAAGCATCCAATCCTCAGCCGCATGACCCCTCCCATCTATCCGGCTAAGCTTCGGCAGCTCAAGAGTAGGTTGTACTTGAACAAAGCCGAACTGTCCAAGTACTCTGTCGGGAAAGTGCCACTCCACTATTGTGTAGCACAATAGAGGCACTCGTGCCAACCAAATATCACTACCATCTCTACAAATGGCAGGCAATCTCTCGAGAACCTCAGCAGTGTAAGGAGTCAACTCTATCTGTTATTCATATAAACAACGTGTATCATATAAAATAGAGTAAATTGTAAATAAATAAAACATACCATACAACAGAGGTAAGTAAGTTATACCTGTGAGGGCAAAATCTGGTCAAATGTTGAATCGTAAAATTGAATTGTTCCCCTGATAGTTTGACTCCTTTGGATAAAGGTAGGCCACCTATTAAATTGACAAACTAAATTTAGATAAACACTACATAATATTTGGACAAATAAAAAATTAATTGTGTTGATCTTTAACCTGTAACCCAAGGGAACATCTTCTGGCCAATCATTCCAGTGCATTGCAATTGTACCTGGGCGTCCAATTCCCAACCTCTCCCAACACCACAGCTGTAATAGGCACACACAACCTGATAGATGGGCTGTTCTCCTAGACCGTGTGGTTGCCTTATACAACTCCCTATATAAGAAAGCTAGAGTTGCAACACCCCAAGATAGAGTGCCACAACATTCAAAATCGGACACAAGAGGGAGGTACCTAACATGAACTCTATCCCCTGTACTATCTGGGATAAGGTAACTACCTAAGAAATATAATAGATATGCCCTAGTATACCTTGTCCTCATTTCTACTTGTTGTTCTTCATCACCTGCGGTAAGATCCATATCCTTGAAGGTCTCACGCAACCAAATCAAGGAGATATGCCCCTTAGTCATCCCATCTGGTGCATCTCCTAAGAAATTCTCACAAAGGTGAGTCCATGAAGAAAATTGCCCCTCATCTACACCTAAAGGATATGAAGATATAACCGGTGGGCCATCAATCCTCAGGCCTAAAAGAACTACAACATCCTGAAGAGTGACACTCATCTCAAAAGGGGGAAGCCTAAAAGTATTGCTAGAGTTGTCTCACCTGTTAACTAATGCAGTGACTAAAGTAGGGTCAAGGTGGATACATGGTAGCCTATGAACAAGCCCAAAACTAGCTATGGAAATATTTTCTAAAACATCCTGGTCAGTAATAGGCCATTGTGCCAACATAATGTGGTGCTGGGAGAGTCGGTAGGTGTCTTGTCTAGGAGCCATATCTATGAAAAGTGAAAATATTACATTAAATGAAAAGTGCAAGTATTACATTAAATGAAAAGTGAAAAAAATACATTAAATGAAAAGTGCAAATAGTGTACAACATTTAAGATTGTCAAGATTCTTCATTAGATAAGATGAAATTACAACATGAACTACATGAAGTACATGAACAAACAATATAAAAATACAACATCAACTACATGAAATTACTGCATTTGATTCAGTATCTCATCTAGAGGTTCATAAAATGGCCACACTTGATGTACCACTCGATGTATCTCTGGATGTGATGCAGCTAACTGGTTTTTTACTTGTTCGTTGATTGGCATTGCTTTCTGTTTTGTGTGATCCCAATACCAGCCACGTAGCTCAAGAAGTTCTTCATACATGTGAAATGTAGCATCCAACTCACAAAAACATAATTAACTAATGCGGAAGCATTCACTATGTATTGGATTACAGAAAATCACTAAAAATTTAAAACCTTTTTCAAAGAGACCCAATCATAGGAAAACTCTTTCAACAAGAACCAATGTATTACATTTACATCATGGTTCATAAGTATATATCTTATACCATCTCTTCTCGAGGGTTACAACATCAACTACCTTGTTAAAAGATAAACACAGACATCATAATAACCTCGAGGCATCAAGCCAAAATCTCAAAATGATACATTAAAAGCACTAAGTACTAACTCTGAGGACCTGAGAGTACAGAGACGACACATAAGACGTCTATCTACAAAACACGACAGACAACACAATCAACCTAAGTTGTCACTGCTATCCCTGTTGCTACTGATGTTCTTCCTCTGCAAGATATTCTCAGTCTCTTTCGCACTCGTCCACCTAAAAATGTCAGTTCCCACGGGGGTGAGACAATTGAAAATTGTCCCAGCGAGAGATATAACTCTCCGCCAGAAACATCATTATTGTAGTTTAATTAATATAAAACTAAGCAGAGGATAAGCAATTTAGATAATTCTCATCTTTTAAAGTATTACACCTATCTATTTTTTTAAGTCCTAGGGAGACCCCACTCCCCCTCCTCCTCAAACAGGTGTCAGAGCCCGGATGACCCAAGGAGTTGGTAATTACAGTGCGCTCAGGGGGATTCGAACCCGGGTCCCCCAGAGAGGACAAGCCGGACCGAACCACCTGAGCCACACTCGCCGGGTGTATTACACCTATCTATGATTGAACAGTAATTCATCTATTCTCTTTATAAGGAATAGAAAGAACATGTATAACATTTATCTACCATACATTTTCAACATCTCAAGCTTTGCTCATGTCATTCATTATTCTGATGTGTCACCCATGATTCATTCGTGTTTCTAATTGTTGGCCTTAGCCAATCTGCTAAACATGTATTCACTTATGCCAGACATGTGATTATATATATCATCATGTCTTATTCAAGCATTAAACTATATCAATCAGGTATAAATGTTTCAGGCATTGGACTATACCAATCCTGATTACACAGCCAGACATTGGACTTTAACCAACCCTAATTATAGGCATTAAGCCTCTGCCAGGTATTTCTTATTATAGAGGCATGGATAGCATGCGAAACATAACTATCAACATGAGATATCTAGCATCATGATTATAATCAACAGTAGCAGTAAGATATCAACATAAGCATGACTATTGTCTGTACACATTTATAGTCTTATGCATATCCACAACATAAGTATAATTACTATCTCTTAGTTGCACTAAGAATCATCTTTATGTAAAGAGAACAAACAAGGGTTATCATCCAATGTGAAGTGTCATGTATAACCCTAAACATATATGCTATAGGGTTGTATTACATCTTTTATTATACCCTGAGGAAATTGAGGATAGCACTCAAATCCAACTGACCACTACTAAGTCGAAATCAGTGCCATACAAGATCTAGGAAGAGTCGGACTCCTAGGATCTTCTCCGCCCCTGGTCAGTACGGGTCCGCCACAGTGACACAAAAGGTCAAGTTGCTAACAGCCTAGTCCGTACTTGGTACAGGTCACATCACTAGTGAACGAGGTGGGTACACATACCCTACCATCTGAGGTACAACCATAGTTGTCCTCCAATATCATCACATATATAATCCCGAGACACGGCCGCAGCCATTCTCAAACTAAGGGCTAGGTATGACCGCAGTCATCCTCCCTAAACACCTGAATTCAAGATGACAAGCACCCCGCATACTCATCAGTATGCGCTCCGAGTTTCCCTTAGGAATACTCGTTTCACCATCTGGAAAGTTCTGACACTCAGATGGATCTATGGCACAGGGCACTACATGATTAGAGTTGCACTTGATTAGTTATGCCAATTGGGTGAATTAAGGTTGCATCAAACAAGTGGACATACAAACCCTAATTCACTTCTAGCAAGCATACAAATATCAAAACCTGAAAAGATATAAAACATATGAAACATAATTTCTCATCTCATCATCACATGGTAATATTCACTTTCCATTCATGAGACTACACCAATCATCATATTATCACAGGCTATAAATCCTTTTCACAATATCACAGGGTATCAACCCTAATCAACATAAGATGAATACACCTCATTCAGGGCTCAACCATGCCCAAAGGTCATTAAGACCATCATACTATCACATGATATAAATCCTTTTCACAATAACATAGGGAATCAACCCTTATCAACACAAGAGGATTACACCTCATTTAGGGCTCAATCATGCCCAAAGGTCATTAAGACCATCATACTATCACAGGATATAAATCCTTTTCACAATAACACAGGGAATCAACCCTTATCAACACAAGAGGATTACACCTCATTCAAGTCTCAATCATGCCCATGAAACATCTTGTTACCTCTTACTAGGTAACATCTAACCATATGGCTCACAAGGCCATTAAACATCTTGTCACCTCTCACTAGGCAACAATGACATATTAACTCATGTAATATAATAGTAACACCACTATTTCCTCCATAGGGTTAGGGTTTACTATTCACATCAATTAGGGTTTCATGTTCATTTTATCAATCCAACCCTAATATATTGTTCCATACATCTAGGAGCATCCATCGACATTCCAAGTATTTAATATTCTTATCATTTATCATTAAATGATCATCAACACAAGGTATGAGTTTATCTCTCATCCTTATCATGGTATGATAACATCATACTCATCTTAGCTTACTTATCAAGTATGTTAAACTCATTACATTTCATTGTAACAATTTACATAACACTCTCCTTGTGTATATTATCCAAAAATATTGGATTTGAGATGCATCAAGGTATATCAACCCTGCAATGCTAAATGTGATATCTATCATGTATCAATGTATCACTTCCCTCATCACTTCTATCTTACTTGAGTTTATTAACTTATCTTATAATAAGGAATATCACATCTTAATACTTTCATCCACCAAACTATCACCTTTACCATGATGTGCATAGATCACACACAAGGATTGTCCAACTATCTTCAATGATATGGACTCATCTCAAGTTAAGGCATTGCTTATTATAAGGTTGGCTATAGTCAACCACTTGAGATATTTCATCGTTATAGGGTATTACCCATTATTTCATCATTAAGGTTTACTCATATCATTACCCAGACATTAGGGTTATGATTTTTCATCATATTGCCCATGATTACAATTCCATGCACTATAGCCCAAATTTAGGGTTTCACATGGCTTTACTATGTGTTAGGTTTAAGGTTTCATATGACATCGCCCTCAATTAGGGTTTCACATGCAATCATCCTCAATTAGGGTTTCTCATGGAATCACCCTCAATTAGGGTTTCACTAATCATCCCAATTAGGGTTTCATTCAATTACCCATAAATTAGGGATTCATTATTCATCCAATTAGGATTTGACATTTCATTACCTTAAATTAGATTTACCCAAGTCATTACCCTTAATTAGGGTTACACTATTACCCTTAATTAGGGTTACACTATTACCCTAGTTTAGGGTTTTACTCAGAATTTCCCTAAATCAGGGTTAGGGTTCATTAACCTTCTCAATTAGGGTTTCTTGATCTCTTTACTAAGGATCATACCCTAAATCACCATATGAATCATACTCATGTATGAATTCATTTCTATCATTCTCTCCACTTGATTTGGTTACATCAACCATCCGATCAAATACAAACAACTATGTTTGACAGAGTATACTGAGTTATTGCTTCCATAAACAATTAGGGTTTGCATTTTAGGGATCATTCACAATTGAAACCATTAAGATCAAACCAATTGAACCCATTGGATCAATATCCAATTATATAAGCATATTTCCTCAAATGGTCAACCATTGCAAATGGTTAACCACTCCAAAATATTTGAAATTGTTTGGTTTCAATCAATTTGTTGAAATCGTTTAACCAATTTCATTGAAACCGATTGGTCCCAAATTTTGAAATTGTTTGCCTAAGATATTAATTTAGGTGTGTGCTTGTGATGAAATCATCATCTTCAAGCTACAAACCCACGAAATTTTCTGTGATTTCCATGGTGGTTTCATCAATCAACCAAAATAAATTTCGGAAATGAAGAAAGCATCAACATTTGATAAGGAATTGAAGGCAATAACAATATTAAGGGTTCAAGTTATAAAACCCACCTCCAATTGAGCTTCAAATCTCCAAGCTCACGCCAACAATGGTGGATGAAGTTTTTGCAACTCCCCCTAGGCTCGTCCCCAAGCTTTTGGATGAAAAAGTTGGCTAGGGTTGAAGAGGAGATCGAAATAAGAAGAAATCAATGATTTATTTTTTATTTCCACCATGGAATCAAGGAGAACGAAGGTAAAGGACCTTACCAACAGGTTGGGGTCGTCCTCCTGCTCCTCCAAAGCTCCTTAGTCGTTTTCCAAGCAAAAGGGGAAAGAAAAGAATCTGAAATGGCCTTTGTTTTGGCTTGGTAAAGGTACTTTTATAAGAAATTCCATGAGAGAGAAAATGCCTTATAAAAATGCATTTAATTCCAAAATTAGTGCCGCCTCTTCCCCCTTTCATTCCTTGGATACGAGGATATCCCATTTGCCTCTTATTCCTCTCAATTATCCTCAATTTAAAGAAAAGCAAATTAAGCACCTTAGATCATATTATAATAATATCCCAATTTGAGTGGATATTACTTTTCTTTATAATAATGGTGAGTGGGCTATCCACTTGCTTGAGATATTTTCGTGGCCTAGAAAAGACACAAAGGTGTTCAAACTTGAGCAAATTCAACCATCTCATTTTTGGTTGAAGGCCCTTCACTTATTATATTTGTTTTTGCACTAAATTGAATTAGGGTTTCAATTAGGATTAAATCTTGATTATTTTAATATCAAGATTCTCTCTCCTCCAACTTAATTCAAATGAGGCGCCCCTCTCATTTTATTTTCTCTAATTGATGCCAAGAAACATTAGGGACCTTATTGAAGTGGTAATTTACATATTACACCCTGGGTTTTGGGTAAATTGCACATTACACCAAAACTAGGTTTTCATGCACATACATTGCTTTATCAGCTCTTTCTTGGTATATAGGCTTCCATAAGCCATACCTCATCATAATATTTACTCTCATGATGCTTCAACACATGAGGAACATAATATCATGCACAATTTGCACTTAAACCCCTCAACTTGGGTAATTTGCACTTTAGTCCAAAACAGGCAAAACATTAATTTCAACAATGTTCAAAAAGGACTAGAATTGCAACATAAGTTCCTCTTGAGCCCTAATTACTTTTCACAAGATGATATTAAACATTTAATCACATTTCTTAATCAAAACACCTAGGGTTAAAGTATAACCCAGGTCAGGGATGTTACAAATTATAAACCCCTAACAAGGATTTT
This sequence comes from Alisma plantago-aquatica, assembly GCA_963693085.1. Classification (NCBI taxonomy): domain Eukaryota; kingdom Viridiplantae; phylum Streptophyta; class Magnoliopsida; order Alismatales; family Alismataceae; genus Alisma; species Alisma plantago-aquatica. The sequence continues at coordinate 965,569,413 of OY856409.1, read as the reverse complement.
GTCCTCGAAATCCAGATAAAGGAAGACAGATGTATTTTATTCATCATACTATCTAGTCTTCACATATCATCTCCTTATTATAGATACACCATAAAACTTTGATCAGCACCAAGTGTTTCCATACAAGATTCTCATAGAATCAATGCATAAGGCACATGCCCCGCTGTCCCTCATCATTGACTATAGAGTCAACTTTGTGTCAAATAACACTTTTCTTATTCAGAGAAGCATCATACATTCATTATTAGTATCATGTTTATGCAGAGCATAAACCCCTAACATATGATGTTCATATTATTCTATATAATCAGACTAATTTCACAGTTGACCACTCCAGGTAGCCAACCTAACCCATCTGATAACTCTCAGATACCAGAATATTTCACCTTGGTATCTATCACATGTGTTGGAAACACATCATATATATCTATTCCTTTCATCTGGGAACATTAATTGTTTCATATGTCCTCATCTTGGGACCAAAGTCCAAGATAACTGACACTTTTCTAAGTATCCATCACATGAACACATTTATCTTATGCACATCAAGTGTCCTAAGACCCACTTGATTGTCATGTCTCTGAAAGGAAAGAAAACAAGGATTCATATTCCTCTTATTAATTTGTGTATTTTCAACTATTCATGAACCATTTACTCTTTATCTCATCCTAGGTTCCTTGCCTTTAGCATTGAAATTTGTAAGGATGATTGCATGTCATTATCCCTTTCTTTATTATTATCTAGCATGTTTATGATTATCTCATGATCTCATCACATTTCCCATTTCCTTATTATGGGAAAGATCTTTATTATGTTGGCATCATTATTGAACAGGGATCATCTCCCTCATTCTTATTCTTATCTTATGAGGAGCACACTTTTAGTTCCTCATACAACATACTCATCTGAGATTATCTCAGACTTCTCTTTCTTATGCATGGGATATGACACATTTATTCATTCCATATTTCTAATTTCATGATACTCATTAGATTGTCTCAGAATGACTACTTGATCAGAGCAATCAAAAAGACAACAATCTAAGAGTTTCCATACCCACTTTTTCATCAATAGTTGTATACTTGGCCAGGGTATATAAATACTGAGATTAAGTGGTATGCACTTTGTATACTATCATATTTCTTCTTTTCATATTATCACAAGCATAAGACTTAACATCCCTGAATTTGATTCAGGCATCTCTTTTGTACCTCATCATTTCTCAAGGAGGTAAGAACAACATAAAACATTTGAAATGTTTTACTATGCAAAACATAGGTCCTCTTAGGACTAATCAAGGAGAGTTCAATCAATTCCTTTCTCAATTAATCCAGGAATTCATAAAATGACATTTGAATGACATTATCTTGTCTAACTTGTCATAATTCATGGATTATTCACTGTCTCAGGCTAACTCTACCTCAAAGATTGATTCAACAGGCTAAGGTTGAGCACAGACTCAATTTAAGTCCAGAAATTCATCATTTCCTTTTGCTTCAACCTGCAGATGCTGATTACAAATCATGTTGATATCTAAAACATCATCATTGGGGTTGGTAATTTGGGTTACAGTGCCAATGCTTGATCCACTATATACATTATTGTTGTCCTAAATTCTCCAACAGTAATACTTAAAGAAAGATTTTCTTATCATAGATGGATCAACTAGGAGATTCTCAGGCAATTGTCTCTCTCTTACCTGCTCCCATGCACCTCTTCTTGGTGCAACATTGCTGCTCTCAGCAGCAATCTCCTCATGTGACCCAGTCATCTTTAAGTTCTTCTTCTCTTATATGAGCAGAAGACATTATTAGATACACTGGATGATACCAGAACATACTCTACTACCTTAGTCCTATGTCTCTGTAGACTCAGTGAACCTAGAGCTCTGATACCACTACATTGTAGCATCCAACTCACAAAAACATAATTAACTAATGCGGAAGCATTCACTAAGTAGCGGATTACAGAAAATCACTAAAAATTTAAAACCTTTTTTCAAAGAGACCCAATCATAGGAAAACTCTTTCAACAAGAACTAATGTATTACATTTACATCATGGTTCATAAGTATATATCTTATACCATCTCTTCTCGAGGGTTACAACATCAACTGCCTTGTTAAAAGATAAACACAGACATCATAATAACCTTGAGGCATCAAGCCAAAATCTCAAAATGATACATTAAAAGCACTAAGTACTAACTCCGAGGACCTGAGAGTACAGAGACGACACATAAGACTTCTATCTACAAAACACGACAGACAACACACTCAACCTGAGTTGTCACTGCTATCCCTGTTGCTGCTGATGTTCTTCCTCTGCAAGATATTCTCAGTCTCTTTCGCACTCGTCCACCTAAAAATGTCGGTTCCCACAGGGGTGAGACAATTGAAAATTGCCCCAGCGAGAGATATAACTCTCCGCCAGAAACATCATTATTGTAGTTTAATTAATATAAAACTGAGAAGAGGATAATCAATTTAGATCATTCTCATCTTTTAAAGTATTACACCTATCTATTTTTTTGAGTCTTAGGGAGACCCCACTCCCCCTCCTCCTCAAACAGGTGCCAGAGCCTGGATGACCCAAGGAGTTGGTAATTACAGTGCGATCAGGGGGATTCGAACCCGGGTCCCCCAGAGAGGACAAGTCGGACCGAACCACCTTAGCCACACTGGCCGGGTGTATTATACCTATCTATGATTGAACAGTTTTTCATCTATTCTCTTTGTGAGGAATAGAAAGAACATGTATAACATTTATCTACCATACATTTTCAACATCTCAAGCTTTTCTCATGTCATTCATTATTCTGATGTGTCACCCATGATTCATTCTTGTTTCTATTTGTTGGCCTTAGCCAATCTGCTAAACAGGTATTCACTTATGCCAGACATGTGATTATATATATCATCATGTCTTATTCAAGAATTAAACTATATCAATCAGGTATAAATGTTTCAGGCATTGGACTATACCAATCCTGATTACACAGCCAGGCATTGCACTTTAACCAACCCTAATTACAGGCATTAAGCCTCTGCCAGGTATTTCTTATTATAGAGGCATAAATAGCATGCGAAACATAACTATCAACATGAGATATCTAGCATCATGATTATAATCAACAGTAGCAGTAAGATATCAACATAAGCATGACTATTGTATGTACACATTTATAGTCTTATGCATATCCACAACATAAGTATAATTAGTATCTCTTAGTTGCACTAAGAATCATCTTTATGTAAAGAGAACAAACAAGGGTTATCATCCAATGTGAAGTGTCATGTATAACCCTAAACATATATGCTATACGGCTATATTACATCTTTTATTATGCCCTGAGGAAATTGAGGATACCACTCAAAATCCAACTGACCACTGCTAAGTCAAAATCAGTGCCATACAAGATCTAGGAAGAGACGGACTCCTAGGATCTTCTCCGCCCCCGGTCAGTACGGGTCCGCCACAGCAACACAAAAGGTCAAGCTGCTAACCGCCTAGTCTGTCCTTGGTACAGGTCACGACAGTAGTGAACGAGGTGGGTACGCATACCCTACCATCTGAGGTACAACCACATTTGTCCTCCAATATCATCACATATATAATCATCGAGACACGACCGCAACCGTTCTCAAACTAAGGGCTAGGTATGACCGCAGTCATCCTCCCTAAACACTTGAATTCAAGATGACAAGCACCCCGCATACTCATCAGTATGCGCTCCGAGTTTCCCTTAGGAATACTCATTTCACCATCTGGCAAGTTCTGACACTCAGATGGATCTATGACATAGGGCACTACATGATTAGAGTTGCACTTGATTAGTTATGCCAATTGGGTGAATTAAGGCTGCATCAAACAAGTGGACATACAAACCCTAATTCACTTCTAGCAAGCATATAAATATCAAAACCTGAAAAGATATAAAACGTATGAAACATAATTTCTCATCTCATCATCACGTGGTAATATTCACTTGACATTCATGAGACTACACCAATCATCATATTATCACAGGATATAAATCCTTTTCACAATACCACAGGGTATCAACCCTTATCAACATAAGATGAATACACCTCATTCAGGGCTCAACCATGCCCAAAGGTCATTAAGACCATCATACTATCACAGGATATAAATCCTTTTTACAATAACATAGGGAATCAACCCTTATCAACACAAGAGGATTACACCTCATTCAGGGCTCAATCATGCCCAAAGGTCATTAAGACCATCATACTATCACAGGATATAAATCCTTTTCACAATAACACAGGGAATCAACCCTTATCAACACAAGAGGATTACACCTCATTCAGGGCTCAATCATGCGCATGAAACATCTTGTTACCTCTTACTAGGTAACATCTAACCATATGGCTCACAAGGCCATTAAACATCTTGTCACCTCTCACTAGGCAACAATGACATATTAACTCATGTAATATAATAGTAACACCACTATTTCCTCCATAGGGTTAGGGTTTACTATTCACATCAATTAGGGTTTCATGTTCATTTTATCAATCCAACCCTAATATATTGTTCCATACATCTAGGAGCATCCATCTACATTCCAAGTATTTAATATTCTTATCATTTATCATTAAATGATCATCAACACAAGGTATGAGTTTATCTCTCATCCTTATCATGGTATGATTACATCATACTCATTTTAGCTTACTTATCAAGTATGTTAAACTCATTACATTTCATTATAACAATTTACATAACACTCTCCTTGTGTATCTTATCCAAAAATATTGGATTTGAGATGCATCAAGGTATATCAACCCTACAATGCTAAATGTGATATCTATCATGTCTCAATGTATCACTTCCCTCATCACTTCTATCTTACTTGAGTTTATTAACTTATCTTATAATAAGGAATCTCACATCTTAATACTTTCATCCACCAAACTATCACCTTTACCATGATGTGCATAGATCACACACAAGGATTGTCCAACTATCTTCAATGATATGGACTCATCTCAAGTTAAGGCATTGCTTATTATAAGATTTCCTATAGTCAACCACTTGAGATATTTCATCGTTATAGGGTATTACCCATTATTTCATCATTAAGGTTTACTCATATCATTACCCAGACATTAGGGTTATGATTTTTCATCATATTGCCCATGATTAGAATTCCATGCACTATAGCCCAAATTTAGGGTTTCACATGGCTTTACTATGTGTTAGGTTTAAGGTTTCATATGACATCACCCTCAATTAGGGTTTCACATGCAATCATCCTCAATTAGGGTTTCTCATGGAATCACCCTCAATTAGGGTTTCACTAATCATCCCAATTAGGGTTTCATTCAATTACCCATAAATTAGGGATTCATTATTCATCCAATTAGGATTTGACATTTCATTACCTTAAATTAGAGTTACCCAAGTCATTAGCCTTAATTAGGGTTACACTATTACCCTTAATTACGGTTACACTATTACCCTAGATTAGGGTTTTACTCAGAATTTCCCTAAATCAGGGTTAGGGTTCATTAACCTTCTCAATTAGGGTTTCTTGATCTCTTTACTAAGGATCATACCCTAAATCACCATATGAATCATACTCATGTATGAATTCATTTCTATCATTATCTCCACTTGATTTGGTTACATCAACCATCTGATCAAATACAAACAACTATGTTTGACATAGTATATTGAGTTATTGCTTCCATAAACAATCAGGGTTTGCATTTTAGGGATCATTCACAATTGAAACCATTATGATCAAACCAATTGAACCCATTGGATCAATATCCAATTACATCAGCATATTTCCTCAAATGGTCAACCATTGCAAATGGTTAACCACTCCAAACTATTTGAAACTGTTTGGTTTCAATCAATTTGTTGAAATCGTTTAACCAATTTCATTGAAACCGATTGGTCCCAAATTTTGAAATTTTTTGCCTAAGATATTAATTGAGGTGTGTGCTTGTGATGAAATCATCATCTTCAAGCTACAAACCCACGAAATTTTCTGTGATTTCCAAGGTGGTTTCATCAATCAACCAAAATAAATTTCGGAAATGAAGAAAGCATCAACATTTGATAAGGAATTGAATGCAATATCAATATTAAGGGTTCAAGTTATAAAACCCGCCTCCAATTGAGCTTCAAATCTCCAAGCTCACGCCAACAATGGTTGATGAAGTTTTTGCAACTCCCCCTAGGCTCGTCCCCAAGCTTTTGGATGAAAAAGTTGGCTAGGGTTGAAGAGGAGATCGAAATAAGAAGAAATCAATGATTTATTTTTTATTTCCACCATGGAATCAAGGAGAACGAAGGTCAAGGACCTTACCAACAGGTTGGGGTCGTCCTCCTTCTCCTCCACAGCTCCTTAGTCGTTTTCCCAGAAAGGGGAAAGAAAAGAATCTGAAATGGCCTTTGTTTTGGCTTGGTAAAGGTACTTTTATAAGATATTCCATGAGAGAGAAAATGCCTTATAAAAATGTATTTAATTCCAAAATTAGTGCCGCCTCTTCCCCCTTTCATTCCTTGGATACGAGGCTATCCCATTTTCCTCTTATTCCTCTCAATTATCCTCATTTAAAGAAAAGCAAATTAAGCACCTTAGATCATATTATAATAATATCCCAATTTGAGTGGATATTACTTTTCTTTATAATAATGGTGAGTGGGTTATCCACTTGCTTGAGATATTTTCGTGGCCTAGCAAAGGCACAAAGGTGTTCACACTTGAGCAAATTCAACCATCTCGTTTTTGGTTGAATGCCCTTCAATTATTATATTTGTTTTTGTACTAAATTGAATTAGGGTTTCAATTAGGATTAAATCTTGATTATTTTAATATCAAGATTCTCTCTCCTCCAACTTAATTCAAATGAGGCGCCCCTCTCATTTTATTTTCTCTACTTGATGCCAAGAAACATTAGGGACCTTATTGAAGTGGTAATTTACATATTACACCCTGGGTTTTGGGTAAATTGCACATTACACCAAAACTAGGTTTTCCACATACATTGCTTTATCAGCTCTTTCTTGGTATATAGGCTTCCATAAGCCATACCTCAGCATCATCTTTACTCTCATGATGCTTCAACACATGAGGAACATATTATCATGCACAATTTTCACTTAAACCCCTCAACTTGGGTAATTTGCACTTTAGTCCAAAATAGGCAAAATATTGATTTCAACAATGTTCAAAAAGGACTAGAATTGCAACATAAGTTCCTCTTGAGCCCTAATTACTTTTCACAAGATGATATTAAACATTTAATCACCTTTCTTAATCAAAACACCTAGGGTTAAAGTATAACCCAGGTCAGGGATGTTACATGAAACATTTGCTTTAAAAATTGCCAATGAAATTTTGCTTGTTCTTTTGTCACTATAAATCCTAACTTGTTGTGCAACAAATCTGGTACGTCATTCCAGTCATCATCCAATAGAGTTTGATGAGCCATTTTTCCCTGTAGGCACTTCGTAGCTATTATTTGAATTAACTCTACGGACATGTGAAATGTCCATGTCCTTCGATGAGCCATCTATAGAAAAACCATTATAAATTTATTGTTTTAGTGAAATTGAAATTACAAACATTACATGACTTTAGTGAAATTGAAATTACAAACATTACATGAATTTAGTGAAATTGAAACTGCAAATATTACATGACTTGAGTAAATTGAAATTGTAAACATTACATAACCAGCCATCATATGGCATTAGGACAAGTGCGTCTATTATGGCCCTTTCTGCCACACTTATGACAGTGATATGTATATTGATTTGGATCAACATCCATAGTTGAATGCCTTCTCTTTTTCTTTGGTCTTCCAGCTTGCCTTCGTTTCCTAGGGGGTAATAAGGGATAAATACATCTGCTTTCATCAAATTGAGGCCAATACCTCTCGTCAGGAATGCCACTAAATTCAGTTCTGTATGCATTTAGATAAGCCTCATTTGTATAATATGCACTCACAAGTGCATCAAGATCCCAATTGACAGAGTCTGCAACTACCCAAACATTAGAGCATGGAAAATGCCATTGTTGTGGAAAACCACAGCTGTATTGACGGCCACCATTTGGACACACTATTACTTGAAATTTATATCCATCCATGTCACCAACAAGCCATTCATCATTGTTCACACGGATGTGTATTGTCAATTTTTTTGCATCCTCTCGAATATTATAAAGCTTATCATGAACCTTAAAGGGCCATTTAAATCCATCTTGTGCACGTTTATTTGTGAGATTATGCCTATACAGCCACATGGTCACAAAGTGATAGTATGTGGCAACAATTAACGCCTATTGTTATCACCTTCATGATCACTATCAATATCACCTTCATGATCAATATCATTATCTCCCTCCTCAACCTCAACACCAATATTCTCAGTAGTAAGATTTTGAGAAAATTCAGGTGGTTGACTCCACTCAGCAGTTAAATTACTAAGACTGAATTGAGGTGTAGGACTGAATTGAGGTGGTTGACTCCATTCAGTAGTTAAATGACTTTGACAGAATTGAGGTGGTTGACTCTGAGAGAATTGAGATTGAAATTGATTCAATAGACTCATTAAACAAGGTTGTTGGTGGATATATGTTTTTTCAAGAAACACATCAATATAGGCATCAGCTGAAAGTGATAACAAGGTTCTGTATGCATCATCATCATCAACTTGTACGAGCATATGATTTTCTCCAGGGAAAAGATAGGATATTTTGATAGAGAAATGGTTGGGATTGATGTCAAGTGTTGTATAGATATATGATTTTAGTTCAGATAGGGTATTAGTAAGTGAAATGTTTCTGGGTCTAACAGATCGACTAGAATAAGACCCATCAGAGAGAAATTGCCCATCATATCACATCTTCACAATTCGTGAATTTGAACTAGATGCCATGTTCCTATATTTTAGAATATTATATTAACATCAGAAAGAAATTCATATTTTATGACATTATATCAACATAAATTAATATTTTAGAGCAGTGACATCAATTTGGAATTAAATTTATTGGACTACTTTTTCTATAACATTAACAGTGAACAACAATTAAGAACAACAATTTTGCTATTTTTTCAATAAAATTAACTAACATTTCATAACAACAATTTCGCTAATTTTTTAGTAACACTAACATTTCAAAATAACAATTTTGCAATTTCGAATAATAATTTTTCAGGTATTAAGTGCCTTCAATTGTCATTTTCTACATCATTATTTTAGTAATATGCAATTCAAGAGTAACAATACAATTATTTCAGTTTTAATATTTCGTACTAAAGTTAAGTTCATATTTTGAAAATTAAAATTTTGATAGAATAAATACCTGAAATAGAGAGTTATGTGTTGACAATCGAAGAATAGAAGAAGAGAAAGAAGAAGCTCCAAATAGTCTCCGAGCAGTAGAAGATATCAGCTCCAAGATCGCCCGAAATAAGCTAGAAATCACCCAAAGCAATAGAAATCCGAGAAAAAGCTCCAGAGCAATGGGAGTATAGAGCTAGATGAAGGAAATGAAGAATGGTGTGAGTTTGGGGGGTTGTTTTCGGCCAATATATATAGGGGAGCAATGCGTCCCGGTTGGGGACGCATTGCACCCACGTGGCACCGCCCGGCGCCGCGCGGCGGCCCCAACGGTAAAATAGTCGTTGCCCTGGGAGCAATGCGTCCCCGTCCCGGACGCATTGCCCGCGTGACAATTTTTAGTCGTTGGGCGCATCGCGGGGCGTGACGCATTGGTCCCACAAAGGGCAATGCGTCCCGAACCGTGACGCATTGCACCCCTACTGGGATGCATTGCTCTCCCGCCAGCCGGGACGTATTGGTCCCACAGGAGGGCAATGCGTCACGGCTCGGGACGCATTGCCCTCCTATGGGACCAATGCGTCCCCCGCCGGGATGCATTGCCTCGCGGGAGAGCAATGCGTCCTAGCAGGGGACGTATTGCTCCAGAAATGTGCCATTTTGGACAATAAGTTCAAGAACGTGTCATTTAGGTAATTAAAATTGGCAAATGTGCCATTTAGGTTTTTTTGCCTAATTACTATTATTACATGCACAGTTAGTACTATTATTACATGCATAGTTAAGTAGTGCTACTTTAAGCATAAATGATTACTATTATTACATGCACAGTTAGTACAAGGTAAACGTTTACTGTTTTAAGAACTAATCTGGGTAATTGAGATGCAAGTGGAAGGAGTCAAGACTTAAGTAAAATATGGATCTTCTCACTAAAGGGCACAGCAGAGAGCAGTGAACTGGAAAAGGGAAAAGAAACAACTTACAACCCCTCCCCCCACCAGGCGGGAGGTGGAGTTATCGCTGTTTTCCTCTTCCTGCTGCACTGTCTCTCTCCCCACTCTTATCTTTTGAAGCGTACCGCAAACACGTACAACTCCTGCCGCACCACTTTCATGTTTTCGAAGACGCAGAGGCCCAGAAAAAAGGAACGCGACCGCAGCAGCTACAGCAAGTACGCCTCAGAGCCACCATTTATTGCCAGCATACCGTGATCTGTCCTCTACACAATGAACAAGACAAAGCCAAGCAAGGCAACTATTGAGCACATCGCCCATTCTTTTATCGGAGAATGACAAGCTAGCAAACCAAATGAAACATGGCAAAAAAAATCAAAATAGCATGTTTGGATATTTTAATTATCAAAATGACATGATTCAGAACTCAATTCTCAAAATGACACGTTTCGGAAGTAATACGTCCCGAAAGAGGTCGTATTGCTCCTGGTGGGACTAATACTTCTCCTCGGGAGATGTATTGCTATTGTAAAAAAGCAATACGTCCCCAGTGGAGATGTATTGCCTCCAACAGAGCAATGCATCCTTAATGAGGACATATTGTTTTTTTATTTAACTTTTTTACTTTTTTAATTATGATATCATGTACATTATATATATAATATATATTAAATTGCTAAATGAACATAATCTACATTAACTTATATACAATTAATTATATATTTTAAATAATATCTGAACATAATAAAATAATAATAGAACATTATATTTCATCATTACATAAGATTTATAAATATAGATAGAAGTATTTAAAATTAATGGATACAATACTAAAATTATATAGTAACGTTTAAAACTATAGAAATAATATATATATATATATATATATATATATATATATATATATATACGTACATATATATATGTATATATTTATTTGTAAATTTAGAAAAAAGAAAAAAAAATATAGCAACATATACCACACGTTGATATGCACAATATATATATATATATATATATATATATATATATATATATATATATATATATATATATATGTATAAATGGATATATATATATATCCATTTATACATTATATATCTATATATATATATATATATATATATATATCCATTTATACATTATATATATAATGTATAAATGGATATATATATATATATATATATATATATATATATTAAAGCCATGAAATATAATATCAAAAAATATAAACATGTCAATTATGCAAAGTATAATATACTATAACAATAACAATGAATAATCAAATTAAAATATATGATACATATAATTTTAAATTAAATAAAAAACATAATATATTTGATTTTTATCATATTAAATTTGTCTCTAAGCTGGATAAAAAGTTACAAATATTATTATTTTATTATGATTTATGTTAATATATTATTTTTCAAACATAATTAAAAGGTTTACTTCATAATATATTATGATTTTTTATGTGTTGCATTTATGATCATATGTATCATACATTCAATATATATATATATATATATATATATATGGGCGTTCATTCGTTCCCCACGCAGGTAGCTCGGATTTTCGCTATCCGGCAGCCAAAAAAGTAACTCTCCTGGCCAAAAAAGTAACTCTACTGTCAAAAAAATAACTATGGTGATCAGAAAGTAACTACACGAATATAAGAGTAACTATGTACAAAATATACAGCAGATATATATAAAGACGGGTTTTTTTATTTTGGAGGGGCAATTGATATTATTTTTGGCTAAAATTTTTTGGAGAGCTACACAAAATAGTGCTCTACAATTTTGATTTTTTTTTGAAAAAAAAGTGTTCGAAAGGGTGGGCTGGTAGCTACCCGAGCGGGCAATATAGATGGGCCATATATATATATATATATATATATATATATATATATATCTGTGTGTGTGTGTGTATTTCATGTGCACCAACGTGTGTCTTGTATACTACAATATTAGTTTTTATTCTAGTATTTTTCTAATTTTTATTTCTATATTAGTTTTCTTTTTTTCTAAGTTTACAAATAAATACATGTATATATTTACTTTAATTCTATAATTTTTATAATTTATTATATAATTGTAGTATTATATTTATTAATTTTAAATACTTTTATCTAATTTGTAAATATTATGTATTAATAAATATAATATTCTGTTATTATTTTATTAGCTTCAGGTATTATTTCAAATATATGGTTAATTGTATATAAGTTAATGTAGATTATATTCATTTAGTAATTTAACATATACATGTATATATAATATATATGATATCCTAACTAAAAAATTTAAAAAATAAAAAATAAAAAAGCAATATTTCCTTACTGGCGACGCATTGCGCTGCTGGAGACAATGTGTCTCCATTGGGGACGTATTACTTTTTAAAGTAGCAATACGTCTCTTGAGGGGACATATTGGCCCCACCAGAAGCAATGCGTACTTTTTGGGGACGTATTGTCTCAGAAACGTGTCATTTTGTGAATTAAATTCTGAATCGTATCATTTTGGTAATTAAAATGCCCAAATATGCTATTTTGGTTTTTTGGCCAAGAAACGGCCTCTCCTTCGTTGCTTCGGTTCTATAAATTGGTAAATTAGCTGAAGGTTTCTTCTGTGATACGTTCATGGTTTCCTATGCCCCAAAGGCCATGACTGAATGTTTGCTTTCTGTCGTTCAAGTAAAGTTTTTCGTTTTCCACCGAAATGCAGAAAATTAGCTGTTTCCCGAGGGTATATTGCTTCGGTTACCATGCACTTGTTCTCATTGGTTTGTGGTTTAATCACGATGTATACGTATGAAAAACTAGATCCGTTGCATTGAACTTGATATATACATCATTGCTAAAAAAACTCGACCTACATGTAAATTCCTCCATTGTTTTGAAACTGCGATGTGACTGCACACGTCATAACTCGAGAGCAAAAATGTTTGCCTAACTGATGTTTAATTAACAAATCGAAACACGGGCAACACGACCACGGATCAGGGATGTTACTTCCACGCACTCCTTCAGCGGCTTTAAAGCGTATATATAGTTCATTAATATGGTGATATGCACTCAACCACAATCACACCCATGGGCCAAACCCACATTCTGGCCAGGTTAGAAGACATCAACGCCCTAAGCACTACACGAGCAACCCCACCATACATTGCTTTGTGGCCAGGGACAAGCACGTAAGGTCCCCTTCTTCATTCAATTCTCTTGTTTCCTACCCACTCTACTTTTTTTTTTCTTTGAGACATCTTTTTGCACTCGCAATACCTCCCAAAAAGGAAACAATTGAAAACAATCATATATTAGCTAGCAATGCAATCATCCTTTCATCTGTTACACTCGGCTTCTTGCCAATCCGGCCTTCCTAGTGTGAATTCCAAGCTTGGGTTCTTCAATGCTTGGTTGGAATCTAAAAGGCCTTTTCCACATAAATTAACCATTTCCTGTATAGAAAATTGAAAATTTTGTGTCTATTAGATAATTGAAAATATGCTTCCTTCATCAAATTTGAATTCCTTGTTATTGTTTTTCTTCTATGCTCTCAATTAGTCAACCATGTAGGTAAGTGAGATCACTGACTAAGTGTAAAATATATCAAAATTGAGATAGCATTACCTCTTGTGGAGATGTTGATGCTTGTAGGTATTCATTAGCCTCACTTGGTTGTATCCAACTTTCACGACTGTTATGTGTCAGAAACATCATGTTAGATAAAAAAAATCATCAACTATATGGTTGATTGACAATAACATTGTGAAATAAAGCAATGTATATTCATGTGATGTTTGCTACATCCTTATTTGTGAAAAGTCTATGTGAGGGCATAAATTGGGGAACCTCATTACGAAATACGACACACATATGCAAAGCTTATATGGGATTTATCAGGTACAAATTTGTGATCCATACTAGAAGAAAATCTATGAAAAAAGAAATAAACTAATTTAACTTGTGATAACTGAGAGTACAATCTAGAAATAAAAATCTATACAAAATATAACGAAATACTATGAACTCAATGAGTATTGTGATCACAAAAAGAATTATTTCAGCATTGATTCATCATCAGATGTAAAATATTGTTTAACTACTTGTCATGTACGTCATTGAAACATTTTACTTCGACATCAAAATAAATTTAATATTTTTTAACATGAACCTATTAGAATGAGTATTATATTTATATTCATTCTCTAAAATTTACTTCCATTAACTTCTAGAATTTTGAAAACTGATATAGTCCTACTTAAACATAGAAGTTAATCATGATTGCTTGTGTAGCATGTCATCATATGAACTTTTATGCTTCTCTGACTTTTAGATATTTAAACCAAAGCAAAAATATATTGTTTGGGTCATGTTGATTTCTCTCCCAAACTCCAATTGTAGATGGGGTCTCTAAAGACAATTTTCTTGTGATTATTAATGATGGCTAGAATATATTCACTAAAGTTGACGGATTCTTTACATGTTTGGAACATGAATAGTTTTACTCGCCTCTAATGATGAAGGAAAACTCATTAAAAAATCTATAGTAGCAACGACCTTTAAGGCATTGATCAATAATAGATCCATGAAGGAGATTCTTGTAATGTATGTCGATCATCATTCTTCTATCATTTTTAGTAATTTACACTATCTCACTATTAAAGGTGTCATTGTTGTATATTGAACTTTACAGTGTCTCATAATGGCTACTCCTTTGCATAAATGTGTAATGTTCTCCTGGAACTGAATATAGAAACAGTTAAGAAGTTGTTCCTTCAAATACTAATCAATTGGCATCATGTTGTCTTACTAATGGAGATAATATACCGGCCCCCTCCTTGATGTATTAGTGACCATTGCTACATCCATATGCAATAAAAAGTCATAACATTGAATTATAGTGTTTCATTCATTCCTCTACAATTTCCAATGTAATTGACATTACCTCATTTATATAGAAAAATACATGTCTACTTTCTTGAGGATGGATGTTCATCCCCTGCATCATATAGTCAAAAAATCCAAGAAAATATATATCTATATATAGTTAAGGTGACATGAAAATCCATATCCTTACAAAAACTGCATAAGTTTCCTTGCAATCAGTAGTAGTATATGGATGTATGTAGAACACTTTCCCTATAGGAGTTTTCCTTATGATTCTTTTGTTAAATTATTACCAAATTAAAATTCTAAAAATATTGGACTATCCTTAGAATACTAAAACTTGGAGAAAAAATTAGAAATTTTGATGTTTATTATTGTAATAATGAAATTTACTTTGAAACGTAGTCAACACAATTTATATTTTCTACTTTAGAAATGATAAACATGAGTACAGAAAATCATTTTTTTTAAAATATTTTTGAAAACTATTTGAAAGTTATCAAATCACTCAATGTGGACTAATAAAAAATATTTATAAATATCGTATAGCAACAACATATATCATTTAATGTTGGACAACATGTCAATAAAATCTTGGGTTGGCACATTGAGGAGATGATAAATACTATTGCCAAAATTCTTATTATAAATTGTTAAATTTTAACTTATGTTCAAAAATATTTATCTTAAAATTTATAGTTTTATATGAAGGTTAGAACATATCTGAGTGTGTTTTTGGTATCACAACTAATAATATTTATAATTGTCCACATCTTTTACAAATTAACATTGAATTCACATCTAACTATTCTATAGGTTGTACTATCACAAGTATATGACAAATAGAATTGTGGGTATGATTTTATTTCTGATAGAAGTATTACTGAATCATGTGAAATGGATGTGTGCTTAAATGTTATGCACATAAATTATTATCGACCATTCATAGAATATCAAAAGACCATAATACCATATTATTCTATTATAAAGACACTCTCTCTTATTCACTCTTCCTCTCATCCTCTCAAAACATGTTGTTTGTGACTGAAATTAGAGATTAAGACAGCCTAGGTTGATGGTCTCCTAAAAAAATGAACTTGGAGTAAAGCTTGTAATTCACCACGATAAGATTTATTCACACTTTAGTCATTTATGTCACATAACAACCGTGTCCATATTGTGATGTGATGGATAAACGATTTGTAATAAAGTAGCCCTAGAATGCTATAAGATTGTCCAAACCATGGAGAAATGTGATTTGAGATAACTACCAAAAGCAGTGATAGATGGATATGAATGAGAGTATTGGAACATCCAAGTCACCTGATTAGGTAATTTAAGGACATTTTTACGGAAAGGGTGTAGAGAGTGAAATATCAAACAATTATGAGGTCTCAAATATGATTTAAGTTGCTTTATATTTTTCGAAGTTTCATTCTTTTATATCTGGTATTGTTTTAATATAATGGAAGTTCGTATGATGAATCTTCTGACTATCTTTTCTCTGCATAAGAAATATGTATGAGAGTCCTTTATGTGAATCATCTCATCAAATGACTGTATGCAAAAGTATGGTGGTATGGCATGTACTGATATTGAAATAGTATGAGAGTCCTTTATGTGAATCATCTCATAAAATGACCGTATGCAAGAGTATAGTAGTAAGGCATGTACTAATAATATTGATTCTTCAGTAATATATGAAGAAGAAATCTCAACAATACTATGCTAGTTCAACATATATTTCTCCTAAAAGAAGGTTCTAAAATGAAAATTATCAAACGCACTGGACGCATAGAAGTAGCGACCTTGCAGTACACGTTCATGCAGGTTACATATTGTAAATGTTTTTGACCTGCGATATTGTCCTTGTACGAAACGGACGTCCTTGTTTGACAGTACCATGGAACTCTAATCACGGGGTCTTAAACTCAAGCGGTACCTTTGTTTTAACCCCCCAGTCCAGTCCCACTCCAGTATTAGATAATATCGGTTATCAGCTGGTTAATTTATATGCAGTGTCGAAGCTACCATTTGTTAGTTCTCCCATAGTAAAGTATACTATAAAATAAAACGAACAGTTGGAAGAAGTGAGAAAACAATTTCTTGTTTCCACAATCTGCGTTACCCAAACAAAAAGAAATCGTCATCTGTTCAGATGAACCGAAGTGGAGGAAAAGGGTGAAAAGCACATGAAGCATTTGCACTAACAGGCTGATAGGCAAGACAAATAAAGTTTAGTAACAGTTTTTAGCTGAAGACATTAACTTAGTCAACCTTGGATAAAAACAAGGAATGGTCCAAACATGTCATTTCTTTTTCTTTTTCTGCACTGCGACCTAAGGAAGAGAGCAACAGCATTGAGATCAGCGCCATGCAAGGTCATATGGGTTCAGCTCTTATAAATGATAGCACGGGAAGAAAAAGACAAGAGGAGACCTAGCTAACGTGATGCATAGAGCTACATACGTGAAAAGATATATTACGGCATAGAGTGAAGAGGGGAGAGGGGGAGGGGGTCATGGGCACTCAATCAAGTCAAGGGTAGCCCTGACCCTATCCCGGATTTTAATAAGGGCATTAATAAGTAAGTTGCTACAGTGATTCTGGTGAAACAACTAGTTTGAACACTGTATTCTATCTAATCAGCTCCTGATCGTCAAGACAAAGAAACTACAAGGATAAAGACGTTTGTCCGGAGTTAAAGGCCAATCTCTCTAGTCAATCCACAGTAATAAGCATGAGTTCACAAGAATGGTTTAAGTTAATATGCTAATTGCACGATTAATTTCTGAATTGAACTTATTACACAGTTAATGTTGTCTTTTCTTGCCTTCTTTCTAGGCTTTTTCTTCCCCAACTAGTGTTATCAGTTGCCTTCTTTCCCCTCCAGCAGGCTTTGATGCTTTCCCCCGAAGTGCGATCTAAGCTCCTGACTCTCACGACCCAGTTACCCATGAGCTGAGAAAGACAACCAAATCGTATCTCTGTTCTAAAGCTCCCCAAAATCAACAAAAGGAAGAAGATGTGGAACGCCGGGGGATTGAGCTAGGTAAGGAAAAAGAAAAAGCTGCAATGGAACCGCTTTCACTCTACTTCACCAAACATCCCCAAAGCAGTATCCATGTCCTTCACTCATAGCATGGGTGTTCGTGATGAAAACATTGATCGAAAAACCCCAGGCAGAAGAGTTCAAGAAAGAGTGTTCCTTACTGACCGTGTGATGCTGTGGAAAGTGATGAAAACAACAAGAAAAAACCAACAGACATTCAGTCGTATAAAGCGAGAGATAGCGTGTGGATAACCCTACTAAGAAACAGGAGAGATTTGGGCAAGTAGGGAGAACAAAAAAGCCGGAAAAAGATGTAATAGAAGCCTACTACAGCTTTGACCTACCTCGAAGAGTTGCTCCACCTGCTGTTGTTGCTCCTTGCCGAGGAGCCGTTCTCTGCGTCGGCAGCTGCAGCTCCGACTGACCCCCTTGGCTCGGAGGAATGCCGCCGTGAACCCAGGCCGAAGTCGTCGTCTCCGGACCCATCTGATTGGCCTAAACATGATGAAAAGAAGAAGAAGAAGAAGAAGAAGAGATCACACGTCGTTGAATGCCAAATGACCTAATCAAGATGTTTGGTTAGCTACATAAGAGGGCTAGCTAGGGAATGAAATGGGACAGAAGCTATCACTTAGGTGCTAGTGAAGTGTTTTTATGCTAGGGACATCTCTTGACAATGGGGGTGGTGCTATAATCAAGGCTGTTAATTAAAGTAGAGAGAGAAAGATAGCTATAGAGATGGAGCCTAGGAGGGGGATGTTCGAGCAATACGAATTACCTGATGAAGGCGCAGGTCGGTCAGTGGTCTTCACAGTTCTATACATCTGCAAAGCCAACAGCAAGGAAGGTAGTGAGCAGCATAGATTAAAGACAACATTAAAGAGTTAGTTCGGGGAGGAGGAGTGGGAAAATAAAAGCCACTGGGTAAGTCTGATCTGAAGTGATCTCACTTGACAAAGGCAAAGGAAAGAAGAATGCCCAAAGAAAAAATCTGCAAAAAAAGAAAAAACTGATGGAGAACTGTACTGGTTTGGTTTCAGCTTCCTCTCCAGTCTCCAACTCCAAGAAGGAAGGCGAAGGCACTAGAGGAGGAGAGAGAGACACACACACGAGGATCTTTTCTGTTTACGGGGAAGAGGGATGGGGTGTTCCTGCATCTGTTTTCTTTTGCTTCCCCAAACAGTTTTCTACATCATTATGTAATGATGGCTTACCTTTTCCCATCCCCCCTTCACTTCTACCTTCTTCTGCTGCTCTCTCTCTCACTCTCTTTCCTCTGCACCATACCAGTTGTCCTCTCTCTCTAGCCGTATCTATGCAAAGAGTGACTGATTCCCAGTCTGAAACCTGAGACCCAGACCCATCTATTCACATCCCATTCATTCATTCATTCACCTTCCGCTCAGTCACTCATTCACTGCTGTTTAGCTAGCCCAGCCCCTTCTTCGGCAGTTGTGCCCAGTAAAGGATGCAAGACGTAGAGGGAGAAAGGAGGAGAAGAAGGGGAACTAGAGAGATAAAGGACTTCTGCGGGGGTGAAAATGAACAGAGGCAGAGAAGATCGGAACAAGAAGAAGAGCTTGTTTGTCTTTTGATTCTTACTTGGAGATGGCTCTTGACGTGGGCGAGTGTGAGGTCCTTGACGTCCATGAGCTCCAACACCGACTTGGGCGTTGCTCCTGGAAAAGGGAAACACGGCAACAGAAAACCCTAGAATTCATCAAACTTGCACATCCTATGTCCAGAAAAAGAATTTGATGAAAACTAACAGAAATGAGAAATGGGTTTTATGGTTTGATCAAAGAGAGCCCGTACTCTCGTGGCCGCCAAGGAGCTCTACGGCGTGGACGAACCGGGCGTGGAGAGTGCTCGTCCACCGCATCCGTGGCGCACGCATGCTCCTCTTCGCCGGTAGCTTGGGCATGAACCTCGACCCACCACCAAAATACTGGCCGTTGTGCTGATTGTGGCCGTGGTGAAGGAATGAACTAGGGTGATGGTTGTGGTGGTAGTTTGCGAGCTTGATCGCTTCCGATGGGACAAAACCATTCAGCCTATTCGTTGAATGAGCCCCGCCAGCCATGCGGTGATAAGCGGAGGGTGTGAAAAGCCCGATGGTGTCAAAGCTCGAGGAAGGCAGCGGGGTAGATGTCCATGTCGGGATTTGGTGGAGGAAACCTCCACCACCGCCACCGCCTTTAGGGTCAGTTGCTTGAGGAAGAAAAGGCACTCCGCCGCTGTGGTAGATCGGGATCCCTTTAATCGGCCTCAACCCTTCCAGCAACGTCGACGATGATGATCCAACAAACGGGTCTGCAGGTCGGTAGCGGCGTTGATGATCAGATTGGGAAAGCAGGTGGAAGTTAGATAGTATCGGGAGCTGAAGACCCGGTGCTTGCTGCTGCTGCTGAACAGTCGTCGCTGTGGTCGACGATGTTCTCCAGGGACTTTCTGCCTCGGACGAGCCAGCAGCTGCAGCTGCAGCTGAAGTTGGAGCTGGAGAGGGGTTCGATAGGGATAGCTCGGTAGAAGCTTGAGAGCCTTCACTAGGCTGTGAACTTGGCGTCTCGGTTCGTCTCCACAAATCGAGCCCAAGATCAAGGGTTGTCCCTCCAGCAGGCATTGACAACTCCCGCACGCTTGTGCTGCTGGGTTGGCTGATCTGCAACGACAAGTCCGGTGGTGGAATCGACGCCGTCGTCCTCTCCATCATCAGCAGACCACCACCAAGCGCCTGCATCAAACACCAACCTCAACCTCCCTCTCTCTCTCTCTAATAGACCTGCCGATCTTGCTTCCGGTTTCGTTCTCGAAACGGAAAGGGAGATCAACAACAGGGAATAGCTGCCACGAGTGCAGCTTCTGGTGGGGGTGTCTGGTGTACTAAGTGGGGGAAGTTTGGAAGGGATTGATGATGATGAAGGTCACTTGTTTGGAAGAGAAGCATATATGCCGGAAAATGACACTGGGGAGGAACAAGGGAATGTGCGCAGGAGATATAGGTAGAGAGAAAGATGAGAGATTAGAGAGAAGAGAATGAATGATGTGGGTGATGATGAAGGGAGAGAAAGAGAGTACACACACGGAGACAGAGGGAAAGGTGGAGCGAGAAATTGACGGGAGATCTGTATCAGTCAAAACACCCCGGAGAAGTCGGGTTTTATATATAAAAATATACAATCGAAATATATACGCAAGCAAGCTGAGTTAGCTAAATAGCGCGTGGTATGCGGATGGTGCCTGTGGAGGGGATGGGAGTGCTCATGCTGCTCGTCAGACACAGTAGGGATGAAGGAAAAGATGCTGTGCCTTTTTAGGGAAATATATATGACCACGATCACTATTTTATGATTTATTGATGGATAAGAGTGACGATGCTTGATTGGCAACAAGCCGTAATTGTATTTTTCTTATTACATTATGGCGAGCTATTAGAAACAAATTTTCGCAAGGAACAAGACAGCTTGTTAGCCAACTGGATTTTCTATGTTTCTTAATGAGCCAATAATCGTATGTACAACATTGCTATCAACAATACTTCACACGTGTAGTAACAAATTCATTAGATTCATTAATTCATACAATAAAAAAATTAAACGGGATCTCAATAAATAGCCTTCCTCTCCTCGATGGAAACATAGGGTTATAAGGAATTAAATTAGATGGCCTTTCCTCTAGGCAAATGGGTGAATTATAATTGACAATAAGAGAATGGGTTTGCACGAGTCACTTCATAATCAATTGCCAACATTACAATACAAGAAATTAAATACTACTGCAATCTTAACCCCCTTCAATTACCCTTTTAATTCTTCCAAATAATAACACATTAAAATATAAATTAGCGTGACAGCCCCCTTGCACAATCTTGCTCCGCTCTTTGTAAAGTAAGAACCACTATGATGCCTTCTTTTTGTTGCATTAACTTTTACTTTCGTGATGATTCTTTGCCTTGTGTGACTCGAGTTTTCTCTACCATTTTTCTCCTCACTCAACTTGTCCTATTTAATGCTAACGAGTTAGGGGATGTTTTGTAGAATAAAGCATGTGTTGAGAATAACGAGTGTGTGCGATAAAGAAATGAAGCAAAAGCACAAAATAATCAGTAACACCTACTTCAAAAGAGGAGATGAGAAGTTTCCTTATATTAGAGAACTCTTGAAGGAGACTTGGTGAACATTGAATTACATTCTGCAGAGAATGGGTCGGCAAAAGATCTATTTTCTTTTGCATCAGATCTACAATTAGATTAGCAATGTGTTTTCAGTCGTGTAACAACCTCATTATAAGAATGACATGTATAGAATAATACGTTAGAAAATCAAGTGAGTAAAGAGGAAAAGGGTATTAAAATTTTACTTTATAAGTTGGTTAAATTTGTCCCATATAAACAATAATTTACATCACACTTTAAAATTTCACACACTATTTGTTCCAAACTTAATTTGAATGTCTATGTATGCTCTTCCCCTTCAACTATACCCAAGGAACAATCATAAATTTCATCTCATGGGCATTCTTTATACCACACATCTGATACTCTTCCACACATCACTCACTAGTAAGGATTAAAGAGATTTCCTAATGCATTAAGACCTTGACTTCCAAAGTGAAAATATGTTAGGAAATAAATAAGCTTAAGAAACTAAGAAGCTTGTCTATAAGTTTGGTGTCGTCAGGTATGAGGTAACTCTATATAAAGTATAACCAATAAGTTATTTCATTATTAATTTATAGCTTTCATTGTTAAAGATCTTAATAGGTGTGACTTCATCTTTCTAAAGATAAGAAACTTTTGGCAAACTGTTAATCATTTCAAAATATAGGTCTACAATTTCAAATGAGTTATTTATCCACATAAACCCTCCCTTTTCAAGAAAAAATATGAGTGCACATAAATGGGAACAAGAAACTAATAAACACTTAAATAATTTTTATATTTTATAATTACAACCTCTATTTATTTAATTTATAACCATCAATAACTACTAATTTGTAATGATGCAGAAGTATTCCTAAATAATAATACTTTTCACCTTGCATGTTGAAATTTAAGAAATTGATTATTTTCTTCAAGGAATATTGCACATAACAAACATTTTTAATGTAACATTTACTAGCAATGTTGTATATGACCAACATGTTTCGATATATCACATGTAAGTTCTATTATTATAATATCACTACAATCAAAATGAAACTAGAAACCCATAAAGTACATCCTTTTTTGTGGTACATTCAAGCAAATGTAGTTATACACCAAGATAAAAATGGGTAGCAAGAGCCAAGAATGATACATAATTAGATTATATTGTCACATTTAAGAAAACAATTATAGTCTCTTTTGATGCACGTAGATTGGTAATAATTGGAAAATGTTCAAACAAATATGGGAATATATATGAAGAAATGGATCCTTATAGTTTAGTAAAGTTCACAGTTGCAAATGGAGTCCACATTAAGAACTAAACATTGACAATTATGGCAAAAACCGCCAAGCACACCTTAAAATGCACTATATTTTACTACATTAAATAAAATACCTATTTATGAGTTGACTGGAGATTAAAGTACTCTAATTAAGGGTTCTTTGCTGAAAAAGATCATGTGTACGTCAAGTATATCATCCAAATTTACTCCAAGATATTTTTATATTTCCCTATTATTCACAAGCATATTTTTGGTATAAAAACCATGATATTTATCTTGTCTTTCTCCCTCTTAAGTTCTCATCTACTACTCAGTCTTACCTAATTTCTCATAGTTAAAACTTACTTTCTAATATTGTCTTTAACAACCAACAATCATTCCTCCTTTTTCTTCCATCATCACCCATACCACCCCTTCTTATCAGGTATCAACAATGAGATGGCTCATATCATGTGTGAAGGAGTTGTGCCAAAACCCATATATTGGAGTAGCTCATGGGTTGGGTTTAGGCACTAGAAATGATGAAAAATCTCAACCCATACTCGAGCTACACAATAGGCCTAGGTTTTGAGTCAGACTGAGGCTAGCCTAAATAACACAATAAAATGTAGATATCTTCTAACATATATGTAGATGCAAATTGCAAAGTGTGTATTGAAAAGTACATGTAACCTATATATAGTAATGATAAAAAAATACATGTAAGCCTTCTTGATTGAATCAATCATATGGATCAAAAGGATATTTTATAGTTTAGATATATTTATAAATATACAGTCATATCCTATATATTTATGAGATACAACTAAAAAACATCAATTCATTTTGGAATTGTAGAAACTTATCATAGATTAGAAAATAAACATTATATTACAAAAAATTGGTTAAAAATGTTCAAATTAATTATTTTTGAAGCAATATAGTGTAAGGATTATACATTCCAAATACCAGGAAAGGTTGTTTTCTAGATCTTTGCAAAAATAGATTCAAAAAATCAAGCGTATTTAATTTATATGTAATTTCAAACTATTCTAATAACCTTATTATATGGATGACCATATACATTATTGATAAATATAATTTTGAAAAAGTAGTACTTTTCTATATTTTATAAGAGATATATATTATACAAAAATATCTTTCATATATATATTTATATATAATTTGCATTTGGGTATCTAGACTTTCTAAATTTTTAGGTATTAGTTTACCTCATCCTCTACACCTTTTGTGTAAAAAATTTGATCAAAATATTTGTTCGTCCCATTCATCAATGGATGGGCCCTACGTTGATTTATATAATTGGGACATAGGTTGATTCTATATGGTGTGGTCTGGTGCTAATCCTTACTCCCACCTTGACAATACTTCAAAAGTAGAAATACAAATATATGTATGTTTTCTTTTTTGCAATGATAAGAAGAAAAGTTGAAAGATGGTGTTGCATGCTTGGAAAAATATTGGGTGGAAAATTGAAATGATAAAAAGGTGAAAACTATAATAAGTTCACAAATTACAAGGAGAATTACAATATTTTAACACAATAACATCACATATTTGTTGCTATTGATTTATTTATATTGGATGGCCAATATATTATATCAATATGCAAGATCATATTGAAGTACAACATGAACTATACTCAAAATATTTTGGTCTCTTATGAATAGTAAATCATGATCATTAAACATGATAAGGCGTAAAAACTATTACTTGATCAATTAAAAATCATGCTACATAGAACGTGTCTTATCAAATTACCTCAAAGGCCCAACAAGATTAAATTTTAGAATCAAGATTCTAGTTCATAGATGTAAACTAATCTGAAAGCAAATTTAGATTACTTATCTTGCATAGTAACTTGAGTACTTCAACTTATAATGAAAATAGCCCCTACAAAGAGAAATTATTATTATGAGAATCATGGTTATAGAGAGTCATATATATACCCTTGTCTCAAGGTATGATGTACCAGAGTCACAACATAACATCATCTAAACTAATACTAATGGCCTTGAGGAGAGTAAGACCGGTTAGCTGATAGATGGTAAAACAAATAACAAAAAATACCACCAACACTCCCTCACAAGTTTGAGAATACAAACCATGTATTACCAGCTCGCCACACATATAAGAGAATGATGTAGGTGTAAGAGGCTTGCTGAAGACATCAACAGTCAATTCTCCATTCATTACAATTAATGGCATAGTGATCTTCTTGTCACCATTCAAATCTCTTATGAAGTAGATTAATTAGTGAATGTATTCTGAATTTTGATTTGCTCACAAGGGGAGGATGGGATGAATAAGATGTCTCCCGACCTCCTTACAAAAAATCTCTCATCAAGTTGCAATCAACCTCAATGTGCTTAGTACGTTCATGAAAAATTGGATTATAAATATATGGTTAGCTACTTAATCATCATAGTAGAGAGTTGTTAGAGAAGAGAAAGGAAAGCCTAATTCTTGAAGAATAGATTTCACCAATTGAAATTCACAACAGGTGTGAGCCATGGCACGATATTCCATCTCAGAACTATAGTGATCCACATCATTATGCTTCTTACTCTACCAACTGAAAAGGATGGCCTCATAAAATAATAAATGAAAGGTAAGACACAATAGTATGCTTCTTACTCTATCAATAAAAGTACACCTCCTTTCATTCACATCTCCATCCCAATTAGTGTGTGCATAAAAGTTCAAGGAGATATCTAGAGATTGTGGTTTCTTGTAAAGAAGACCTCTTCCAGATGCACTTTTTTAGATAGTGTAGAATGTGTAGTACCTGACTTTAGTGGCATGTAAGAGGTTTGTACATATGTTGACTAAGAACAATGAAAACAAAAGTAGTATCTAATTGGGTAATTGTAAGAAATGTGTTTCTTAACTATGCATCGATGTTGTTCAAGATTAGAATAAAAAATTACCCATCAGACAATACTTTATTGTGATAGTCCATGGACAAAGAACAATCTTAGAGTTTTTCTAATGAGAGTCCTTCAAGAGGTCAAGGATGTATCACTACAAAGATAAATATGTGGCCTTGCGAGGGCGTAGCACCTATATGCTCAAGAAATAGCAAAGTTGTACAATATCCTTGGTATGAACATGTTGTTGGAGTGTTTGCTTCGGTGCTGAAATCCTATGAGCATCATTAGCAATGTTAATGATATCATAAACATTGACAATGAGGAAAATGGTTCATGCTTGAGAAGACTTGAACAATAGAGTATGATCACTAGATGATCTAGAGAAACCCTGTCTAGCAAGAACAACATCAATTTTTGTAAAATAGGTTTGTGATGATTGCTTGAGAGTGTATAAAGAGTATTTGAGATCACAAACTCTTTGGTAAGACTCATCCCGAGTACAAAATCCAAGGGGATGTTTCATCTACACTTCTTCCTCTAAATTACCATGAAGGAAGGAGTTTTTGATGTCAATCTAGAACAAAGGCTAGTTCATGTAAGTGGCAAGGGAGATTACAATCCTGATAGAAGCAATACATGTGACCAGTGAGAAGTTTTCAAAGAAATTCAAACAATATGTTTGGGTGAATCCTTTGGCAACGAGTAAAGCTTTAAGTTGTTCCATTGATCCATCTGAATTAAATTTGATAGAGAAGACACACTGGTAGTCAATAATTTTTTTTTGAGGGAGGATGGAGAAGATCCTAGGTCTTGTTCTCACACAATGTTATCATTTCCTTGAGCATCACAATTTTCCAACTAGGTGTTGAAGGGTCTCATGATAATTTTTAGGAATCTATATACAGTTGAGTTTTTGGGTAATACATTTAGCAGTATGAGAAAGCTTGGATAGATAATAGATATGAGATATAGGTTGGCAAAGAATGCAAGACTAGATACCTTTTTGGAGAGACACGTGATGGGATATATTCCCATATATGAACACTAGTGTCGGTCCTATGCCATTGGTGAAGGAATGATAGGAGGGTGTCGGATGGGTTCATAATCCACTAGGTTATAAAGATCAAGCTCAACAAACTTAGATTGATGATGAGGTTGAGGTGGGAGGATATTGATGTAAAATTAAAGAACATCTCATATTCATGAATGGTACCATCAATAGAGACATACATGTGATGATTGCTCAGACTATAACAATGATAACCTATCTGAAAGGTAGAATAGCCAAGGAAAACAACTCTAATAGAGTGGGGATCAAGTTTATCCACTCTTGGATCAAAATTACACTCAAAAGAAGCACACCGGGAAAAACACAAAGGAAGATGAGAAGTTGTATGTTCAAAAAAACCAAAAAGGGGGTCTTGTTCTGAAGAATAGAAGATGGTGGTCGATTGATAAAATAGCAAGTTGTGAGAACATTTGTAGACCAATAAGCCCTTGGTAATTTACCCTAAAACATAAGAGTGTGAGATAAATCACCCCCATTTTATTGTGGGGTGTGAGCACAGGAACGTTGATGGATGGTTTTAGATCAAGATAAAAAATAAGACTCTTGAGCTAAAAACATATTCCAAAGCATTGTTGGTCGAATTTTTTTTATAGATATATTAATTTGTGATTAAATTGTTATATGAAAATTCTAAAAAAATCAATCATTTGGACATGAGACTTCAACAGATTTAACCATGTCATTCAAGAGAAACCATCAACAAAGGTTATCAAATAACAAAATCCACTAAAACTAGGGGGTCAGAAGGGACTGAAAATGTCACTATGAATAACATCAAAGGTATCTTAGGAATAGAGACTAATTTTTCCAGGGAACAAACTCCTCAATGCTTTTCAAACTCACATGAGTTACAAGGAATGCTTTTTTTTTAAGTAGCTATCTTTCAGTATCTAGGAAAGAGTACAATCATATCCTATGTATTGGAGAGAACACAACACGAAATCAAACAAAAAACCTTAGTGGGCCATTCTAGTTATCATATTACATAAGACTTAAGTAAAAGGAAAGTAGAAATAAAGGGAATACAATAGCTGAAGATAAATATACCTCAATACTACCCCTCAAGCTAGATTATGGATATCAATCATGCCTAGATTGTAGAACAAATCCTCAACTCTCTTGTGAGAGAGAGTCTTTGTAAAAATATATGTAGTTTGCTCATGTGTGGGGAGAAAAGGGGTAGTGATCTTCGTCAGCGTAGCATCTTAGAAAAAATTGTAGTCCACCTCAATAAGATTAGTCCTTTCATGAAAGTTAGATTTACTTGTAATGAAAGTAGTAGAATGATTATCACTATACATCAAAATAGCAAGAGTGATAGGAAACCTAAAGTAAAAAAGAATAGATTTGATCCATAATAGCTCACAAGTAGTATGTGCTACTACATGATACTCAGATACATTAGATCTAGAACAACATTTTGTTTCTTTTTTTTTAGGTAACCAAGTTACCCCATTCAAATTTACAATAGTCAAAGGTAAATCTCCTATCATATTTACACCTTGCTCAATCAACATAAGAATATCCAGTCACATCTAGACACACATTTCTTTTATTATACAATCCACATCTAGGTGTGTTCTTAAAATATATCAATACTCTACATGTATCTTCCTTGTGACACTACCTATGACAATATAGAAATTGACTAAGAAAACTAACATCAAAGCATACATATGTCCTAGTAACAGTAAGATATAAAAGTTGGCCAACCAAGTGTTTATAGATAACTTTATCTTCTAAGGGATGAATAGATTATGGCCATAGATCATGTGCTTGATCCATAGGAGAGACTACAACTCTGCAACCAGGCATTATGGCTTGAGTAAGTAAGTCTAGAGTATATTTTCTCTTAGATAAAGAAAATCCATCCTTGTTATGTGCTACCTCAATGCTAAGAAAATACCGTAGATGTCCACATTGGTTACAAAGTATTTCATTGGATGTATCTTTGTATCAAAAGATCTTATATCATCAGTTCCAGATAATATGGTGTCATCCACATAAATAATAAGAACAATTATGATAGAATTAGATGTTTTGATAAACACAAAATGTTCACATTGAGATTGTCTGAAGACAAATTGTGTAGTACATGGGATAACTTGTCAAACAATGCTTAGGGAGTCTATTTAAGGCCATAAATGGCTTTCTTCAGAAGGCATACATTCCCAAAGTACTCCTCCTAACCAACATAACCCAAAGTATGTGATATATAGATAATATCCTATAAATCTCCATATATATAGAATGGCGTTCTTAACATCTAGTTGATGTAAGTGCCAGCCTTTATTAATAGCAATAGAAATCATACCACAGATAGAATTAAGATATGAGAAATAGGGGAAAAGGTTTCAAAACAATAAATCCCAACTTCTTATGTGTATCTCTTAGAAACAAGTTTGGCCTTTTGGCGTTCAACTGCCTTAGCATGCAAGTATTTCACAGTAAAAATCCATTGGCAGCCAACAAGTTTACTACATATAGGGAGATCAACAAGGTCTCATGTCTCACAAGATTGGAGCACATTCATCTCCTCATCCATGGTTTGTTTCCACCCAGAATGTAGTAGTGCCTCCTAAACATTCTTTGGGATAGAAATTACAGATAAAGTAGTAGTAAACTAAGGCATGGAAGGATCCAAATGGGGTAGAAACATGCTGGGAAATATAATATTCGGTGCTAGATCGTCGCCTCTTTCTAATACAATGGGAATGTCAGAATTAGAAATTGTAACAAAATTAGTAATATTACCATTGTCTTGTGGTGGACCATCAATCTCAAAAGATGCCAAAGTAGGGTATACTTTGGGTAGATATGTAGACACCACGTGGTTAGGAATGGGCATAGTTGGAAGTGGCACCTGGAAAGATGTATCTTCAAAAAAAGTGACATCCACATTGATATACAAATGAAATGCAACAAGATAAAAACATTTATATGACTTTTTTGCATGAGAGTATCTAAGAAAAAAATAGTGGCAAGCAGGGGCAATAGTTTATCAATCCCAGGTTGGTGATTGTGGACAAAACAAGGCAACCAAAAGTTTTTGGTGGGTAAAGAAAAAATTGATTTATGGGGATAAAAAAGGTTACAAGGAATCTTATTTTGAAGAATAGAAGAGGGCATCTGATTGACAAGATAATTGTCTACAAGGATGGAATCCGCCAAATAAAACTTAGGGAGTTTATTTCAATTAGGAGGGTGCAAGCTACATCAAGTAGATTCCTATTTAACCTTTTGGCAACTCCATTTTGTTATAGTCTATAGGGATAAGAATTTGATGAATGGTACCCATGGAAAAGGAATCTTTTTATAACCATATTCCACATATTCAGAGGCATTACCAATGTGAACAAATTTAATAGTAGCAAAAAACCAAGTCTTTAATTTATTATTAAATTTGAAGAAAACATATATATCTTCAAAACATTTTTTACAAATAGATCCAAGTAGAATGAGATAAATCATCAATAAAGGTTACTAATATTGTACACCAGCACAATTAGCAACATAATATGGTCGCCAAACATCAAAATGAAATAAATAAACAAATTTGGACTCCTATTTTTACCAAGAGGAGGAAACAATATTATCCGATAGTGTTTTACAAGCTAACAAGACTATCATGAAAAGTTTTCAGTAGTCAGAGTTGGAAACAAAGACTTCAATTTGGAAGAAGAGGGATGACCAAGTCACGGGTGCCATTGATGAAGGGAGCTACACTAGGCCACAAGAGCAGTAGTAGGGGCTTTGATAAGATTTGTAGGTAGTACATACCATCTCCACCTTCATATGCCCCACTGACTTATTCTTCATCCTGAGAACCTGTATAGAGATAGTGTAAGGAAAGTAGGTTACACTACAGTTTAAGGTGTCAGTAATTTTACTAATAGACATCACGTTTTATGGGATTTTCAGCACAAACGACACAAATTTAACAAGATAGCTATTCACGTATCATCTCCCAATAACTAGAGAAGTGGACCCATCCTCTAGACACATAGGAGGATGACAAATAGATTTCTTCAAGTAAGTAATCAATTGCTTATTACCAATCGTATGGGTTGTAACACCCAAATCAATAACTCAATCATCTTTTGATGAAGTGGAAGAGGCTTTAGGACATGAGGGGTCACTTGAGTATTGGGTAATGTTTTTTTTTGGTGCATTTGTAGCAACAAAAGTGGCGTTGATCAGTTTGTCTAGGTCAAAGGAACTTAGTGTTATTGTCTGAAGATTACTACCATGAGGAACAGAAGTAGACTATCTATCAGCATCAATAATTGACATTTTATTGTCCCATTTAGTTTCCCATGCTTTGGCTGGCATTCATCTCCATATGATTAGTATACTTGCAAAAACTATATAATCTATATTGGGGTGAGGAAGAAGATGATCCTCTCCCATTGTTGTTGAGACTCGTTCCCTAGCCACAACGAGGATCACCACACCCTCATCCAACAACAACAATGGTAGAAGGCTCCTCCACAATAGTAGTATAAGTAACATAACGATTTATTTGAAGATAGACATCATCTAATGTTGGCAAGGATTCAGATGCAAGATTTTTTTGGGATACAACTTCATAACTAAAATGTAGATATGTTAAAAATGGACCCAATTGTATTTCCTTTTATTGCTCCTACATTTTGGATAGATCAGATGATAAGGGATAATGAAGCTTGAGCTCATCCCAAATCCATTCAACAGTTTTGAAATGTGAAGTGAAGGTAGAGATATCTTTAGTCTAGAGGAATGCAATTGTTTGTATAGATTAAATGCCTAGGATGCATTTCCCCTGCTAGAATACACTTGGTCAACGTGATCCCATGCCTCCTTGGATGTACCAGTGAAGAGCATATTTGTAGATATTTGTGATTCATAGCTATTCAAGGTCCGACAGAGAAATAGAAAGTCATGTTTAGTTTGCCTTTTAAAATATGCCTTTCTTTTGTCTGGTGCTTCTTTGGTAGATTTCCTTCTATCAAATGTGTATTCTTGTGGCAGATGTAGATCTGTGAGATGCTCATGTTTTTATGAAGAGTACACATAGATCTGAAAGGAGTGTGCCCATAGGACATAGTTAGAGACATTAAACTTCATAGAGGTTACACAATCAAGGTGTGTCTTTGGATTCCCAATGAGAATGAAGATGAACCCATAGTATACCAACACAAGGTATAACAAAACAACATGTTTAGAGAAAAATAGGGGTCTAACAATCACTAATATGTTGTGTTAGGAAGTTGACACACCGTGTCAAGTGTAGTAGAATGTACAAGAAAATAGATTCTTGATAATGACACACTGTGTTAGGCCACAAACACGATGTATATGTGGAAAAATAGATGATCTAAGACCACAAAGAGCCGAAAATGATAGTAAACCTAATGGATCACCAAGAGATATAGTAATATGTTAGAAAGATCCAATCATATCAAATAATACCTATAAAAAGCCCTACTAGAGATGGTCATGTATGAACACAAAAAGGTATGTCGTACAACTTTTTGAACAACTAGTCTTCAGGGCATAAGGACGATGGAAAGGTCATAGAAAGTTCACTTAGATCCTCTTATTGGGAAGATGATAAGGCTAGAAAGGATATTATATCTTCCTTGGTGTGATCACTAGAGATAGAGAATAAATAATATGATGAGTGGAGATGGGAGGGGAGATAGAGGCGATGTTGGTTTAGAAAGGAGGGGTCTTGATGTGGCTATACATCATTCTCTAATACTATGTTGAAAGTACCTATATTTATATATCTTGGATAGAGTACAACCCTATCTTATATATAGGAGGGGACACAACAAGGAAGCAAACAACAAACTCTAATGCACCTATTATACTTAGGCCCATATTACAGTAAAAGGAAAACATAAATAAAGGGAATATAATGGCTAAAGATAAATATATCTCAATATTTTAAACTAGATAAAAAGGGCTCCATGTATTTCAATTTCTCAAAAGAGGGATGATCATGATGTTTATGTATCTAAAGAGGTGTTCTCATTAGAAGAATAGGAGCTGAAATGGAATCACCAAAGTAATATAGGTCGCCGTCTCAAGAACTTGAACCAATCATCTAACAAGCATGTGAATCTTGCATCACAAAACCATGACTACTAAAGGTGATGATACAAGCAAAAGTACCAAATAACTTAGAAATATATATTAAATTAAAGGGAAAATGAGGAATACAATGAACATACTGAAGTTTGAGACTAGGTGAGACATTAATAGTGCCATGTTATTGAACAATTTTAATGGACCCATCTATCAAAGTGACACATGAGGTAGGAATATGAGGTTCAGTGGATGAAAGAAGGTATCTCATACAAGTCATATGTTAAGTGATTGATTGGCCTTGAGTGCGCATCTGAAAGTACATGCATGATCTCAAAGGTAAATCAGACTTTAAATTTAAAAGTCCAAACCTTCAAGGACCCCCGCAACTTTAATATGGGGTCAAAGTAGATATATGGGTTCAAACACAGGGATGTGGGTACATTTAAGATGCTTAAGATCTCTCTCTTTAGTCAATTAAGCCAATCCTTAGTTGATAAAAGTGTTGAACTAGAACTAGTCTAGGTAGGTGTCATGCAATAAAACAAAATAAAGTAAAGAAAACAAAACAGAGTCTATCAGATTCTACTAATCAAAGATATGGAGTTTATGGCTATGTAGCCGCAAGTTGGGAAGTCTATGCACCTATTCTCAGGTGTAGACAACCCTTGAACACCTCAACAAACAACCTTCATTTGAACATATTACATATTGTGGTATCTATTCCTATGACAGGTCATCCCACTCGCTTTCGTGCATCGTGAATATAACCCATCAATGATATGAAACCTCTCTCGAGGATGGAAAATCAACATCCTAGAATATTTCATATACCCTCTCGAGTCTAGAATACTTTGAGATGTGAGGAACGAATGTGATCTAGAGATCACCTGATAGTGGGCCCAACCAAGCCAGGTCGGGCCCGGTTAAATCTTGGTCTCTAGTTCTACACAGATCACCTTGAACCATACTCTTTTCAGATTCTGATCCAAACTTCCAATTCTACAATGAATCTCTCAATATAAGCAAAAATAGAAATTCAAGTAAGGAAGAGATCAACCAAACCAGCAATCATGACCATAAAGAGAAGATAGAACAGAAAACATACTAGGTCTGAAATAAAACTACTTGTTGAAGGTTAAAATATGTAAAAAATCCCAAAATGGGCTATATAGCCAAGAAGGAGCCCAACTAGACATGGACAAGCATAGTTGGCACCAAACAAAGATGTAAGAACACCATTTATACATAAACAAAGGAGAACAATAGAAGAAAGAAGAAGAAGAAAAGATTTAGCCCATAGAGGAGAGGTGGGTCTGACTCTTAGCCTTCGTATGGGCCATATATCATCTTTGGATTGTCCTCCTTGATCTTCTAAACTCCTCGACCTCCTTTCTTCTCAATTCTACCTCAACAATAGATTGATGGATGCATGGAAGTGGAATATGACTGGGAATGGTAGGAAGTAGATGAACGGTGGTGGAAAATGATGGTAGATGAAAGTAAAATGAAGAGACAGATGTAGGATGAGCACTTCAGCCCTATCAGACCTTAGAACTCTCCCATAGGGCACTGGTAACCAAAAAGTATCAGAACCCTTTGCCAGGTAGTGTGGGGTGGGTATTTATAGGAGAAGGTGGAGTGTATGTGATAAGTGTTCACTACACCTTCAACAGTCGCTACAGATTTGAAGTTGTTGTTGGCTCGACCGTGTCGGGATGGGCCCGGCCGTACCAAGCATAGCGATTGCTATAACTATCACAGTATCTATAGCTGTCATGGTCTTGTTCTTAGCCTAGCTATTCCAAGATGGGCCTGACGATGCCAAGTGTAGTGGTCACTACAATCATCGTGGTCTTGGTCTCAGCTCATCCGCGCCAAGGGTAGTTGTTGCTACAGCCATCATGGTCTTATTCTTGGCCCAACCAGGCTGAGGGAAGCAATCACTACAACATTTGTAGTCTTATTCTCGGCCAGGCCATGTCAGGCTGGGCCCGACCGCTTCACGCATATCAGTCGCTATAGTTGTTCCCTTTATTACGGTGTAACAGTCACTACAGTGTGGTTGTAATAGTCACTACGAATGGAAGACTAGTTGCTGCAAAAATCATGTGATGAACCAGCCCGATTGGGCCGACGGTTGGGGGAAATCCTAGAGAATTTGTAACGACCCCACCTTCCGGTAACCCCCCAATTAAGGGAGACCGAGAGGACGGTACCGTTATCCGATTTCTGGATCAAGGTTCAACAATTAATTGATAACAATTAATAAATTATACTAAACTATATGGAAAAGCTGAAATAAATAAAAATTTTGCATACCTTTGAAAATTATGGATATCTAACTTCTATCCAGAACTAGGACTAACTAACTAATCATCCTCGAACTTTAATTCATGTATTTCAAAATATGACGAATTACTGTTTGTCCTTTTTGTTTTGTACCTAAAACACCGACAAACAAAACATCGGTCAGCCGAAGCTGGTATGTGGGGGAAACAAATAATGTGCAACTATATTAACAATGTAAACAGTCAATTATTCATTTAACAACCAAATTTACGTTTTAAGCCACACTACTCAATCCTTACCTATCCCCTAACGATGTGCTGTCCTTGCATGCTACCTCTCTTTAGGTAGTTCCTTACCCCCATGGTCGTACCTTACAGGTAGCCAATACATAGGGTATGGAGTCGCATGGCACTACCCAAGAAGTAGCCCAATACCTAACTCCAAGTGACTTAATGGACCTACCCCATTGGTAGCCATATACTAAGTCAACTAATAAATCACAGAGGGGACCGGGATCTGATCTAGTAGGCACATAACTTAGGTGATAATCATATCCACATTATAGTTTGCATGAATTAAAATCATCCAACAATTAATTCATGTCATCGATGAAAACCTCGGTAAACCTCAGAAAACATAACTCGATATATTCATAAGCGTAACCACATACCTCTTATTGCAGATTCAAATACAAAACCAAGTATGAAGAGAGAGAATATCCAAGTAAACAAGCCAACTTACACAGAAACCCTGAAATAAACATCCCACTATATATTATCAAAACTTATTCAATTCTATCTTATTCCTTAGGGTTTCTATTCCAATTTTAGGGTTTCCTTGGAATTTAGAGTTTTACCTCCATACTTTAGTTATCATGAACCCTAATTCCTCCAAATCACCTAAGACCCTTAGTTACTCTCCTTTTAA
This sequence comes from Alisma plantago-aquatica, assembly GCA_963693085.1. NCBI lineage: Eukaryota > Viridiplantae > Streptophyta > Magnoliopsida > Alismatales > Alismataceae > Alisma > Alisma plantago-aquatica. The sequence goes on along the minus strand of OY856409.1, from coordinate 965,532,519 downwards.
TATTCCTAATAGTCTTATGACCATTATTTAGCACATTACTTCCTTCATTCAAAATAACATGGTTTTCTTTCTCTTTTACCCTAAATTAGGGATCCCATATACATTACTTTCCATTTATGGACATAAACCCTAATTTAACCAATTTTGTATTCAAAACGGATAGAAACTCCATCATATACATCAAAAGGTTATTACCTTTCTAATTAACCCTTTATCTTTCAAAGATACCTCTTTTATACACCATTAGGGTTTCTAATTAACTTGAAATGCATTTTACTAGAAAATTAAAGTACTTTTGCAAAACGAACTAGACTCAAGTTATACAATCATTTTTATTAGATTCCTTGCATTTTTCTACCCAACTCTCATATATAAAGTTTTATCATTCGATATTCCTAGCATTTTCTATTAATTTTTCCAGGAAAAGCAATTTCTTGAATTATTTGAGGAGAGAGATATGTATACCGAATTTTCGTGGCCGTTCGATTGGTGCGCCTTTGGTTCGCGCCTTGATCAGACGTTCCTCGTTGATCAGCTCCACTAACAGAGTGACACGCGCAGCTGTGGGTTGTCGTCCTTTGGATGGCGCTCGAGTCCAGAACGGATCTTGATCGAACGCCTCGCGTCGCCTCGCTCCACTCAGCGAGCTACCTCAATGTGCCTCTCCTGAGGTCGTTGGATCTCGCTCAGGCCCACTGTGCTCCCCGATCTGACGACTCCCACTCATCATCCTCCTATTCTTCTTATCTACAACTCGTGGTGGCGCCGTGGCTGGGGCTCGTTGGAGCGATGGTAATAGGATAGGAGAGAGGATGTGGGCGCTTGGGAATAGGCCGTTTGAGGTCGCTAGGGTGTGAGGACTCATGTGATGGTCTTTATATAGGACATGGGGGACTCCTCTAGGGTTTTCTCAACCCCTCCGCCAACTGTCTTCTATCCCAATTGGGCGTTTCGTGAATAGGCGATGAGAACCCAACAAAGTAGTAGGGTTTTCTTGGGTCACATGATGCAATGGTCGGACCAGCGATGACTATTAGAAAACTAAATTGCTAGCTGAGGGCTCTGACCTAGGGCGATAGACGTCGATCCCGAGGGCGACTAGGCTGTTGGCAGCGCCGCCGCCGGCCACTCCGACCTGACACTCCTCCAGTCGGGGTCTACTACCTTTGATCGAGGGAGCCCGCGGAAAAGATGTTGCCTTCGCCCCTGCTGAGGAGGGTCACCAGGAAGAGTATGCGCGGTGGGCATGCTCAGCACGTTGTCGCAGAGAGGAGATCCAAGAGGCAGGTATCCCACGTGACCACGGAGGAGGTTCTTCCAGATCTTAGGGTTGTCCTGGAGAACGACGGGGAGAATCATAGTGAGACACCGCCCGCGGATTCCAAGGGGAATGAACGCGACGGCGGAAGTCCTGGAGAAGCGGTGCGAGATAGAACGGACGACGGTGGGCAGACATATCAAGATACGTCACCTAGGGTTTCGAATGAGGATGACAGGGATGGAGGAAGCACTGAAGATACTGCTTTGACAAGACCAGATTTTCAGGGGGAGACTGCAGCGTGTCATGAGTCGCGTTCGAATGAAGTTCCGACGCAGACGACTGAGGGCGTGGATAGGCTGATCGCAGTGAAGGCGGCGCAGACACAGGAGGAGGAGAGACTGAAAAGGAAAGAACCTTTATATGGCATACCACACGATGTATGTTTCAGATGCATGGGCAAGGGACACTGGCAAGCTCAATGTCAAAGGAGGAAGATTTGTTATCGTTGTAGGAGGCCAGGCCATCTCGCGGCACGATGCCAGGCGGAGATGACGCCTAGGGTTCCTGACTTATAGTCACGCATGATATTTCCAGCTCTGGCGACGGTGGTGCCTGCGAGAGGGGCACCGCAACACATTCCGAAACGAACAGTGGTGGAACTGGGGCAGGACACTGAAGTTAGAAGGGACAAAGATAAGGCTCTGGAGAGGGCGATTGAGATAGCATGGTCGGGGAATCTTCCATGGCCTGATATTAGCGGTTTTCTGCGAGTTTGTTGGCCGGGGGATGCGGACATATATAGGTTTGTGGCGAGGAAGGCGATAGCCTTTTTCTCGTGCCCAGAGGAGGCGAAAGGCATGGCAGAGAAAGGGATCCCTGGATACCGAGGAGCTATATTCCATTTATACCACATGATGGGTGGCGAGAGGCATAGAAGGAAGGAGGCATTTTGGTTTTGGTTTGCAGACGTCCCTTTGGTTTGCAGGGATGATGCATCCATAACTGAAATAGTCAGGAAGTTTGGGAGTCTGGAGTACATTTCAGATTGGCAAAGAGCAGAAGATGATCTTTCCGGAATACTTGTCCAAGTTGACGCCTTTAGTGAAGATGTGCCGCAATTTGTCTCGATTTCCTTTGGGGTGAGGAGAGCGACGGCGCAGCTGCATATGGTGGCCAGAGGAGAGATTGGATCTAAGAAGACCAAGATCACAGAGACCGGAAAAGACTTAGGGATTCCTATTGAAGCCTTGACGTTATAGGGAGGTGATACGACTGTCGTACAGGCGCTGCCACCGCCGGGTCCATCGTCTGTGGAGGCTGGCAGAGGGAGGGATATATCACCGATAAGGCAGGAGGATGCGAGGCAGGCTACGGTGGATCGGGCATACAGAGGAAGATCTCCTATAAGACTGGTCGTTGACGATGAAGGTAATAGGCGATTTTTATAGAACAAGCGATTGGAGGATTTTATTCATACGGGTTATGATCAAGAAGATAGATACAGACATGAAAGGAGGAACAGGGAGAGATCAAAAGTTAGAAGAGATAGAGAGGGTGCTAGAAGAGGTAGATCCGTTCCAAAACATGCAAGTTATAATTGTGTGGATTATGACAGATTGTCGGATGAGATTGATGGGTGGGAGGAGGAGCGAAGAGGTACATACTGAGTGAAAGAGGCCTTAAGAAGTACAACGGGTATTTGGTTTTCTTAATGAATTCAAAAGCAATCTTTTGGAACATTAGGGGAGCAGCTAACAATCCTACTAGAAGAGTGCTTGGCAGAATATGTTCATGGCACAAACCGGACGTAGTTTGTCTTATGGAGCCTTTCTTACATGCGGAAAGGGCAGTAGAGCTGCTGGATGTGGTGAGGCTCGATTGGGCGGAGGACAATCAGTCTGTGGATGGAAAGATTTGGTTCTTTGCGAATGCTTCCCTAAACCCTACGGTGGTGTGGAGGCACAAACAACACATCACGACCAGGTTTTAAGGGAGAGATGGGCATATCTTCTTCATCACTGCAGTGTATGCTAGCTGTGAGAGAAATGAGAGAAGGATCTTATGGGAGGATCTGATACAGGTGGCGCACGTTGTAGGAGAGGGGAGATGGCTGATCGCAGGAGATTTCAACGTGATAAGAGAAGATCAGGAAAAGAGAGGTGGCAATCCGACTCCTTATCAGGACATGCTTGATTTTAATTCATTCATATCGGATGTGAGGTTGAATGACATGTTCTTTGAGGGTAGCCGTTTCACATGGGTGAACAAGCAGCAGCATACCCCTACGATTTGGCAGAGAATTGACAGAGCTCTATGCAATTATGCATGGTTTGAAGGGCAACCATCGGCGCGGTATATACATCTCATGAGATTCAGGGTGTCGGACCACTGCCCAATTCTTGTTGTGCCTGGTGAACAGCAGAGGGAAAGGAGGTCTTCTCATTTCAGCTTTCGAGGGGCATGGCTCAAGCATGAAGAATGTATGAATGTAATACAAGAGGCATGGCAGGAGATGGTGGTTGGGCATCCATCATTCATATTTTTCCAAAAGCTGAAGAGGGTTAAGTCTGCGATGAGGTCTTGGAGCAAAGACAAGTTCGGGGACAATGCTCAACGCATTAAGGATCTACACGATATCGTCTCTACTACCCAGGTGGCATTTGACGAGAACCCTACCCCGACGAATGAGATGCTGCTGAAAATGGCGGAAATTGAGCTTAATAATCTGATGGAAATAGAAGAGATGATGTGGAAAGAGAAGGCGAGGATCGAATGGCTGATGGATGGGGATCGTAACACCCGTTTTTATCATGCAGTGGTCAAGGCACGTAGAAGAAGAAGGAGAGTTGAATCCTTACTGTTGCAAGATGGGACGAACACAACTGACCAGGATATGATGGCAGAGAAAGCAGCGGCATTTTTCCAAGAGTTTTACAATGATGTGCCCGCTATCGATCAAGATAGCCTTGAATGGTTCATGCAGGAGCTTCAAGATACAATCCCCCTAGATGATAGCTTCTCGTTGATTGCTGTCCCGAGCGAGGAGGAGGTGCTGAAGACAATGGTGGAGATGGATGCTTCATCGGCTCCGGGCCCAGATGGATTCACGTTGCCTTTCTTCATGGCGGCATGGAATCACATTGGTCCTGATTTTATGGCAATGGCAGAGGCGTTCTTCAGAGGTCAGACGTGTCACCGAAGTTTATATTGCTGTAGGATCCTCCTTATCCCAAAGGTCGATTCCCCTAAGGTGCTGACGACCGATTTCAGGCCCATCTCGATTGAGAACATGACAATGAGAATTCTAGCACGTATATTGAGTAATAGATTTGCTCCTATCATGTATAGGATGATCTCTCCAGAGCAGGGTGCATTTCTTAAAGGGACGGACATCACACACCACGTGAGGCTGGTAAAGGAGTTGATACATGACATTAACCAGGGCTCGAGCTATCCAAACATAGTAGTGAAGTATGACATGTCGAAAGCGTATGATTGGGTGGTATGGGCGGTTTTGAGATAGGTCCTTAGTCGTATGGGTTTTCTTCCGGATGTGGTGGAGCTGGTTATGAGTTTCTTTGTTCACACCTGGGCGACGGTGACCATCGGTGATGTTTCGACGGGCTTCTTCCAGATGAGCAAGGGCCTTAAGCAAGGCAATGCGCTATCCCCATATTTGTTTATAATCTTCGAAGATTTCCTTTGCAGAAAGCTCAAAAGACTCACTAGTAATAATGTGATCTCTAGATTCAATACAAGAGGTTGTGCGGAGGCTCCTTCTATTCTGCTATACGCGGATGATGTGCTATTGTTCTGTAATGCGGACCCTAATTCTGTTGAGCAGCTTAGAAATATCTTTGTGACTTATGAGAAGGCCACGGGTCAGTGTATCAACAGAGAGAAGTCGGTGTGTGTGGTAGGCGGTCAGGAGAACCAGTTGGCGGATTCTATTGCCTCGACTCTGCAGATCAGAGAGGCTAAAAACTCACTGACATACCTGGGTGTTCCCATTTCCAAGGGGAGAACGAAGATGGAAGATTACAATCATATGATCCAAAAGATTTATGCGAAGGTTGCCTCCTGGAAGACGAATCTACTCTCTTTTGCTGGCAGGAGACTCTTGATATTGCATGTCCTGACGCCGATTACATTATATACGAGTGCTACAGTTGGTATTCCTGCGAGGATTATAGAGAGAATTGAGAAGAGATTTTCGAGTTTCCTATGGGCGGACAGATCAAATAATGGTAGGAAGGCATGGTTGAGCTGGGACAAGGTGGCTACCCCGTTGGACAGAGGTGGGTTAGGTCTGCACTCTATCCGGATGATAAATGATGCTTTGGTTGCTAAGGCGTGCTGGGAAGTGATGACTGGTAATACCATATGGGCCACGTTCTGTAGGGACAAGTACCGCAATCCTCAAATGGGCAGATCCAGAGCTTATCCTAGTAACTTGAGGATTGGTAGCACCCCGTCGCCGTTTTGGAAGAGAATGTGGGATATGTTCCCCAAGGTGTACCCTTTTTGTAGATGGCAGATTGGTAGAGGAGATATCCCTTTCTGGGATTCATGGTGGTGTGAGGAGATTCTTAATGACCATTCTTTATATAGCAGTGATCGGAGACTTTTGTTTATGATCAAGGACTTCTGGATTCACGACCAGGGGTGGGACTGGCCGGCGCTCAGAAAGATTTTTGACGAGCATGGTATTGATATGATACAGAAGGCGGAAATTACTTTAGAGGATGAAGATGACAGCCTTTTCTGGGCTCTGAATATTAAAGGGCAGTTCTCGGTGAAATCTGTGAAAAGATGTCTGGCTATAGACATGCAGGAGGGTCATTCGAACATTGGGAAAATATGGAGCCTTGATGTCCCTAGAGCGAGTGCTACCATATGGAAATTCCTTCAGGGAGCTGTTCCTACCGACGACAATGTCAGTCAAAAATGTCACATACCCTTTGCGTCTAAATGTGAGTGCTGTGAAGCTCCGCAGATAGAGGATATGGCTCATTTGCTGTTTCATGGTCAGCTAGCTGCATTCTTTTGGAGCAGATTTACGGAAGCTACAGAAGCCATCGCTCCGCATGACTTTGACTCCCTTATCGTGAGCTACGCACGAGGTATATCCAAGAGGATCGATGATTGGTTAATTGGTAAACTTTCTGCTCTCATTCCGCATTGTATATGGAGGATTAGGTGCGCTGCTAGGTACGATGGTACCAGAAGATCAGAGAACTAGGAGTGGACACAGGTTGTTACGTCCATCAACAGCCTAATGAAGAAGAAATCTTTCCTTATTTCATCTAACGCACATATATATAATGCGATGAGAGATGCTGGCTTTGAAGAACCTAGAACAAAGATGAGAGAGATCGGTTTGTTCCGATGGAGAACACTGGATATCCATAATCTTAAGTGTAATATCACTGTTGGTAGAGATGAGGATGTATATGGTACGGAGCGTAGATGGGCAACTGGGGTGGTTCGAAATCATGAAGGTCGGCTGGTTCTGATGTTTCGAGCATGGCTGAATGCGTCGGACTATATCGCAGCCTATTTGCAGGCTTGCGCCATTGGGATGAAGCTCGCGGTGGATAATCATCTTCATGTCTCGGCGATAGAAATTGATGATAAAAATGTTCACAGTATTCTGTGGGGAAACGGGGAGGTGCCATGGAAGGTGTGGTCCTTTGCACGTGATCTAAAGAAGGAATTGAGAAGGTATGATGTTGATGGTTCATTGGTTCACAAGATTGTTAATTCTATCCCCAGAGAATTTGGAAGGCGAGGTAGATTCTCAAATGAGTTTGCTGTGATCACTGACATAGGTAGAATGCCGGCTAAGATTAGAGGAATGGCTTTGCTGGAGAAGCAGGGTATGCCATATGTGGCAGTGCAGATGGTGGATACAAAGTGTGCTGTTTGATTGGGCTGATTCTTTGTGATGCTTTGGGTTAAGTATGGGATGATACCTGCAGTTATATGAGCAGGAGATGTATTTTGTTGCGATTTAGCCCATACGAGGGGGATGGGATGAATAAAAGGACCCCCTGACTTAATTTTAAAAAAAAAAACCAACAAAGTAGGGTCGAGAAGCTTCGTCTCTCACGCCCGAACTCAACGAAGAGGTTTCCAAAAGTGCACACGCGCTAGATCGTGAGAAAAGTGATGGGGAAATTCCCCTATGGTCGTGCTACAGTCCGTGTCCCTCTGGGACTCTGGACGATGAGCCGGGTCAGTTGGATCAAGATCCAACGGCCCCTATTATCCGCGTTCAACCAAAAAAAGAAAGATTTCTCAAATTGCAAGGAAAATCCCATTATAAGGATAATCTTGAAAAATCGATAACTCCCAATTCTTAACTCCGTTTTTATTCAAATTTTGAGGGAAACTCTTTTATGTTTTTATCTCTCATCCCGCAAAATTTGAGATCAATATATCAATTAAACTGTTCCTTTTCTTTGGTTGCAAGAAAACACCTTTTTATTCATATTTTCCACATATTGTTTATTTCCCTTGCTATTATTGAATTATCCGGAGTTCCTTGAACCCCAAGGATCCTTTATAACACGAAATCCTATTATGGGAAATTATCTTTTAGTCTTTTAATCATCTTTTATCCATTTTATTTTATTACCATTATCCGATTGAAATCCTTTTTCCTTTCTTTTTCTTTTTCTTTCAATTGGGCTTAATGGCCAATAAGGCCCATCAAGAATGCATGCAAGACCATTATATACGAAATTCATTCAAATCACACCATGAAATCAAACATTGATCTTATTTATCATTTAAAGGAGATTCCCAAATCTCATTACATGTTTTGGAAAATGAGGTTATAACATCCTCCCCTCCTTATAGGAATTTTGCCCTCATAATTCGACAATCAAGAAAACAAATCAGGATATGCTTTTTCCATGTCCGTCTTCAGCTCCCATGTGGCCTCATCCTCTCCATGGTGCTTCCAAAGAACCTTTACCATCTCAACATTCTTATTTCTGTGCTCTTTTACCTTGGTATCTAGAATCCGCAAAGGCAACTCAGGATAAGACAACTTTCCTTGAAACTCAATAGGTTCAATGCTCAACACATGGCTTGGATCTTGCACATATCGCTTCAAATTGGACACGTGAAACACATCATGCATCATACTATATTGAGGAGGTAACGCCAAATGATATGCGGCCACACCAATCCATTCTAACACTTCAAACGGACCCACGTATCGGGGGCTCAACTTTCCTCTATTTTTAGCTATAGCTCAGAGCGGTCAGATTTTCAGAAAATAGGTTCTCCCACTGCGAAATGCACATCAGTCCGCTTCGCATCAACATATGACTTCTGTCGGTCATGGGCTCTCTTTACCTTTGCCTGATCAAAGCGACTTTATCAGCATACACTTGGAGTTCATCGGACCTCAATAAGGTCCTTTCACCAACATCATCGCAGTGAAGTGGTGACCGACATAGTCTCCCATATAGAGCTTCATATGGAGGCATCCCGATACAGGCTTAGTAACTTTTGTTGTAGGCAAACTCAGCTAAAGGTAGGTACTGCTCCCATGATCCACCCCAGTCGAGCACACAAGCTCTAAGCAAATCTTCTAAGGTCTGAATCGTCCTTTCTGACTGACCATCTTTCTGGGGGTGATAAGTGGTACTAAACTTCAACCTTGTACCTAGTTCCTCTTGCACCTGCTTCCACAACTTGGAAGTAAACTTTGGGTCTCTGTCCGAGATAATGGAACTGGGTACGCCATGCAAACGCACTATCTCTCTGATATACAACTCAGCTAAGTCCGACACTTTAGCAGTGGTTTTCAGGGCAAGGAAGTGTGCTGACTTGGTAAGGCGATCTACTACAACCCATATCGCGTCATGACCTCTCTTGGTCCGGGGTAGACCTACCACGAAGTCCATGGTGATCTTCTCCCATTTCCACTCTGGAATCTCTATAGACTGTAAAAGTCCGCCGGGTCGTTGGTGTTCAGCCTTCACCATTTGGCACGTAAAACAACTGGCTACATAAGCTGCAATGTCTCTCTTCATTCCTGGCCACCAGAAAAACCTCTGCATGTCCTTAAACATCTTAGTAGTTCCTGGGTGTACCATTTACTTAGAACCATGAGCCTCTTGTAGGATACGTTCCTTCAACAGTGAATCTTCAGGAACCCATATGCGATTCTCAAATCGGATACCTCCGTCTATTCCCAATGAAATATGGGTCTGAGGCTTCTGCATCAAACCTTTCATCTTGTCAAGTCCTCCACTGGCCAACTGTGCTGCAACAATCTCACTCAATAACTCAGATTGTATCTGGATATTGTCCAAACGAACTCGATCATCTAACGGTTGAGGTGACCATTCCACCAGTTCTTCTAAGCTCTTCCACTGTCTGGACAACACAACTACAGACCTCAGCTGTTTCTGACTCAAAGCATCGGCTATGACATTTGCCTTCCCTGGATGATAGGCAATGGTGAAGTCGTAATCCTTCATGTACTCCATCCATCGTCATTGTCGTAGGTTCAAGTCTTTCTGTGTCAGAAGATACTTCAGGCTCTTATGGTCGGTGAATATTTCAAAAGTGGCACCATACAAGTAATGCCGCCAAATTTTCAAGGCATGGATGATAGCGGATAACTCCATGTCGTGGGTTGGGTAATTCACCTCGTTGAGCTTGAGTTGTTGGGAGGCATATGCAACCACATGCTGATTCTGTTCCAACACACAGCCAAGTCCCATCTTTGATGCATCGGTGAAAATCATGAAACCCTCATTGCCTGATGGTAGAGTCAAAACTGGTGCAGTGGTCAGCTTCTCTTTCAGCTCCTGAAAACGAGCCTCACAAACATCGAACCACACAAACTTCACATCCTTCTGGGTCAACATAGTCAAAGGCAAGGCAGTCTTTGAGAAATCTGCAATGAAACGTTGATAGTATCCTGCTAACCCCAAGAAGCTTCGTACCTCGGAGGGGTTCTTCGGTGCTGGCCAATCTCGAACCGCCGACACTTTAGCTGGATCTACGGCGATCGTTCCTCCTGAGATGATGTGTCCAAGGAACATGACTCGGTCTATCCAAAACTCGCATTTAGAGAACTTCCCATAGAAATTCTACTTGCTCAAGATATCAAGGACTTTGCTTAGGTGGTATCGGTGTTGATCTACGTCATCCGAATAAACCAGTATGTCATCTATGAACACTATGACAAACGAGTCAAGGTAGGGTTGAAACACACTGTTCATAAGGTTCATGAACACACTAGGTGCATTGGACAACCCAAAAGGCATAACCACGAACTCATAGTGGCCATACCGGGTTCTAAAAGCTGTTTTCGGGATGTCCTCACTCTTGACCCTCAACTGGTGGTAACCCAATCTCAAGTCAATCTTGGAAAAGACTCCAGCCGACTTCAAATGGTCAAATAAGTCATCTATCCGGGGTAAAAGGTATTTGTTCTTAATGGTATCCTGGTTGATCATCCGGTAGTCTATGCACATTCTGAGCGAACCATCCTTTTTCTTTACAAAAATAATCGGCGCTCCCCATGGTGATGTGCTAGGGCGGATAAAACCCTTATCCAACAATTCCTGCAATTTCTTCTTTAGCTCCAGCAATTCAGCAGGGGCCATCTTGTAGGGTGCTCGGGAAATAGGATTTGTACCAGGGGCTAGCTCTATGGAGAGATCTACCTCTCTTTCGGGAGGAATTCCAGGTAAATCATCTGGGAAAACATATGCATAGCCCCTAACTACCTCTATTTCTTCTAAGGGTTGCACTTTGGGTTCTGGCTCGGTGACTACTGCTAGGAAAGCTCAACACCCTTTACTCACCATCTGCTCTGCTTTAATGGCTGACACATATGGGCTGGTGGTGGCATCCTTCCTACCCCTAATGATAAAAGGTGGTTGACCTGGTCTCTTGATGATCACTTTCTTCTCTCTACAGTCGATATTGGCCCTATACGTATAAAGCCAATCCATGCCAATGATTACGTCAAAATCATTCATGTCAAGAAGGATAAAGTCTGTAGGAAAATCATGATCTCGATATTTCACAGATACCACCGGGGTTTTCAAAAGGGAAGTAAAGATTCGACCACTCGGGGTTGTAACATCTAAGACATACCCTAAATCCTTGATATCCAAACATAGCACCATTGCAAGATTTCTCGAAATGAAAGTATTAGTAGATCCAGAGTCAAACAAAGCTTTCACATTATGTCCCATAACTTCAAGCATGCCTACATTATTGTCCACCATGCATTAGACCATTACATGCTTAACTTTTAAAACAGAAAAGAAAACTCTAAGGGTTATTACCCGCGATCAACCGATTGGCATTTGCTTGAGCTTCCTCATTATCAATGGAAAACACCCGAGCTTGTCTTCTCTCTCTAGCAGGTGGGGCTGCGGCTATAGGTGGTGTTGCCATAGGTGGGGATGCTACTGGTGGGGCTACTACCTATCCTGGTCCTCTTGGATTTGGCAGAGGGAAAATAGCTTGGAGGTGTCCTTCTTGGTGTTATCGGTAGCATACCTTCTTCTTGTTGCGGCACTCACCGGCATGCCACCTCCCGCAGGTGCGGCATCGAGGTCGGTTGTTTTCTTGATGGGGATTCCCTTTTCCTCCATGTCTTCCTTTATCATTATGACATCCTGGACCCTTCTTGTGGTTCTTTCTCGGGCCTTGGGCTCCTTCAGCGAAACCCAAATACCCCTTGGGTGGAACCTGGGCAGGCATCACGGTCCTCTCCATGTCTAAAGCAGTGTTGTATGCCTCAGTGAAGGTTTTGGGTTTACTTGCCATCACATGGGGCTTGATGGCAGGGTGAAGACATTCCATGAAGTGGTCCACCCTCCTTTCTTCATCCATCATGTGTCCAAAACATTCCAGGAGGCGGAACCTACAACCAAAGCACGCAACTGAATAGCTTCCTTGAGTCATGCTGGTGAACTCTCTCTCTTTCTCCTTCTTTGCTGAGACAGGGAGGAATCTGGCGGTGAAGATGGTCTTGAAGTCTGTCCATGCCATTGGTTCCTCACTTAGGTCTCTTCCTGTGATATGGTTCTCCCACCATATCTTGGTTGCACCTTCCAAAATGTGAGTAGCAAACAAGACCTTCTTATTCGAATGTACCTCGAGCATACGGAACCCATTCTCGACTGCAAGCAGCCAAGGTTCGGCCTTGTCGACTACTTCAGACTTGTCTTCTCCCCAGAACTTCTAGACATTTAGCTTGACGAAGTCCAGGATGGTGGCTCCCAGTCGAGGTCGAACAGGAAGTGGCTCACCATTCTCATTCCTTGTCATGTCCCTAAGAGCCAGTGCACGGATAGCCTCAGTTAGTTGCTTTTGCTGTTCCATCCAAACTGCATCTGTGGTGTGAATCACCATGGCTGGTTCTAGACCACCAGGCTGGTCCTCCTCCATTTGGGCTTCCTCTTCATACACATGGTGTTCTTCATATTCTGGTCTCTCTCCTTGTTCTAGGTTACTACCGGGCATTGGTTCGGGGTTGGGGGCCTTGTGCACGGCTTCTTCAGGCCTCTTTCTCTTCTTAGAGGTCTCTCCACCATGATTCCGCTTCCTCTTCTCAGAAGACCCATTCTCTTTACAGGGTGGCCCACCTCCGCTGGTGGAGAACGGGATTGCCACAACCTTTGTACGAGCCATCTACATAATCATAACAAATAGACTTTTAGTTTATCATTAAACTAATTATACTTATGTCAGTGATATCTCATTACGTATCTTTTATTAATTTGATGGAGGATTCCTTAATCCTTAACTTACTTGCCCATACCAAATGAGGGTGAGGAAGAGAGAGAAAACCCTAACTCTTAAAGTCCGTAAGAGAATTTGTGATGAGAAGGGATGAATAAGATGAGAAAGTCCTAAAGGTGTCTTTTTTCGATTCAAATCCTAGGACATCGGCCAGACAGTCACACATTCCGGGAGTCCTCGTATTCTGACTAGCGGTGTGGAGGAAAATTTTGCCAGCCCCCGGAAGTGATCCTTTTCTAAACACCTCAGTCTTTCAGAAAATCCTCTAATAACTCCCTTGGGTTCTAAGAGTTGGTAAAATTTAATAATTATTAACAATTAAGTGGAGAACCTTGGCTCTGATACCAAATGTAACGACCCCGCCTTCCGATAACCCCCCAATTAAGGGAGACCGAGAGGACGGTACCGTTATCCGATTTCCAGATCAAGGTTCAACAATTAATTGATAACAATTAATAAATTCTACTAAACTATATGGAAAAGCTGAAATAAATAAAATTTTTGCATACCTTTGAAAATTGTGGATATCTAACTTCTATCCAGAACTAGGACTAACTAACCAATCCTCCTCAAACTTTAATTCATGTATTTCACAATATGACGAATTATTGTTTGTCCTTTTTGTTTTGTACGTAAAATGCCGACAAACAAAACATCGATCAGTCGAAGCTGGTATGTGGGGGAAACAAATAATGTGCAACTATATTAACAATGTAAACAGTCAATTATTCATTTAACAACCAAATTTACGTTTTAAGCCACACTACTCAATCCTTACCTATCCCCTAACTCTGTGTTGTCCTTGCATGCTACTTCTCTTTAGGTAGTTCCTTACCCCCATGGTCCTACCTTACAGGTAGCCAATACATAGGGTATGGAGTCGCATGACACTACCCAAGAAGTAGCCCAATACCTAACTCCAAGTGACTTGATGGACCTACCCCATTGGTAGCCATATACTAAGTCAACTAATAAATCACAGAGGGGACTGGGATCTGAGCTAGTAGGCACATAACTTAGGTGATAATCATATCCACATTATAGTTTGCATGAATTAAAATCATCCAACAATTAATTCATGTCATCGATGAAAACCTCGGTAAACCTCGGAAAACATAACTCGATATATTCATAAGCGTAACCACATACCTCTTATTGTAGATTCGAATATAGAATCAAGTATGAAGAGAGAGAATATCCAAGTAAACAAGCCAATTTGCACAGAAACCCTGAAATAAACATCCCCACTATATTTTATCAAAACTTATTCAATTCCATCTTATTCCTTAGGGTTTCTATTCCAATTTTAGGGTTTCCTTGGAATTTAGAGTTTTACCTCCATACTTTAGTTATCATGAACCCTAATTCCTCAAAATCACCTAAGACCCTTAGTTACTCTCCTTTTAATATTCCTAACAGTCTTATGACCATTATTTAGCAAATTACTTCGTTCATTCAAAATAACATGGTTTTCTTTCTCTTTTACCCTAAATTAGGAATCCCATATACATTACTTTCCATTTATGGACATAAACCCTAATTTAACCAATTTTGTATTTAAAATGGATAGAAACTCCATCATATACATCAACAGGTTATTACCTTTCTAATTAACCCTTTATCTTTCAAAGATACCTCTTTTATACACCATTAGGGTTTCTAATTAACTTGAAATGCATTTTACTAGAAAATTAAATTACTTTTGCAAAACGAACTAGAATCAGTTTATACAATCGTTTTTATTACATTCCTTGCATTTTTCTACCCAACTTTCATATATAAAGTTTTCTCATTGGATATTCCTAGCATTTTCTATTAATTTTGCAAGGAAAAGCAATTTCCTGAATTATTTGAGCAGAGAGAGATGTATACTGAATTTTCATGACCGTTCGATTGGTGCGCCTGTGGTCCGCGCCTTGATCAGACGTTCCTCATTGATCATATCCACTAACAGAGTGACGTGCGCAGCTGTGGGTTGTCATATGTCGGATGGCTCTCGAGTCCACAATGGATCTCGATCGAACGCCTCGCATCGCCTCGCTCCACTCAGCGAGCTACCTCAGCGTGCCTCTCCTGAGGTCATTGGATCTCGCTCAGGCCCACCGTGCTCCCCGATCCGACGACTCGCACTCGTCATCCTCCTCTTCTTCTTATTTGCAACTCATGGCGGCGCCGCGGCTGGGGCTCATCGGAGCGATGGTAATAGGACAGGAGAGAGGATGTGGGCACTTGGGAATAGGCCATTTGAGGTCGCTAGGATGTGAGGACTCATGTGATGGTCTTTATATAGGACATGGGGGACTCCTCTAGGGTTTTATCAACCCCGCCGCCAACTGTCTTCTAGCCCAATTGGGAGATTCATGAATAGGCGATGAGAACCCAACAAAGTAGGGTCGAGAAGCTTCGTCTCTCACGCCCGAACTCAATGAAGAGGTTTCCAAAAGTGCACAAGTGCTAGATCGTGAGAAAAGCGATGGGGAAATTCCCCTGTAGTCGTTCTACAGTTCGTGTCCCTCTAGGACTCTAGACGATGAGCCGGGTTAGTTGGATCAAGATCCAACGGCCCCTATTATCCGTGTTCAACCAAAAAAGGAACAACACACCTCCCACATATTTAGGTCCTAAGAAGGAACAAAAAGCAAAAAGACTCTAACGACTTCTAAGGATCCCGATCTATGTCAAGTTGGTCCATGTAATGAGCAACAGTCTCTACAGTCCTAGCCAATTGGCCCAGAGTAGTGAGACAAACTCCTCGTACTGTGCTCGAGCCAACACAGTTACTGGGATGGTCTAATAGGTCCCCTAAGGGTTCCTAAAGACTCTCTAATGAGATTTTTGGTGTGGTACTACCAGGCACGACATACCTGCATTCATGATCATAATCATACATTGGTTGGGCACCATCCCTCAACTCTCCTAAAAGAGAAAACAACTACTCTTTTTTTTATTCACACTCAGTCTTTTATTCACTGCATTATAATTTATAGGCCTGGTGAGAATTATTTTGATATTTTTGGGATTTTTGAGTGGCCAAGTCTCTTTTGCACATTTTTATTTATTTTTCCATCTTTTTGACTCAATATAAGGTGAGAGGGCAATAGACCACCAAGGAAAAGTAATCCTACTTTATTATAGCTTAAAACTCATCATTATCCACTTGATATTTGTGTGAAAAGTAGTAATTATGATTCAAGGATCCTTAGAGTATAGACAAGTTTGTGAATAACACAGCTTGGAGTCTTGATAAAAGTCTAGCTCTTTCCAACTATTCCAAATCTTGAGTTTGTCATTCACAATATACATCAATGGAAAAATGTTTTAAGCTATGAAAAAGGTGCATAACCTTAAATTTATCGTAAAACTTAAGGAAAGAGTCAATGAGCTAGTCAAGCAAGAGATCAAGTGATCTAAGATGAAAACTGAGCATTTAGGCTTAAAGATAAGCATTTAAGTATAAGATCCACATCACATAGCCTTAATTGTAAAGCTGAAAAATTATAAAACAAAGTCCTACAAAACAATAAAGCTAACCTACATTGTTAAAAAAATTTAAAATTTATGCTTAAATACAGGAAGTAAACATGCATGTGTTAGGAATGAAGAGATAGAAGAGAAAATATGACCTACCACCCCAAGCTTTCTCTGCTCATCCTCGAGAAAGACCTAAACTTGGGAGAGTAGGGAAGGAATGAAATGATGTAAGGGAAAGAATCATATTAAAGTCCTAAAATGATGCATGTATGCAAGGATATATTTAAGCCATTAGAGGAAAGAAACTATCCAAGCAAGAACATGAAAAAGGAATTTATTTTAACAAAAATAATAAAAGAAAAGAGTAAGAGATAGGAGGTGGATGCCCCACGATACGGACACCGGGATCCCAAATCCTAAGTTTTGGGACCAGTGTCACCTGTGTCTTGCTCATTGGATTCGCCATGCATGAGAACAAGAGGTGGAAATTTGGGTCATGCTGAGTCTAAAATCGAGGAATAAAATCTGATGACTTAGGGAATTCATACTTGTACTGGAATTGTCATGAATTGCACTGAAATACAATCTTTGACAAATCATTCTCAAGGTACCTTACAAAATATGAATTTGAATAGGAAGGCCCTTGGATTCCAACATAGGATGAGATGGAGAGGAGAGGCTAAAAGTCTTCTAGAGGAATCCTCTTTTCTCTATCCACCTCTGAACTTGAGGCTGGATGTTCAGATAGATTTTTATATACAGTTTGAGTCATCCAATGATCTTTTGAACAAGAAGTATCCTTAGTTGAATCTATTTGTAGTTCTACCATCCAATCTTGTCACCTTCTATGGGGTCCAGGGTACCTTCATTGGTATGACCCACTCCATGATTAACCAGTAAGCACAACGTTTAGTGCATCATTAAGTTGATTAAGTTAAGTACTCACTGATGCAATTAGTGCTTTGATCTAGTGTTATAGTCTAATTATCATTATTTCGTTCCTTGAGAAGGTATAGGACCTCGTGCTTGCAAATTTGCAAAAGGAATCACCTCAATCGGACACTCGAGGCAAGAGTTATGGCATTTTCAACATTTTTGGACCGAAGATGCAATTTTTTCATTTATTGGCTATTAATTTCCCTTAATTTCCTTTCCCTTATCTTCTTCTTCCTTACCTGATCAAGCACCTCCTAAACTAGTGCACAGAGCGCCAATCGTCCTACAGAAGAGGGAGGAAAATGGGGCAGATTTAGGGCTCCTTTGAGCTGAGGTGTTGGACACCTTGCTTCCTTCTTCTTCCTCCATCTATTTCCCTTCCTCGACCATGCCCTAGCGGCGCTCAGTTGCACCCCACTTGTAGCATGATCTACAGCTGTAGCTGCACATGAGTAGTGGCTAGGAGCAGCAGCTAGGGCCCTTGGGCATGAGAAAACACCTCAGATCGGCGCCACCTTCCACTCTTCTTCATCCTCCATCTTCTCCTTCCTCTCCTTCTCCTTAACGGCAACGCCCAACCAGCATGGGAGGCGCCCCTACCTGCTAGAGAAGTAGCAGCTGCTGTAAGAAGCAAAAACCAAGGGCATTTAGTTCGTGAGCAAGCAACAAGCAATGACATCGACTTCGGCTTGAGGTCCAGATCAAGAAATTGTAGCTGCTAGACAAGTTCCAGCCGCCAATCAAAGCTCTCTTTTCAACCTAAGCCTAGGCGTGAAGCAACCTGTTGCAACTGGTTTGTTAATAGAGTAAATCCAGAGGTTGAAGATGACCTAGTGACACCCAGAAATAGGTTTTGGATGTGTTTCTAGACGAATTCAGACATCCCGAACCGATGTGAGTAGGATTTCACTCACTAAGCACGATTTAACTCCAATAAATGAATGATTTTGGTTCGATCTGTGTTATGCGTAGGTAACAACATTTACCCAGGTGTCAGACAGTGTCGACGCCACGTGATTTCTAATTTTTACATTTTTATTTATTAACGTTTGCACGATGCTAATTAGTTATTTGATGTGTGATTGGAATTAGTGTAAATGCACGATTGATCGAAACTTAAATTGCTTGAGTAAATGTTGAACTCAGTAGCACATGACCGGTAACGGTACAATTTGGGTATAAACCCAGGTTGTACATTTTTAGTAATTTGATAGATGCTCGATTTCAATGAAATGACAATGAGATGAAAGGGTTCAATAGAAACCTAGTTGCACACTGTCGGTCATATTTAATGTGAATTTATTAATAATTATATGAATCGACATGTTTCCCAAGAATATCATAAGAAATTCTCAGTTATTGTTAATAATTCATGTCATAATAAGTAATTAACTCTTAACTGAGTTATGTGATGCACAAACCAGGACTACGGTTAATGTGTACATTTTTTGAAGGAATTTTAGATAATTTACAGATGCTACTGACAATTTCTCATATGTCGAGTAATTTACTCTTATTAGTGCATTAAGAGGTCCAATTGCATGATTTTAGTGTATAAGTGCCAAGTTTACATGTGTTCTATTTATTTAAATCTGCCTGCAAGTATAGTATGTTGATGTAACGACCCCGCCTCCCGGTAACCCCCAATTAAGGGAGACTCGAAGGACAGAGCCGTTATTCAATCAATAGGATCAAAGGTTCAACAAACAATCAATAATAATAATGAAATTCTACTGACTAAACTATAATTTGGTAGAAAATTAAAACTTTTCTTACCTTTGAAGACTTTGCAAATCTATCCATCCAGAGCTTGAATTATTCTATCTACATCCTCCTTGCACTTTACTTCTTATTTTTACAATGTGTCACTTTAGTGTTAGTTCATTTCAGGGTTGTACCTAAAATGCCGACAAACAAAACATCAATAAGTATATGGGAATATACTGGTATGTGGGGATATCCAAAATTTCATAGATATGTCTAACAATATAATAATCACAATCAAATTATTTATCAAGACAGTTTACATTTTCAATGTGTCATTCTCCACTGCTTTTGCCCTAACCCTGGCATACCCCTCTAGGGTTTCTCTTTTGCCATTGACTTAAGGCCACCTTCTCAATCCTAAGCTTGGTTCCTGGGAGTCACCTCTCATGGTGCTCCATAGTCATGCATCATAGACCACCTTCTCATTCCTGAGCTTGGTGTCTGGGGTCACCTCTCATGGTGCCCATGGGTCTACCCTCTTGGGCCTGACCTTTATGACATCTTCCATCAGGGTGGCATGTAGGTGCGAGAATTCACATGTATATATAACTGTGATAGCCATACTGACTTTATAATTGCAGTATGAACATCTAAACTATTTAGATTGCATTCAATGCGAGCAAACATCTGGAAAACTCTCGGGAAACTAATGCAATTAATCATAATTAACCACATACCTGTCAAGATGTCTTGAGTGCAGAGTTAATCCAAACAATCAAGTAATCCAGAGTAAATCAAGCAAGCACAATTCAATCCTGAAATATTCATCTAGTATTTTCTATCATGGTTCATGGTATACAAAACTAATAGGCCTAATTGTGCCCTAGGGTTACTAGCTCTTTTTAGGGTTTTGACTATAATTAGGGTTTCACTTCCTTTTTACCACTTTTACGTTATTTTTATCAACATATCCATCGAACCCTAATTATCTCAGTCGGTTTCCCATTAAGATATTAAGATCAAATTTGTATCACAAAAACATATTATTATATCCTTTCTTCCCTTTTTCCCTCACTTTGGGTTTCTAAGGGTTTTAATCACCATATTAGATATAAAACCCTAATCCTTGTAATTCCACCATAAAAATAGGTTGCAATCTATCTTAATCATTAAACTAGTTAATAATGCTCGA
This sequence comes from Alisma plantago-aquatica, assembly GCA_963693085.1. Classification (NCBI taxonomy): domain Eukaryota; kingdom Viridiplantae; phylum Streptophyta; class Magnoliopsida; order Alismatales; family Alismataceae; genus Alisma; species Alisma plantago-aquatica. Next base: position 965,512,159 of record OY856409.1, on the reverse strand, counting down.
ATGTACACACTTGAAAGATTAAATCTATTTTCGATCATCAATTAGGGTTAATACCCACAAATTAATACTTTTTCCATCCAAATTAGATACTTTTGCAAAAGGATACTAATTTAGGTTCCCAAGATATTTTTATTGTATTCCTCATATTTTTATGATCATTTTTCATGTATTAACTTCCCTCATCTGAGTTTTCTAGCTCAAGATATGATTTTTGCAAAGAAAATTACTTTTCTGAATTATCGATTACTTTTAGAAAAAAGTGAGCCATTTGATCGATGATCCTATGGACCCAGATGGATCCAACGATCCCGGTGCACGCACCCCAACTGCAATTGAAAAAGAAAGGAAAGGACAGCTACACCCTTACCTAGATATTGCACGCACGAGGGCAAAGGGGTCTTTTACCCCTTGGTCATCTTCTTCCTCGAGATGGCTCGCGAGTAGCCCTGTAGAGTCAACTCCATAGTTGACTACAGGCTATCTTCTTCTTGCAACCATGATGACTGAACCGAGAGCATTGTCTGGCTCTCACGAACTCATAGCTACCCTCAATTCCTTTTCGTCACTAGTGCTTCTCCGCCAAAGCTTCGTCGGCACTCCGGCGAGGACTGCTGCTAGGCAGGGGCAAGAACACATCGTTCGATCCAATTGAACACACAAAGATGACGTCCACTGTGCCGCGGTCTTGAGGGAGTAAACTTTAGGTGTGCTCACACCGTTGTGCGCTCTAACCTATATATAGGGTGGTCGTCGAGTCCTCTGTGAATTGGGGACTTCCCCATTTCACGATGAAACCCCACCAATCTTGGGGTGGTTGGGTTCGGAGCAAGCTCCTGAAGGGGATGGACTCCTTCACCTATTCACAGATGGCTTCTAACTTGCAAAATCTTGAATCCAAAATTGCGCACCCTGGAGTCTACTACTCCATATCGTCGTGAGACCGGGATTTATCCCAGGCCGTGGATCACAGATCCTATGATCGTAGATACGCGCCCAAAATCAAAAATCAGGATTTTATTCCCAGATAAATCATGACACAATATTACTATGCAATCACTGTCCATACTTTAGGATAATTTCTAAATTGCATATCTTGGAATCCGTGCATCATTTTGCAACCAAATTTTGAGGGAAACTTCCTCTTGGCATTATCTACTCGCATACCAAAATTGAGTCCCAAATTCTAAAGGAAAATAGCCTTTTCTTCAAAAGTTAATTGTTATTTAATAAGACTTATTTAATTGATATTTCCTCTTTCTTTTGCCATTACCTTATCAGCTTGGATTCCTTGGACCTCAAGGAACCTAAAGGAACAGATTTCCACATTGGGGAAATATCTTCTTGCTTTTATCCTTTTATCTTTTATTTTTCATATTCTCCTTATCTTTTTATTTCTTCATTAAAATATCTCTTTTGAGAATTTCTCTTTATTTTCTCTTTTATTTTCCTCATTGTAATTCCTTTTAATATTAGAAACCTCATGGATACAAAAAAAACCACCAAGAATAACTCAATTATGCCTCTTTTCACTTCTTTCCCATATTTTCTCATTATTTTCAATTTCTTTCTTGATAAGGAAATATTTATTTGATCTTTTCTTTTCTTATTGCATTCTCTATGCAACTTTGGACTCCTTGGAACCCAAGAAACCCAAGAGGCATGAAAATCCACCTTTGGATTATTATTTTTCTTTCTAGAGGTTTCCGCACCTTTCTTATCTCAAATTCTCAATTATTCATTAATTAATTGAATTTCCTTGTTATCGGGCCCAATAGCCAATAAAGCCCACAAATAAATCAACAAGGCTATTTTAAACGAAATTCATGCATTCAATCAAAAGCCATCATTATTTGTTCTTTTATCTTTATTGTGAGAAAATACATTTCTCACCAAATGAACCCAAAAATTGGGGTTGTATCATCCTTCCCCTCTTATACGAATTTTTGCCCTCAAAATTCCATGAAGCAAACAAACAATTCAGGATAAGCCTTTAATGTATCCATCATGGCTCCTATGTGGCCTTACCCTTTCCATGGTACTTCCCAAGAACCTTTATCATCTCATATTCTTCAATCTGAGCTATTTCTTACCTTGGTATATCGTACCCTCATAGGTGACTCAGGACATTTCAGCCTCTCATAAAGCTGAATAGGTTCAGGGCTCATCACATGGCTTGAGTATCTCACATAGTGATCTAGATCAGACTCATGGAACACATTACACATCATGTTATCCTGAGGGAAAGGTTGAACATAACCTTCTCCACCAATCCATCTCAAATGGACCCATATATCGGGGACTCAACTTTCTCAGCTATAGCTTAGAGGGGTTGGATTTTCACATCACATACTTTCCCACAGTGAACTACATGTCAGTATACTTTGCATCAGCTCGCGACTCATGTCACCACTGGGCTCTCTCTCTCAGCCATTGCACGATCAAAGCGACTTCATCTACACACACTGTGGTTCTTTTCTGACCTTCGCAAGGCCTCCTTCACCAACATCATCTTAATGAAGTGGTGACTGACAATCCTCCTTCTAGAACTTCTTTCATCCCGATAAAGGCTAAGGTGGTTATCACCACATCTTACAAAGGACAAGAACTGTCTCTATGTATCATCTTGGATGAGAACACATGCTCTCATCAGATCCTCTAGTCTGGATCATACTAACCATTAGTTAGTAGTGATAAATTTTTCTATCATCGAGTTCTTCCTGTATCTACTTCCACCTCATGGAAGTGAATCTTTAGGTAATACTCAAAAACTTTGAACTCACATCATGGTGTAATTGAACCATCTCTCTCTTATAAGTAGTTCAACTGGATATGTCCTGTGATAGTACTCTTTCTTTCTCATTTCATCTAGGTAAGGCGATCTACCATAACCTATATTGCATCTTGACCTTCCATGGTCTAGGGGAGACTCACAACATTCATAGTGATGAACTCCCATTCCCTTTCGGGAACTCCTTACACTTTATATCAATTGACTGGGTAACTGATGTTCATCCTTCACCTCCTAGCTTGCATGGAAACATACCACATGCAACTTCATATACACATCCAAAGTGTTACTATTACTTACTATCTTTGTAATATCACGGTGTTTGGTGATCTTAAAACCATGATCTCCAGTATGTCATGTTTCCTCAAGCTTGATACCTCAGAAACCCTAAACCACTCTCATCAGGGTTTTATTACCTTCCTATCCAACGAAGTGCATCCGAGGTTCTATCACCATCCTTACGCTACATCAAGGACTAAACTGGCTAACCAAACAACCATTAACATATCTTGTTACATCCGAGTGTTAGCCCGAAACACATCTTCTTTCCAAACGTAGGGTTAGCCGCACAACCTCAACTTCTTCTAGCCTCCAGCTAAACTAGGCAGCTATATTTCAACCAGAGCATTCATCACCACTTCTTATCCTTAGGTGTTAGGTAATGTTGAAGACATACACCTCCATGTATTCCACTTATTATATCATCTCATCTCTAAGTCTATCTTCATTGAGAAAATTCTGAGCTCATCCTTCTTGGTTTTTGAAAAAACATCCTCATAAGATGACTACATTATTCCTTTTTTTTTGTTTGCCAACCATCCGTGTATCATTCACTCCACCGAGGCATGTTATCATCTCTGTCCTCATACCTCGTAGCAATGTTCCAACTCACATCATCTTTTATCCTTGGTGTATCACATGCGTACTGTCCCATCTCTCCCTCACATAACAAGAGGAAATAAGCATTTGGCGGCCATCCAAACACAAAGTTCTTCCTATTCCAAGAGTAGATATGATACATCCCACATTGCCAGTACACCTTCAACTCTAAGTTGAGACGTGCAACTTACTTCACAAACATCTTGATGTCAAAGATTACCTCCATGGAAAACTGATCTGAAACCTACTTGGGTCATCACACAATCCTTGGTCATCTCCTGTAGGTCTATAGGGTACTGGCACTTTTGGGGTCATCCCTCTTCCCTCATGCATCCAAAGAGTGCCCTACTCATCTGCCCTTTGGGTCCCATGAGTTCATGAAGGTGATCAATCTCCTAACCCATGGCCCTCGGACAATGATAGTTGTTACCTCCCGACACTGTGGTCATGTGCAAATAGGGAATTAGGCAACTCCTGCTTCCATCGGTCTTATCCCTACCTGACCCTAGGATAGACTTAGGATTCTAGCATAGTACATGTCCAACTTAGAACCTTACCCAAGCCTTCATCATCTCTCTTTCTGCATTGAAGGGTTGTCTTTCATCCTTTTATAGGGGTCATGGTGACCTGCCTACCTTGGTCAGGCCCCATACCGGTTACCTCCATGGTAACACATCCACATGCACCTAGAGATGGATATTTATGGGTCTACAGGTTCACTCTCATACCATGTACTTTTCATCTAGCTTCTCAAGATCCTATGAAACCTCTTTAGGTTTCCTCGAACCCACAAAACTGGTAAACACCCAACCAAAGGGTCCCTATCTCAGGATGGGAGGAAACTACCACTCTTGACAACAAGGTCACAACCATTCTTAGGGTTTATATCCATATGAACTTGATTAACCAAGCATATCTACTAAGGCAAAAACGGTCCACCTACTAACCATGCTAGGTCTACTTGTTCTCATTCCTCAGCATTAGATCAAGATCATACCTTCCCTTATCATCAACTTAGCTGTGAGGGGTTCGTCAAACATGCCTTTAACTTATGGGGTTTCCTTTAGCTCCACACATGAGGAGTACCCTTCTCGAAACTATAGAGACTCAAGTATCATTAGGAGAATCAGATACACTGCTTACCTTCTTAGGCCTAGGAACCCTAGGTCCACCTTTGTGTGTTCAACTACATGCTCAATCTCTTAACCACAAATCAATCATGTCCAAGGTATGTCATGTACTTCCATGATCCTTTTATATAAGCATCACCTCAGAGTTGAGTCCTCCTCAAGGACAACCAACTAGGTATAAAACCTCACAACTAGTTACTTAAACCTCCTCAGGGCCTAAGGCACTCTTTGTCTTATCTCAATAGGTAATACTTATACCATAGGCACATATGTACCAAAAGCATCATCCTCTCTCTAGGGTTTGGTTCCTATAAAGATAACCAAGGTATCATCAGTCTTCAGGGATCAAGCATAAGGCAACCCCTATCATCCACTTAGGTTGCATCATCCTCAACTCCCCACTATTCCTCATGTCTCAGAATCTAAGTGTCCAACCTTCTTGCCAGGGCTCTGCTCTCTCTCTAGAGCTAACCCTACAACCAACCTCTCTATAAGAGGTCCTCTCTCCATGAAGGATCAAGCTTAAAAGCATACCCCTACCTAGGCGAAGCCTATGTTCGAGCTTATGTTTGCTCAAGGTTATCCACAGTTCTTTATACTTCTCTCATAAGCTATCCATCATACTCTCCTGACCAGGGTTTCAACCTATTTCTCGCCCTACCGATGCTTTCTGAGTGCCTATTATGCCCTGCTCATATAAGTTCATGGGGTTCCCATAGGTTCTTCTCTAACCTCATCATTGAAGGAGTTATCCTTCACTCAAACATGCACGACCCTTCACTTAGGGTTAGGGTTAACATCATCCTCAAAGGATGTGCTAGGTATCTACTTTTAATGGAGGTCTCTACCTCCAAGACTAACTCTCTCTACCCATCCTCCTGCCAAGGAGGTCTATCCTCAGGTATCTCCTGAGGGAAATGACAACTCATGCCATATAAGCTAAGCATGTATCTATTCCTTTACACTTACTCTATTAAGCTTATGTCCATGACATCTTATTTGGTGGAGGATTCCTTAATCACATACCTCAAGAGGGTGGGGAGAAGAGAGGAAACCCTAATCCTTAAGGTCCTTAAGAGAATTTGAGTTGAGAAGGAATGAACAAGATGAGAGAGTCCTAAAGGTATCTCATTTTGAATCATACCCTAAGACTTTGGCCAAGCAACCACATGGGTCTGGGAGTCCTCGTATTCCGACTAGTGGTGCGGAGGAAACTTTTGCCAACCCAGTCGTGATCCTTTTCTAGACACCTCTGTCTTTCGGATAATCCTCTAATAACTCCCTTGGGTTCAGTAGAATTTGTAAAATTTAATAATTATTAATGATTAGATGAGGAACCTAGGCTCTAATACCAATTGTAATGACCCCGCCTCTCGGTAACCCCCAATTAAGGGAGACCTGAAGGACAGAGCCGTTATTCAATCAACAGGATCAAAGGTTCAACAAATAATCAATAATAATTATGAAATTCTATTGACGAAACTATAATTTGGTAGAAAATTAAAACTTTGCTTACCTTTGAAGACTTTAGAAATCTATCTATCCAGAACTTGAATTATTCTATCTACATCCTCCTTGCACTTTACTTCTTATTTTTATAATGTGTCACTTTACTATTTGGTTTATTTCAGGGTTGTACCTAAAACGCCGACAAACAAAACATCGATCAGTATTAGGAAATATACTGGTATGTGGGGACATCCAAAATTTCACAGACATGCTAACAATCTAATAATCACAATCAAATTATATATCAAGACAGTTTACATTTTCAATGTGTCATTCTCCACTGCTTTTGCCCTAACCCTGGCATACCCCTCTAGGGTTTCTCTTTTGCCATTGACTTAAGGCCACCTTCTCAATCCCGAGCTTGGTGCCTGGGAGTCACCTCTCATGGTGCTCCATAGTCATGCATCATAGACCAACTTCTCAATCCTGAGCTTGGTGTCTGGGGTCACCTCTCATGGTGCCCATGGGTCTACCCTCTTGGGCCTGACCTTTATGGCATCTTCCATCAGGGTGGCATGTAGGTGAAAGAATTCACATGTATATATAACTGTGATAGACATAGTGAATTTATAATTGCTGTATGAACATCCAAACTGTTTAGATTGCATTCAATGTGAGGAAACATCCGAAAAACCCTCAGGAAACTAATGCGATTAATCATAGTTAACCACATACCTGTCAAGCCATCTTGAGTGCAGAGTTAATCCAAACAATCAAGTAATCCAAAGTAAATCAAGCAAGCACAATTCAATCATGAAATATTCATCCAATGTTTTCTATCATGGTTCATGGTATACAAAACTAATAGGCCTAATCGTGCCCTAGGGTTAATAGCCCTTTTTAGGGTTTTGACTATAATTAGGGTTTCACTTCCTTTTTACCACTTTTACTTTATTTTTATCAACATATCCATCAAACCCTAATTATCTCAGTTGGTTTTCCATTAAGATATTAAGATCAGATTTGGATAACAAAAACCCTAATTTTCATATTATTATATCCTTTCTTCCCTTTTTCCCTCACTTAGGGTTTCTAAGGGTTTTAATCACCATATTAGATATAAAACCCTAATCATTACAATTCCACCATCAAAATAGGTTGCAATCTATCTTGTATTTTATTCCAATTAATAAACATAAATGAGTTATCTATGATGGTTGGGTTAAATTATATTCACTGAGCCAATAGCTCACCAATATGCTGAAACAGTTTTTAGGTCATCGTCAGCACAAGGAAGCTTAAGTATTATATCACCCAAATACTTAGAAGGTAGTTCGTAGTTAGTTAGAGGTCTCTTAGTCCTTTCCCCTCAGTCCTTGGGCATTTAGTGTGGTAGAGAGAGAAAGTAATGTAATATGTAGTTTAGATTTCAATTAACTGTTGTACTTTATATTCTGTAAGTAAGATGTAATATGTTGTTTAAACTTTGAGGTATCTTTCAAGATTTAGAAATAGTAAGTTTGCTTTCGCGAGTCTAAGTAAGATTTCAGTATTGTCCAAATTATAAGATTATCCTTTAGGTAAATTTTAAGTGATTAAGAAAAGAAAACATTAAGGGTGGTTTACCGAGGGTGACTCCCCAGTCTCCGGGGTCATTAGAGATGGCACGGAGATCAGGGCATCACAAAGTAAATTTTGGTATAAAAGCATAGGTTGAGTACATAGATACTCTAAGTCAAGGTCAGGGGACGATAAGAGACCAATAGGATTAGGATTATAAGGTGTTTTCCTTCTAAATGCAATTTTCTAACAGGAAGTGTTCTGATATACTATTGCACATGGAAGGAAGAGGACGTGGTTATGAGGACCAAGCTGAGAGCCACATTGGACCTGATCCTCAGGAGATGGGTCTAGGTGGTGGAAATGATGTGGATGAGGCATCAAGGATGTACATGATGTTTCTTGAAACTAGAGAAAAGTATAAAATGGAGAGGCGAGCTTCTACCTCGAGCAACAAGAACCAGATGAGATCCTATGAGCTGGTTAAGAATCTTGGAGGTACTGAGTTCAATGGAACTACAGACCCTGTTGTGACAGATGAATGGCTAAGACAGTTATAGAAAGTGTTCCGTCTGATGGAGAATTCTAGTGGCATGGGGTGGAAGATAAAATGAGCGACACAGTATTGACTTGGAAAGATTTCATTTATGAATTCCATCTTAAGTACTACCCACCTACTTTTTTTGAGTGATAAGATAAGACAGATACATAATATCAGACAAGGAAGTATGACAATTCGTGAATACGAAGCACATTTCACAAGGTTGGCAAATTTTTGTCCGCAACTTATTCATAATGATGTAGAAAAGTGTAGAAGATTTCAAGAAGGATTAAGATCAGAGATTAGACACACCGTTTCAGCCATTGGTCAAAGAGATAGAGAAAACTTTGGGGAATTTGTTGAAGCAGCGAGACGTGTAGAAGAGTCAGTTAATGCTGATAAGCAGTCTGAGTGTAAGAAAAGATCTAGAGAATTTATTCGAAGGTACAAAGTAGTGGTGGATACAGAGGAGGTGGTGGTTTCTTTTTGAAGATAGGACGAGGACTTGGTTGTTTTGGTAGACAAGGATCTAGTTTTTCATCAAGTGGAGGAAGACCTAGCTCCGGTAGATGGAATACACAGTCTACATGGACACCTCCAACTAGGTCTTCAGGATCTTCAGTGTCAGTGACAGGTCCACTGAGGCGAGAGATGTGAGCATGTGATATATGTGGAAGACCACACTCAGGACAGTGTTAGGGAACAAAGTTTCAAGGATGTCATCAGTGCGAATAGATGGAACATATCTAGAGGAATTGCCCACAGTTACAGCAGTCAGCATCACAGGGTTCCCAGTCACAATACCAGAATGTCCCAAGACAGGCTCCAGGTGGAGGACCCGGTTCCTCTATAGCTTTAGATTCCCGAGGTGGTGCAACACCCAGTTCTAGGGAAGGACAATGAGGACATCGTGGGAGAGGAAGAGCTTCAGGACGCTTCTTCTCTTTGACATCATAAGAAGGTATTGTTTCTTCCCGAGTGATTACAGGAGAAATACTTTTCTTTAACAGCATTTCAGTTACATTTTTTATATATCCGGGTGCTACTCACTCCTTCATACAACATTCTTTAGCTTGTGAGCTTAACCTATTAACCCAGGAGTTACCGGTTGAGTTGTTGTTGAGGGTTTCGTTAGGTGAACCGAAAGTGTTGATAGAGTTTTGTCCCAAATGTTTGTTGACTTTTGGTCATTATACCATTGAGATTAATCTTATACCCTTAGATATTAACTCTTTTCAAGTTATCTTGGGAATGGATTGCCTAGAGATGTATTGAGTTCAGCTCGACTGTTGGAAGAAGGAGGTTGTCTTTCAACATGGTGGATTTTCTTGTGTCTTTACTGGAGACAAGAAGGTTTTACTTATGTGTATCATATCAGCTGTTGTACCTGATAAGATGTTGTAGAAAGGTTGTGAGGCATTCTTGGTACATGTAGTAGATATTAGAGCTGAGAAGAACACAGTCAGTCTATGGGATGTGCCAGTGGTCTGTGAGTTCCCAGATGTTTTTCCAGATGAGTTGCCAAGTCCACCTCCTAAAAGAGAGATAGACTTTGAGATGTAGGTGTTCCTAGGTAGTCAACCTGTAGCACTGCCAGCTTACAGAATGGCACCTGCAGAGTTGAAGGAACTGAAAATACAGTTACATGAGTTACTGGATAAGGGTTTCATTCGACCTAGTTCTTCACCATGGGGAACTCCAGTCTTGTTTGTGAAAAAGAAAGGATGGTACTATGAGGCTATGTATAGACTACATACATTTGAATAAGATCACTATTAAGAATAAGTACCCATTGCCAAGGATAGATGATATGTTTGATCAGTTACATGGAGCGACGATCTTTTCTAAGATAGATTTGAGATCTGGATATCATCAATTGAGGATAAAGGCTTTAGATATTCCTAAGTTGGCTTTCAGAACAACATACAGGCATTATTAGTTTTTGGTCATGTCATTTGGACTGACTAATGCCCCAACAACTTTCATGGATATGATGAACCAGAATGTCAAACTGTTTTTGGATCAGTTCATAGTGGTTTTCATAGATGACATTTTGATCTATTACAGAGATGATGAGCAACATAAGAAGCATCTGAGGATAGCATTACAGTTGTTGAGACAACATCAATTATATGCTAAGTTCAGTAAGTGTGAGTTCTGGTTAGTTGAGGTGTATTTTCTTGGACATGTCATCTCAGGAGATGGAGTAAGTGTTGACCCTAAGAAAGTCGAGTTTGTTCTACAGTGGGAGCAGCCTAAGACTCGTATTGAGATCAAAAGCTTCTTAGGATTGGCAGGTTACTATAGAAGGTTCATCCAGAACTTTAGTGTTGTAGCGTCACCTCTAACACGCTTAACAAGAAAGGGTGCACCGTTTGTCTGGTCAGATAACTATGAGAAGAGATTTTAGATCTTGAAGAAGAGGTTGACTATAGCACCAATGTTGATCCTACCTGAGGCAGATAAAGGCTACACAATGTTTTGTGATGCTTCCAAGAGAGGCTTAGCATGTGTGTTGATGCAAGAAGTCAAAGTAGTAGCTTATGCATCTAGACAGCTTAAGAAGAATGAGGAGAATTACCAGACACATGATTTAGAATTAGCCATTGTAGTTCATGCACTTATGACATGGCATCACTATCTTTATGGTGAGGCGTGCCAAGTGTTTACGGATCATAAGAGTTTGAAATATATTTTCACCCAGAAGGATCTAAATCTTAGACAATGGAGATGGTTAGAATTGATCAAGGATTATGATGTGATGATAAATTATCATCCTGGTAAGGCGAATGTAGTAGCAGATGCCCTCAGCAGGAAGTCAAGTTCAACAGCTGATGCATTCTCTATGGCATATTTTAAGAGAGACCTGATAGTAGAAATGTAGAAGTTGAACTTAGACTTAGGGGTGACAGAGCAGAGTGGTTTGATTGCACAGATGCAAGTCAGGCCTACTTTTATGATCAGATCAAGGAACTTCAGAAGAGTGATAGTGAGTTACGACAGATCATGCAGGACATGACAAGGGGAAAGAGACCATAGTTCAAGTTTTCAGATGATGGTTTATAATATCATCATGACAGGTTGTGTGTACCTAGAGATAGTGATTTGAAAGCACAGATTCTTGAGGAAGCACATGCATCGATGTACACTATGCATCCAGGCAACGCTAAGATGTACAGGAATCTCAACGAGTTGTACTGGTGGTCAAGTATGAAAAAGGATGTAGTTGAGTACGTGGCAAGGTGTAGTGTGTGCCAATAGGTTAAGGCTGAGCATCAGAAACCTATAGGTACCTTGCAATCTCTTCCTATACCAGAGTGGAAGTTGGAACATATCACAATGGATTTTGTGGTAGGGTTGCCCAGGACACCTAGAGATTGTGACTCGATATGGGTGATTTTGGATAGACTAACTAAGTCTACTCACTTTCTTCCTATTAAGTCAACCTTTGATGTCTTGAAGTTGGCTAAGATATATGTGGATGAGATAGTCAGGCTGCTTGGTATCCCAGTTTCAATTATATCAGATAGAGATCCTAAATTCACATCCATGTTTTTGAATCAGTTGCATCGTGCTTTGGGCACAAAGTTGAGGTTTAGTACTATTTTTCACCCGTAGACAGATGGTCAGTCAGAGAGGACCATTCAGACTCTTGAGGACATGCTGAGAGCATGTGTCTTTCATTTCAGTGGAAGTTGGGAAGAACACTTGAGCCTTATAGAGTTTGCATACAACAATAGTCACCATTCTAGTCTTGGTACGGCCCCGTATGAAGCTCTATATGGAAGAAAGTGTAGATCACCTGTATGTTGGTACGAGGTGGGTGACAAAGAGATTCTTAGACCAAAAATAGTGGACTTGACTACAGAAAAGATTACAGTGATCAGAGAATAGTTGAAAGCTGCACAGGAAAGGAAAAAGAGTTATGCTGAGAAGAGACATAGACCTCTTAAGTTTGAGGTTGGTGATGAATTGTATCTGAAAGTTTCACCATGGAAAGGATTGTTGAGGTTTGGCAAGAGAGAAAAACTAACTCTTAGGTATATGGGCCCATATCCTATCATTGAGAGGATTGGACCTGTAGCCTACAGTTTGGATTTTCCATCTGAGTTGGCTAATCTACATGATGTGTTTCATGTATCAATGTTGAAGAAGTGTTACCCTGGTACAGAGAAGATAGTGGACCCAGAACCTACACAGCTCAGACTAGATGTAACCTATGTTGAAGTACCTGTACAGATAATTAATCGGAGGATCAAGAAGCTCAAGAATCATGAGATACCGTTAGTGAAAGTTTTGTGGAGGAACCACAACCTAGATGAAGCCACGTGGGATCTTGAGTCAGAGATGCATAACAAGTTTCCTTTTCTATTTTAGGAATTTTGGGATGGAATTCTTATATGGGAGGGAGATTTTTATGACCCACTCCATGATTAACCAGTAAGCACAATGTTTAGTGCATCATTAAGTTGATTAAGTTAAGTTAAGTACTCACTGATGCAATTATAGCTTTCATCTTGTGTTACAGTCTAATTAGCATGATTTCATGCCTTGAGAAGGTAGAGGACCTCGTGCTTGCAAATTTGCAAAAGGAATCACCTCAATCAGACACTTGAGGCAAGAGTTATGGCATTTTCAAGATTCTTGAACCTAAGATGCAATTTTTCCATTTATTGGCTTTTAATTTCCCTTAATTTTCTTTCCCTTATCTTCTTCTTCCTTACTCGATCGAGCACCGATTAATCTAGCTCATAGAGCGTCAATCAACCTGTAGAAGAGGGAGGAAAATGGGGCAGATTTAGGGCTCCTTTGAGCTGAGGTGTTGGGCACCTTGCTTCCTTCTTCTTCCTCCATCTATTTCCCTTCCTCGACCATGCCCTAGCAGTGCCCAGCTGCGCCCCACCTGCAACACGATCTACAGTAGGAGATGGGCATGGCCAGTGGCTAGGAGCAGCAGCTAGGACCTTGGGGCATAAGAAAACGCCTCGGATTGGCACCACCTTCCACTCTTCTCCATCTTCCATCTTCTCCTTCCTCTCCTTCGCCCTAACGACAGCGCCCAACTAGCATGGGTGACACTACTGCAAGAAGCAACAAACAATGGCATATAGGGAATGAGCAAGCACCAAGAAATGCCATCGACTTTGGCTTGAGGTCTAGATCAAGAAATCATTGCTCCTAGCCAAGTTCCAGCCGCCAATCGAAGCTCTCTTTTTAACCTGAGCCTAGGCGTGAAGCAACATGTTGTAACTAGTTTGTTAACAGAGTAAATCCAAAGGTTGAAGATGACCCAGTCACGCCTGGAAATAGGCTCTGGATGTGTTTCCAGAAAAATTTGTACATCCCAAACCATTGTGAGTAGAATTTCACTTACTAAGCACAATTTAACTCCAATAATTGAATGATTTCGGTTCGATCTGTGTTATGTACGGGTAACATCATTTACCCAGGTGTCGGGCAGTGCTGGCACTGTGCAATTTCTAATTTGTACATTTTGATTTATTAACATTTGCATGACGCTAATTAGTTAATTGATGTGTGATTGGGATTAGTGTAAATGCACAATTGATTGAATCTTAAATTTCTTGAGTAAATGTTGAACTCAATAGCACATGATCGGTAACAATACAGTTTGGGTATAAACCCAGGCTGTACATTTTTAGCAAGTTAATAGATGCTCAATTTCAAAGAAATGACAATGAGATGAAAGGGTTCAATAGAAACATAGTTGCACACTACATATCATATTTAATGTGAATTTATTAATAATTATATGAATCGACACGTTTCCTTAGAATATCATAAGAAATTCTCAGTTATTATTAATAATTTATGTCATAATAAGTAATTAACTTTTAACTGAGTTATGTGATGCACAAACGAGGACTAGGGTTAATGTGCACGTTTTTTGAGTAATTTCAGATAATTTATAGATGCTACCGATGATTTCTCATATGTTGAGTAATTTAATCTTATTAGTGAATTAGGAGGTCCAATTGCATGATTTTAGTATATAAATGCCAAGTTGACAAGTATTCTATTTATTTAAATCTGCCTGCAAGTACAGTATGTTGATTTTTTTTATAAATTACCGTATTTGAGCTTATTGCACTGCCAAGTTAGAAATGATATACATGTTATATTTATAAGTTTCAGATAAATAGACTTGGTACTATAGAGATACCAAAGCCAAGAATAAGTAAGAGAGAGATGAAATGTAGTAAGAGCTTTTCTAGGATAATAAAATATTAGATTAAGGGTCCTGACACCGTAGAATCCTTATGTGAGGTATGCGCCTTAGGGATGAAACGACCTGCCCTAGCGGCGCGTCCAGTATACGGGGGTCAGAACGCACCCACAAAGTGTGTGGGGAGACAAAGCCCTTGAGGAAGTCTACTAAGAGAAGATAGGTTACCCAACATGAATTGGAAGTCCCAGTGGTAACCAAGAGGTACCCATAGAGCATACCAAGTTGAGGCCCACAGAGCGTCTCAGATCCTCCGCCTGTGTACTCAGCCTAGAGGAGGAGTCCAGTTTATGACACCATAGGAGTGTCGAGGCCAGAGAGCCAATTTTCCTATTGCAGACCAGGACAACAGTCAGACTTAGCTATCCCAGGGTGTCGGCTAATTCTTGTACGGTGGGATCGTAGTTCGCTACGAGTCTTCATATGTAGATTACACTGCATATGATCAGGGCATAAGTTAAAATATATTCATATAGGTTCACAGACTTTCTATAAGTTAAAGAGGTAAGAAAGATTTGAGTTAGTTTCACAACAGTTGTCCTTTAAATGAAATTTTAGTATTCTCTGTTATTTAATTATATCTACAGCCTTGCAGTAGTTGTTATCTTAATGAAATGTTGATATCTCCTGTGGTTTAATTTATATTGCTTAGATCAGCTCAGTATAGTATTATCTTGTATTTTATTCCAATTAATAAACATAAATGAGTTATCTGTGATGGTTGGGTGAAATTCTATTCACTAAGCCAGTATCTCACCAACCTACTGAAACATTTTTCAGGTCAGCGTCAGCACGAGGAAGTTGAAAGATCGTATCACCCAAGTTCTTATTAGGTAGTTCGTAGTTAGTTAGAGGTCTCTTAGTCCTTCCCCTTGCTCCTTGGGCATGTGATGTGGTAGAGAGAGGAAGTAATGTAATATGTAGTTTAGATTTCAATTAACTGTTGTACTTTATATTCCGCAAGTAAGATGTAATATGTTGTTTAAACTCTGAGGTATCTTTCAAGATTTAGAAATAGTAAGTTTGCTTCCGCAAGTCTAAGTAAGATTTCAGTATTGTCCAAATCATAAGATTCACCTTTAGGTAAATTTTAAGTGATTAAGCAAATAAAAAGTTAAGGGTGGTTTACTGAGGGTGACTCCCCAGTCTCCGGGGTCATTAGAGATGGCATGGGGATCGGGGCGCCACATTCATGCTTAGAAGCCATGTTGTAATGGATTGTCCATCTTGCTCCTTAAATGCCAACAACTCCTTGAAAAGGGATGGTGGCAAATGTCATCTCATGTTGCTCCAGTTCATTTTCATCAGTATACTGACTCCTCTAATTTGAGAATTCATCATCATCATCATCCTCCTCAAACAAATTATTCCAAACCATGATAGGCATGCTGGCTGAAATAAGGTGACATGTCTTAATGTGAGAGATATCACCATGGTTTGGCATAAAGGTTGGTTTAGGCTTCTCAAACTCTTCCTCAAATTGTGAGGTCATTTGGTCACCTTGAGGAGAACAAAAGTAATCATCATTTTTTGACCATTCTTCCAGGTGATGTGTATACTGCATTGATTTCTCATATGTATCATCTGGATGAAATGAGGAGCTTCTCTGAATGGTAGACACTTCACAAAAAAATCCTGACAATTCAAGTTGGTAACCCAAATAGGAAGGTGAAATATGTTCCTCATCGGGTTCAATGGAGTGGTCTATCTAATTGAGGTCTTTATGGTTGTGCTTTGACGCTTGTAGTTGCATAGTAACCAAATTGATGAGTTCTTCATTGCTCCTTCCCTATTCAACATCCTTGTCATGATGCTGTTGGACTTGGGCAGAAATGTTTTCAAGATTCACCAATTTTTCCATGCACTATTGTGGAAAGTTTGTTGTGTCAAGTTGTTGCACTTGGATGGCTCCTTGTTCAACAACTTGTAGTACACTTCTACTGTAGTTTGTGAAGTCAGTAGATGACATGACTAAACTATACGTGTAAAATGCAAGTGTACACATCAAAGTAATACAGGCCAAAGAGGCCTGGATATCAAACACGGGGAAGTGTAATTGAAGAAACTACTACTAACTGGTTTTCAATCAGCTAAGTAAGAGAAAACTTTGATTTAGGAGTTATTAAACAAATTGCAAGAAAGAAAACTAATTTAACGGGTTGTGATCACAATGAGAAGAAATTCTTTACGACTATGGTTTCACCACGATTGATACTGCAATTTTAATCTAAGATAAATATGTTTTCCTTCCACTCCTAGACAAAGAGCCTGTAGCAAGAACTACCCACTCCCCAAAATGTAGTTCACTACCTATGCTAATGCTGGTCTCATTTCCATAGTAATTGGTTGATTAGTTAGGTGCTTTACAAATAATCTCTAGGTAATCTCTTCACATTTGTAAGCCACATTTCCCAAAGGATGATATAAAACATGTGTTACAATGGATTTCCAATCCTTAATCCTGCTCCTAAAGTTATTAAGGATCTAATTACATGCCTGTGGTGCACAACATAGACAATTTAATATGATTTCATAGCAATATGCCCAAGAATAAGGAGAAAACAATATACTAATGCAAAAGATCCATATAAAGTGTACAACTAGGATACTCTTGGGTCCTAAAGAACACGGGGATTACCCCTCATTGTTTCCAAGGATAAAAACATGCAAGAAAGAAGGAAAAACATGGAAAACATAGAAAACTGATGAACCCCCTGGAGAAATGTGATTAGGACACTCTACGTCGATAAATGGATCCGCAATATGCAAATTCAACCCACTAAACGTGCTTGGAACCTCCTGAACGTGCAATTCTCCTCCTCATTCTCCTCTCCCATGTTGTCACCATCTTGAAATGGAATAGAATGTGATAGATTAGGTCTAGACAAATTTCCCTTAAGTCATAAAAGTGACTTAGGGAAAAATATATCCTCAACTGTCAAATTAAACTTGATATTTAGACTACTTGATCGGGAAGACTCGGTAGTACTGACTTTTGAACTTGGTAGTACCGAGTCTAGAAGTTGAATCTTCTCTGTCTCTGATGCAAAGTTGGTAGTACAAACTTTTAGACTCGGTAGTACCGAGTCTGTGAGACTCTTATGGTCCTAAAATTGCACAAAAATGTACATAAGTACTTGAAATTTAATAAATCATTCCAAAACATTAAAATTATGCTTATTTGATGCAATTGAGTAACATAGGCTAATATTATTAAACCATTCACAAATTAATATGAAAATTAATAGTAAGTGCACAAAAAGCAATATAAAATAGCCTGTGGAAAATGACAAATATCAAGTGCATCAAAAACCCCTAAGCTTAAATGTTTCTCGTCCTTAATAAACACTCTCAGATCTATTTGAGACAAGTCAACAAAAGGACAAGGAAGATGAACTTCTTTTCTCAACTATCCCCACTTGGCGGTCCCAAACTAGCCTTCACTAATCACTGAACAATCAATTTCTCTATAGCGACAAATTTTTTTCATAAAGGTTGTCAATGCTTAGATCAATGAACACTATCAAGAGAGTAGTTAACATCATAATCAATTAGGTATTCACTTGGTGCATTATGTGATTCTCTAGTCTACATTGCTCTTTTCCTAACTACCAACTAATTGGAATTAGTTCCCCATATAAAAATGATTTAGGAGAATAATCATATAAGTGGCCTACCAATAAGAGCAATGAATGGTATGAAATGGGTGGCAATTTAAGAATCACAAGTAAAATCCAAATCATTTATACAAAATAAAACATGATGAACCTATATGGTGAACAGAATGAGAAATGTAGGAGTCCTAATGCCTACTTTATTGGTAGAATGATGCATGGGTCAAAAGATTTCATCAATTCAACAGACGAAAATTTAAAGAGAAGAAGCATCATGTGAATGGCTCTAGCCGTATAGGAAGAGTTAAGGGCATACTTTCTCCCTCTTAACTTGAAACATTACAAACTCTTTTTTTTTCATTTTTTGGCCCATTATTTTAGCATGATGGAGTATTATTCTTGGGCTTTAACTACATATCATTCATTTGTTTCTCTATTTTTTTAGGGTATGGCTGTGTATCCCTACACTCAAATTTCAAAGGAAAATGATACCCACATGATATAGTAATTAATGATGAAAAATGAATGCAATCTACATGTAATTGTTTATGCAACTAGAATGATGTGTACATAAATTGTTGAAATACACACACTAGTACAAAAATGACGTATAACGTCACATTTGTTGGCATCGGTTAAAACTAAAACACCGATGCTAATAAACTATGATGTCGCTTTAACACGACAATCGACACCTATATGTGAAGGTCAATCACTTTACAAAAGACACAGGTATCACTTTTTCTTTAACGTTGGCTGGTCAAAATAAAAACCAACATCTAAAATCACCCACAAAATATAATTTTCAAGGGAAAAAAATTGCTTCCAAAATTTTCAATTTGACGTCGGTTGTATAAACACTGACGACTCATGTTCCATGCCAAGCCCCACGAATCTCCCCCATATTTCATCGGTTGTTTAAAATACAACTGACACCTAAATATCCCTCACGAGGAAAAAATACATACCTTATTTGGCATCAGTTGTTGCACAAGAACCAACAAGGATGTTTGTTCATGTGTTGTCCCCGTGAAAAAATTCGCCTCACCAATTTTCCAAATTGGCATCGGTGTTATGGGAGAAACTGACAACCATGATTGTAACTCAAGAACAAAAAATATTTGTCGGCATAAGTGGGCAGACGTCAGTTATTATACGTTGAAACAGACGATGAACACCCTGTCTCGATATTTGTTTGAAGTTGTAGATGATGTTAAGCATCAGTTTTACAAAATAACTGATACCGGTAATTAACTGAATAGCACCCGCTCAATCTAGAATCTTCCCCTTCTCTATTTCATTCTCGATTATTTGTTGTCTCTCAGGCTAGGTCTCGCAATTTTGTGTTACTACTCGCCGCCACTGGTGCTTCTACTATGGAGAGGAGCTTGCCACCGCCGCTGTGGAGAGGAGCTCGCCGCCACTACTGTAGAGAGGAACCGCCACTGAGGAGTTCGGCGGCGACTGATCAGTCACCGCCGCCGCCAGTTGCTTGCTCAGTCATCTCCGCCAACGACCATAGCCACAGCCCGCCATCGTGCCACCGCTCGCCACCTGCTTCACCACAGCTTCAGTCATCTCCGCCTCCACCTCCAGCCACCTCCATCTCCAACCATAGCTGCAACCACCTCCAAAGCCACAACTGCGACCACCTCACCTCCATCCACCGCCATCAAAGCCTACTCCACTAGTGCGGTGTGTTTTCTGTAAGATTATTATTGATTAATTAGGGTTGATTAATATTGATTAATAAGGGTTAAATGAGGAATGAATGAACTTAGTTCAGTATATAATTGTTCACTAAAATTGTGTGGTTGATTAATAACGATTAACTAGGGTTAATGATGAATGAATGAATTTAATAAATTGTTATTTCTTTCTTTCTCTCTGGTTAGTGACTGATTTAACTTATTTCAATATATAATTATTCTTCAAAATTATGTAGCTGATTATTAATGATTGATTTGGGTTAACAATGAATTAATGAACTTATCCAAATGTAATAATGAATTGAATTAAATGATGTTACACAAAACCTAGGATATGAACGATGATACTATGATTGTAGGTATATGAATTATAACATATATACATGTATTTTTTTGGCCTAGAAACCCGTCCAAGATTTACTCATTAGGAGTAAATCTTGGATAGTCCCCAGTTTGGGATTGTTCTTGAACACTTATTCTCACTTAGGATGTAAGTGTATAATGTGTATTCAGTTTTCATGATGTTTCGTCAACACTTCCCCGTTTATTCTCTAAGTACATATGTTGGTGGGTATTTGCCCATGTACATCGATGTACTTGGAGAACTGCGGGGAAATGGTGCCGAAATTTCTTGAAAATCGAATGCACATTATACACTTACTAGTGAGATTAGGTGTTCAAGAATGGGATAGGTGGTACACATTTATTATATATAATACCCTCAACCCTAAACTTTTAACCATAAACCCTAATCTTTTTACCCTAAATCCTAATATATACGTGTTTTCTCTTTGATCATAGAATGGATAGATCATGGATATACATTCCAAATTACTGCACCCTAGAGTTTATTTTTGATCTTGATCATTTTATTAGATTTGCTGAGGAAGATAGGAAACAACCTGGAGATGGGTTCTACTATTCATGTAGGCATTACGGTAACAACTTGAAAGTCAGCACTGGTGACAAAATCAAAAGTTGTGTCATGTGCAACGGGAATGTAGAAGGCTATACAGAATGGCACTGGCATGGAGAGATTTCAAACCTAAAATCAGTGGATGACGATAGTAGTTCTTGTGTGGAAGAAGAAATTGCCTCCGATGATGTAGATGTGAACGAACCAGTTCTAGTAGACATCGTTGATGTGATGCTGGATAGTTGTGGGGTAGAGCACACTGATCCACCTCCCATGTTTAGAAACATTGTGCATGATACTGAGAGATTGTTATACATAGGTTGTACTAAGTTTACGAAGCTTAGCACTGTGTTGAGATTGTATAAGTTGAAAACTAACAATGGATGGAGTGATAAAAGCTTCACATCATTGTTGTCTTTGTTGAAAGAAATTCTTCTTGAAGGAAATAAGCTGCCAATCTCTATATACCAGTTAAAGAAAATGTTGTTCCCAAATGGGAATGGAGGCCAAGAAAATACATGTATGCCTGAATGATTGTGTATTATTTCAAAAGGACTATGTGGATTTGAAAGATTGTCCAAAATGTGGTGCGTCAAGGTATAAAATGACGACTTTGGGGGAGTCCAAAACTGGTTCTCCTACCAAGGTGATGTGGTATCTAACTTAATATCATGGTATCAATGCTTGTTTTCCAATCTAAAAGATGTAAAGAATTTGAGGTGGCATGCATATGTTAAGAAAAATAATGATGGGATCCTACGAAAAGCGTCTGATTCCCCACAGTGGAAGAAGATTGATTTATTGTACTCTATATTTGGTGAAGAAGTCAGGAATCGAAGACTTGGTCTTTGGATAGATGGGATGAATCCGTATGGGACATTGAGCAACAAACATAGAACTTGGCCAATTATGCTTGTTATATACCATCTTCCTCCCTGGTTGTGTATGAAAAATAAGTATGTTATGTTGTCGTTATTAATATGGACCCTAAACAACCTAGAAATAATATCGACGTTTATCTTGAACCTGTGATTGATGACTTAAAAACACTCTGGGGTGAAGGTGTGATGACCTATGATGCTTCACAAAGAGAGACATTTCATTTGCACGCTATGTTGTTTTGCACTATTAATGACTTTCCAAAATATGGTAATTTGTCTAATGGATCTAAAGCGTACCCTATATATGAAGATAACACTGATTCAATGTGACTAAAACATGGCAGCAAGACTTTATATCTTGGTCGTCAAAGATTTCTTCCAAAATTCTATCTGTACCATAGGTTGCAAAAAGCATTCAACAGACAAAATGAGGAACGGATGCACCTAAACCTATACCAAGGGAGGTTGTTTATGAAGAGTAAAAGACTTTGTCAATGAATTTGGTAAGAGATCACAATGTATCATTGATCGGCCTTTTTCTTGCGTCCAGATTTGAACACGGGACAAAGGAATGAATCAAGCTTTTAAATTTATAACCTGAATCCTTCTAGGCCCCCGCAACTTTTATTACAGGGTCAAAGTAGATATACGGGGTCGAACACAGGGATGTGGGGACGTTTAGGATGCCATAGATTTTGGTTGATAAAAAGGGTGCTAGAACTAGTCTAGTGGGTTGTCACAAATTAAAACAAAACGAAGAAAACAAAACAAAACAAAACAGAGCTCGTGGTTCTACTAATCTGAGAAAGAGAGTTCCTGGCTATGTAACCACAAATGGGGCAGGCTATGCACTCGTTCTCAGGCATAGATAACCCTCAAACACCTAAGCAAGCATCTAGTACGCACAGTGGCATCTGTCTTATGGGGTCATCCCACTCACTATCACGATGCGAGACTAAAACCATCAACAATATGGCATCGACCCTCTCTCTCAAGGAATGACATATCAAAACCTCAGAATATGCTAAGTTCCCTCTCGGGTCTTAGGACATCCAGAGATATTAGGAACAAAAAACCTTGGATCGTCCTCCTCTCGGGTTTGGATCCAACCTATCTTCTCTTAACCATTCCTATAATGGATCTCTCGATACAGGCAGAAATAGCAGTTCAAGCGAGTAAGAGATCAACCAAACTAGCAATCATAACTTAGAAAGAGAAAATAGAACATGCAACATACTAGATTTGAAATGAATCTACTCGCTTAAGGCAAAAGTACATATACATGACCAGATCAGGCTACATAGCCAAGAAGGAGCTTAATTAGCCATGGACAAGCATAGTCAGCACCGAACAAAGACGGATGAACATCGTTTATACAAGAAATAAAGGAATGCAGTAGAATGGAAGAGAAGAAGAAAGAGATATAGCCCATAGAGGAGATGTGGCTCTCGCTCCTTGGCCTCCGTGCAGGATGGGTCTCGTCCTTTGGTCCTCCTCTTCATCCTTATGGAATCCTCAGTTCTCTCTCTCTCTCTCTATATCTACTCCAAACAGCAGCCCGATGGAGGTGATGTGGATGTCAGTGGAGACTGGTCTTCTCTCTCCTCAGCTTCTGCCTATGGATATCATAGACCAGTAGTAGAGGAGGGCGGTGATGCAGATCTTCTCTCTCCTTGGTGGTGAGGGTGAACGTAGCACAAATCTGCTCTCTCCTTGATTTCCACCCTTGGAGAGAATAGATCTGAGATGGAGACGGAGGAGAGAGAGAGTGTGGAGGTTGGTGGCTACTGGAGCACATAGATTGGCTGCCTTGGTCCTCTTAGACCTTGGGATGCTCCCCCGAGACTCTGGCTCCAATCTAGCAACCTTCCGGCGTCTGAACTGGACCCAGCAGCCGTTTGGCCTCCTGCTGGATGCTCGTGAATGAAGGGGGTCAGGTCCTATTTATAGGCCCGGTTCATTGGGTTTTCTTTGCCTCATTTGAGGTTCTTTTTTTTTTTCCTTTTGCTGCATGTAGGTCGTGATTCCCTTTTGGTCGTGATTTCCTTTTGTTGAGGTCACAATTTTGGCTCCCAGGGCATGCGGTAGAAGGCGCATTGAGGTCGCGATTAAGATCGCGCCCATGATCAAGATAATGGGCAGGTGTTGAGCCGCAGTGTAAGGGGACGATGGGAACTGGGTGGCAGAGCCTGTGGGTCTACTGCTGGCGATGGTGGGGTCACAGTTAGTAGGGATCAGCCAGGAGATGGTTGTAGTGAGACAGCTTGCAGTGTGGATGATGGCGGGAAGGTGCTGGCGGGCAGAGAAGAGACCACATCCGCCGTTGACAGAGGACAGACCGTGGGTGCAAAGAAGATGGCGAGATCATGGTGTTGGTTAGAAGGAAGATCGCAGGTGATGTTAGGGTTTCCAGGGTGATGTCAGCTGGATGAGGAGGACTTGCCACGGGCGCGGTAAAGATCGTGGTCCTGATCAAGATCGTGGTCACAGTCGCGATCATTTGTAGGAGGGGTCGCGTCGTGTTGAAGGTGGAGAAGGATGTAGCAGATGATGGCGTCGAGGTGCAAGTGGAGAGGAGAGGAAGAGTCGCGGGCAGGGAGGTTGTTCTGTGTGAGATAGAGCCGTGACCTAAAGGAGTAACCACAATCCATCGAGGAGAGGAGAAGGTATAGGTAGTCGAGGAAGAGGTGTATGTGGTCTATGGAGACGATGGTTGCAGACACTACTGATACAGTCGAGGTATTATGGATGAAGTGGGCGGAGGTCTAAGGTCGCAGTTGGCACTAGCGTCGTCTCGGCCTGCATGCAGGTAGTCGATCGAAGGTCAAAATATCACAACCAGGTTGGTCGTGATTAGGGTTGGCTAGAGCCCACGATTAGGGAGAAGAGAGGGAACTGTAGTAGCATAAAAGAAATAAAGGCCCGGACCCACTAGCTGGGCCTTGGTGCTCGCTTGGGATCAAATTAACCTACACATCGAATATAAATCCAATAAAAATCGAGATTAAACCACATGGGTTGAGCATAGGTGTACAAAGTGAATTAGACCATGAAAGCAATTGATTAGAGAGTTAAATTGGGGCCAGAGTTAAGGATAAGACAGTAATGATCATTATATGAAATATCAGGCAGTATAATTCACTGGGCCACAATTTAGGAGATATGAGTATGGAGAGCATTATTGGGCATATTAAGACCAAGGTGATATGAAACTATAGGTAAAATGCATAGACAATATGTGTAGATTTGGGTGTTATCAACTACCCCAAGCTTAAAACTTGCTTGTCCTCAAGCAAGACTATGCTCAAAGAACAAAAAGATAACATCCAAATTAAGCTTGGCAATAAATGCTAAAGTTAAGAAAAACAGTTTAAAGCATCAATACTCTTGATCCATGTCATTTCAGAACAAACCTTCACCAAATCAACCACAGTTTGATCAAAGCAAGATCAAACATTGTCCAGGCAAGATTAAACAAATTCACTACAGCCTATCAATATTCATGAGGGTTTACATCATAATTATTTAAAAATGAAAGAGTTGTCACATTGGTGATCAAGCGGTCGATGAGCAATGAGCCATCACCATGAATCCATGCATACCAATCCGGAACAACGCGCTTCTCACTTATTCATGTCCTTAAGAAACAAAGCAAAAAGACTCTAATGACTTATGAGGATCTCGATCTGCGTAAGATTGGTCCATGTAGAAAGCAACAGTCCCTGCAGTCTGAACCAGTTGGTCCAAAGCAGTGAGACGAACTCCTCATACTGCGCTCGAACCAACCCTGCTACTGAGATGATCTCAAAGGTCACCTAGGGGTTCCTAATGACTCTCTAACAAGCTTTTGGAATGATACTACCATGCATGACATACTCACATTCATGAGCACAGTTATACACCAGCTAGGCACCATCCTCAACTCTCCTAAAAGAGAAAACAATGCTCTTTTATTGTTCACACTCAGGCTTTTATCATCTGCATTCTATTTGTAGGCTTGGGTGAGAACTATATAGATATTTTGGGATTTTGTGGGTGGCCAAGCCTCTTTTGCACATTTTTATATTTTTCACCTTTTTGACTCAATCTAATGTGAGAAGGCACGTAGTCCATCAAGGAAAAACACTTCATCATGATCATAGCTCAAAGCTCATCATGATCCGCTTGATACCTGTGTGAGAAATTGCAATTATGATTCAAGAATTCTTAAAATAGAGGCAAGCTTGTGAATTTGCAGTTAGGAGTCTTTAATCAAGTTTTATCTCATTCCAACGGTCCTTTACCATGCATTTTCCATTCACAACATAGATCAAGGGAATTTAGCTTTAAGCTATGAAAAAGGCACATAACCTTAGATTTATTACCAAAATCACGGAAAGAATCCTAGAGCAAGTCAAGCAAAAGGTCAAGCAATATTTAAGGTGAAAACTGTGCATCTAGGCATAAAGTCAAGCATTTATCTATTAGATTTGCACCATATAGACATAATTGCAAAGCAAAAAAGCTGAAAATTTTTGAAAATTTAAAACTAAATGCAGGCACTAAACATGCATGTATGAAGGGTGAAGAGAAAGAAGGGCGAGGCCCACCACCCCAAGCTTAAAATTTTTCTCATCCTCAAGCAAGACTTAAACTTGAAATAGTGAGGCAGGAATGCATGATTTTAACAGCAGTTATTGAAGTTCTAAAGATGATGCATGGATGCAAGGATATAAAAATAGTTCGAGGAAAGAAACTAACTAACAAGAACATCTAAAGCAAAATTTATTGTAATAAAAGGGCGGGAGGGTGAGTAATAGAAAAGGGGGTGGTTGCCTCACTATACCAACACTGGGATCCCAAATCCTAAGTTTTGGGACCAGTTCCACCTGTGTCTTGCCAACCGGTTCCTCCACATGATAGGAGTAGAATAGGTGGATGTGTTGGCCCTGCCGAGTCAGAAGAAGCGAAGTGAAATCTGGCAACTCGATGAAGTCATCCTTGTGCTGGAAGTGGCTTGAACTACACTGGGATGAATTCTTCAGAATATCATCCTCAGTGTACCTTTCATTATATGAATCTAAATATGAAGGTCCTGGGATGTTGAAATAGGGTGAGATGGAGGGGATAGGTTGAATGACTTGGGTATGATCCATTTCTCCTCCCTTCATCTCTAAAGTTGAGGTTGGATGCTCAGATAAGCTACTATATGCAGTCTGAGTCATCCAATCATCTTCTGAACATGAAGTGTCCCCAGAAGAATACGATTGATGTTCTTCCACCCCAAGCTTGTTATCTTCTACGTGGTCTGGGGTTTCTTCATGCTCAACAACCATGTTGTAGTGAACTGTCCATCTACCTCCCTTGAGTTCCACCAAGCCTTGAGGAGGGATGGTGGTGATTGTAAGCTCGTGTTGTTCCAGCTCATCGTCGTCGGTGTATTCTCTCCAGTGAGATGAATAGTCGTCATCATCCTCACCATATAGATTATTCCAAACCATGATCGGCATACTGCTCAAAGCTATGTGACAAGTCTCAATGTGAGGGTTATCACTCTGGTCTAGATCACTATCTGAATCAGATTCGTCAGAACAAGCTTCACTTTCTGATACTGAGTTTGTTTGACTTTCCCGGTGAGGATAGGAGTCATCATCTTCATAGACCCTTTCTTGTTTCTCCATTGGTTCATGATCTGGCTCATATGGATAGAATGAAGAACTTCTCCGCGTAGGTTGGTCTTCACAGAAAAACCCCAGTGCATCCAGTTGATGATCTAAATCGGATGGTGAAGCATACTCCTCTTTAGACTCAATGGAATGGTCTTGATGACTGACTTCTTCCTTGCTAGGAAGTAGAGCTTGTGACTGCATGGTAACCCAATTGACGAGCTCTTGAAGCCTACTGCATTGTTCAACATCTTCACGAAGTTGTCGATCTTGTACAACAACACCTTCAAGGTTCGTTAATTCTGCCTCGCAATGTTGATATAGACTCGCTATATTAAACTAGCATGCTTGGACGAATCCTTGCTCAATAGATTGAAGTAGGCTTCTACTGCAGTCTGCAGCTTCGGTGGCTACGTTGAGATGACGATCCTGCTCTTCTAGAAGTTATTGCATTAGATCGACATCTTCTTGGAGATGAGGGGCTAAGGAGGTGAGTGCATGAATACTTTCCCTAGCCAACTCCACTTCCTTAATCAGTTCTTGATCCCATGATAGCAAGGGAGTCGAAGGCTAACTAGCGTTCTTCATTGTTGGAATCTCGACATATGATGACAGTCTTCAATTATTTGCCAGCAGTCGGAACTGCGGAAAAACTTGGGAGGACAGTGAACAAGATGACTTGTCTCGCAGAAGCGAGATCCATGGCTGAAAAAAAGGTATAAGAAAAAACAAAAGGTATTTAGGATATATGAACAAGTATGTTTAAAATAAAAGAAAAACTATGCATATATATACGGGCTTAAAGTGACAGAACAAAACCTGCTAGGCGTGTAAATGTGGAAAACCACGTCCCCGACAATGGCGCCATAAAGTTGATCGGCCTTTTTCTCGCGTCCAGATTTGAATGCGGGACAAAGGAAGGAATCAAGATTTTAAATTTATAACCCGAATCCTTCTAGGCCCCCACAACTTTTATTATGGGGTTGAAGTAGATATACAGGGTCAAACCCAGGGATGTGGGGATGTTTAGGACGCCACTGATTTTGTTCTTGGGTCAAATAAGCCAAAAGTGATGGTTACTAAAAAAGGGTGCTAGAACTAGTCTATTGGGTTGTCACAAATTAAAAAAAATGAAGAAAAGAAAACAAAAAAATAGAGCTCGTGGTTCTACTAATCTGAAAAAGAGAGTTCCTGGCTATGTAACCACAAATGGGGCAGTCTATGCATTCGTTCTCAGGCGTAGACATCCCTCGAACACCTAAGAAAGCATCTAGTATGCACAGTGACATCTATCCTATGGGGTCATCCCACTCGCTATCGCAATGCAAGACTAAAACCATCAACGATATGTCATCCAACATCTCTCTCAAGGAATGACATATCAACACCTTAGAATATGCTAAGTTCCCTCTCGAGTCTTAGGACATCTGGAGATATTAGGAACAGAAAACCTTGGATCATCCTCCTCTCGGGTTTGGATCCAACCTATCTTCTCTTAACCATTCTAACAACGGATCTTTCGATATCGGTAGAAATAGTAGTTCAAGCAAGTAAGAGATCAACCAAACTAGCAATCATAACTTAGAAAGAGAAAATAGAACATGCAACATACTAGATCTGAAATGAATCTACTCACATAAGGAAAAAGTACATATGCATGCCTAGATCGGGCTACATAGCCAAGAAGGAGCTTAACTAGCCATGGACAAGCATAGTCAGCACCGAACAAAGACGGATGAACATCATTTGTACAAGAAACAAAGGACTGTAGTAGAATGGAAGAGAAGAAAGAGATATAGCCCGTAGAGGAGAGGTGGCTCTCACTCCTTGGCCTCTGTGTAGGCCAGGTCTTGTCCTTTGGTCCTCCTCTTCATCCTTCTAGACTCCTCAGTTCTCTCTCTCTCTAGATCTTCTCCAAACAGCAGCCCAGTGGAGGTGATGCAGATGTCGATGGAGACTGATCTTCTCTCTCCCCACCTTCTGCCTGTGGAGATCGTAGACCAGTAGTAGAGGAGGGTAGTGATGAAGATCTTCTCTCTCCTTGGTGGTGAGGGTGAACGTAGCACAGATTTGCTCTCTCCTTGGTTTCCACCCTTGGAGAGGATAGATCTAAGATGGAGACAGAGGAGAGAGAGTATGGATGTTGGTGGCTACTGGAGCACGTAGACTGGCTGCCTTGGTCCTTTCAAACCTTGGGATGCTCCCCTGAGACTCTGGCTCCAACTCGGCAGCCTTCCGGCATCTGAATTGGACCCAACAACTATTTGGTCTCCTGCTGGATGCTCATGAATGAAGGGGGTCGAGTCCTATTTATAGGCTCAGTTCATTGGATTTTATTTACCTCGGTCGAGGTTCCTTTTTTTTCCTATTGCTGCCAGTAGGTCGCGATTCCCGTTTGAACGTGATTTCCTTTTATTGAGGTCACGGTTTTGGCTCCCAGGGAACGCGGTAGCAGGCGTGTTGAGGTCACGATTAAGATCCCTCCCGCGATCAAGATCATAGGCAGGTGTTGAGCCGCGATGCAGGGGCGACCACGGGCGCTGGGTGGAGGAGACCGTGGGTCTGCTGCTGGTGACAGTGGGGTCACGATTAGTAGGGATCAACCAGGAGATGGTTGCGGTGAGACAACTTGCAGTGTGGATGATGGCGGGAAGGTGTTGGCGGGCGGAGAAGAGACCACGGACGCCGTTAACAGAGGACGGACCATGAGCACAGAGAAGATGGTGAGATCACGGTGTTGGTTAGAAGGAAGATCACAGGTGATGTTAGGGTTGCCGGGGTGATGCCAGCTGGATGAGGAGGACTTTCCACGAGCGCGGTAAAGATCATGGTCATGATCAAGATCATGGTCGCGGTAAAGATCATGGTCATGATCAAGATCGCGGTCGTGATCATTTGCAAGAGGGGTCACAGCACATTGTAGGTGGAGAAGGATGTAGCAGATGGCGACGTCGAGGTGCAAGTGGAGAGGAGAGGAAGAGTCGCGGGCAGGCGGGCTGTTCTGTGTGAGGTAGAGCCGTGACCTTAAGGAGTGACCACGATCCAACGAGGAGAGGAGCATGTACAGGTGGTCGAGGAAGAGGTGTCCGCGGTTTGTGGAGACGATGGTCACAGACACTGCTGATATCGTCGAGGTGTGATGGATGAAGCAGGCAGAGGTCTGAGGTCACAATTGGCAGTGGCTTCATCTCGTCCTTCATGCGGGCACTCGGTCGAAGGTGGAAAGATCGCTACCAGGGTGGTCACGATTAGGGTTGGATGGAGCCCACGATTTGGGAGAAGAGAGGGAAGTGTAGCAGCGTAAAAGAAATAAAGGCCTGGTCGCACTAGCTGGGCCTTGGTGCTCGCTTGGGCTCAAATTAACCTGCACATCGAATATAAATCCAATAAAAATCGAGATTAAACCACATGGGTTGAGCATAGGTGTATAAAGTGAATTAGACCACGAAAGTAATTGATCAGAGAGTTAAACTGAGCCCAGATTTAAGGATAAGACAGTAATGATCATTATACGAAATATCAGGCAGTATAATTCACTGGGCCACAATTTAGGAGATATGAGTATGGAGAGAGGTTATTAATCTATGTTCGGTGCATGCAAGTCCAACTATGGCTATTTAGCTACATTATTGGCTATTCTAACTACACTATCTAATGAGAGATAGAAAGCATAAAACATGAGCATTATTGGGCATATTAAGGCCAAGGTGATATGAAACTATAGGCAAAATGCATAGAAAATATGTGTAGATTTGGGTGTTATCAACTATGGCCACACGGAGTGAAAAATCTTTATTCACGAAGAAGTCAATATTATGGGATCTTCCTTATTGGAGTTTTTGGTAGTCAGGCATTGTATCTATGTCATGCACATTGAGAAAAATGTCTATGATAGTGTCATTGGTACTCTGTTGAATATATCAGGTAAAACTAAAGATGGGATAAAATCCAGAATGGACCTACGTGAAATGGGAATAAGGACAAAATTAATAGAAGTAGTTAGTAGTGATCGGAGAACACACTTACCTCCTACTTGTTACACATTGTCTAGAAAGGAGAAGAAAGCTTTTTGTGATTTCTTGGTAAATGTTAAGGTTCCACAGGGTTACTCATCCAACATCCATAGATTGGTATCAATGAAATATCTGAAGTTGATAGGTCTTAAATCTCATGATTGTCACACTCTAATGCAACAAATATTGCCCGTGGAAATTCAATCTATATTGTCGAAGCATGTAAGGTTTGCAATCACCAGACGTTGTTTCTTTATCAATAGTCTGTGCAGCAATGCTATTGATCCTAATACTCTTGATAAGTCGCAAAGAGAAGTGGTTGTTACCCTATGTCATCTTGAGATGTATTTTCCTCCTTCGTTCTTTGATATCATGGTACATCTTGTTGTCCACTTGAATAGGGAAGTGAAAATGTTGGGACCAGGTTTCTTGCATTGGATGTATCCCTTTGAACGATACATGATCATTTTTAAAGGTGATGTTTGAAACCGTTATTAGCCTGAAGGGAGTATTATTGAGGGTTATGTGGTGAGAGAGATTATGGATTTTTACAATGACTTTCTGATTGGTAATGACGCTCCTGTTAATGACAAGAATATTGAGGAGTATTCTGGCAAAGGAATTTTAGGATCATGAATGAATGTAATCAGCTGTGAGTAGTTGGAACAAGCTCACTTGTATATTTTACAAAACATCAATGAAGTGAGTGTTTATATTGAGGAACATACCAATTTCATCAAGAAATAATATCCTCGAGCCAATTCAGTGTGGCTTTCTAGAGAGTATAACAAGACATTTATTAAGTGGTTTTGATGATAAAGTCTTACATCAACTATCTCAAACACCAAATAATCTCGCTGAAAATATCAAATGCCTCACCTTTAAACCAAAATTAAATGTTATGTCTTATGAAGGGTTTGACATAAATGAGTTCTCATATTACATAAAGCATCAAGATGATAAGAGCATCATCCACAACAGAGGGGTCACCCTTCAAGCATCTTCATTGTTTTTGCAAGTGCAAAGGAATAGAGTCCACATGAAGTTAAAATGTCATATTACGATGTCATTGAAGACATATGGGAGTTTGACTTTGTCGATTTCAGAATTCCTCTCTTTCAATGTAATTGGGGGGGATAACACCAAAGGAGTTATAGTGGATGAATTGGGTTTCACATTAGTGAACTGTAAAAAGATTGGCGAGAAGGGTGAACCATTCATATTGACATCACAGGCAAAATAAGTATTTTATATCGATGATCCTGCAAATGATAAATGGTTGGCTGTTCTTCATGGTAAAAGACATTTCATTGAAGATCCTATAAATGAAGATGAGTACTATGATAAGTATGATGACTCGAGTCCATTCTCAGTTGGGTTGCCAACACCACCAAATATTGAAGCTAACGATGACTTATAAGTGCGCGGAAATCACACTAAAGGAATGTTAATTGATAAAAGATCACAGTATTAGAGGCATGTTTTTATTTTATTATATGTTTTATTTTTCTAAATGTGAACTTTACAATGTTTTATTATCTTCTAGTTATGTTAAATGTTAAATGTTTGATTTTTTAATGACAATTTTAGATGGATGAGCATGAGTATGATGACCGTGATGATGATTAACGTGAGGGTGAGGATATCAATGTGGTGCCTCACAATGTAATTTTTTAAAATATATCTTATATTTCTATCTATATGTCCATTTATAAGTAATATCCTGTAAGTGTGTTTTTTTGAGGTCAAATTTTAGGTTGATGATGTACCCCCTGAAGAACTTGGGACACTTGATGAGAAGTGAAAAAAATTGAAAAAGTGAGGGGCATCACTATGATGAACAAGTTACTACAACAAAGGGGCAATGGACCCAAACTAGCTATGGATTTTGATCATGCGGAAAATCCAGTTGGAGTGAACCACAACTTGTTTATTTCATATCTTGGGGTTCTTACTGGTAGCCATTGTAGTCCTAATGTATAATCTTGGCATAAAGTTCCTAAGGGGAAGAAAGACTTAGTATGGAAGGAACTATGCATGAGAGATTATTATTTGCAATTTTTTTGTAGATTACTAATTTTTAGGATACTGGTTAAATATATAAAATTTTGTAGAGTATATTTGAACTAGATGAAAGCTTGCATTGTAAAAGCATGATGCAGCGCTGTGGAAGGGTCATAAGGAACTGTAGGACAAATCTCACCCGAGATTACATATGAGATGTTGAGAAGAGGAAGAAGGCAACCACTGAGCAATGGAACTACCTGGACCCCAATGACTGGGAGTAGTTTTTTTCCAAAAGAAAAACTTATGAATTCAAGGTATTAAGCGCCACTCCTAATTTAATTAATATACATTCTTATGTATTCACCTATTCAAGATTGACCTTTAGTGTTACTAACCAAATCAATGTGCTTTCTAACAAGGCTATCAGTGATGCTCAAAGAGCAAGGTGTGCACTGAATGTGCATGACCACATGATGGGTCCAAAAGGCTATGCAGGTGTTCATCAAAGACTACATGCTGCAACTGTTGTTGAGTCTGCTACTACTCAGGACACTGGGGAGTCCTCTACTATTACTCCCGCACCTCTACCTCGACATGTTGTTTGGATAGCTGGGAGGAAAAATAAGATAGCAGATATAACCAAACCCACAATTGCTGAGACGGCTACAAAAATGGTAAAATTCAACTCTTAGAGCAATCAATATTGATTGTTATGTTTAATTACTAATTTGTATTGATGGCGATTAGCAGGAGCTTCACCAGCAAAGGAAGTAAGGCAATTTCATCCCTGAGGGAACAAGGGATGATTTGACAGTTGCTCTTGGTAACCCAAAGAATCCTGAACGTGTTAGGGGTGTAGGTGTTGGTGTGGGCATAAAAGCATTCTTTGGGCCATTACAGCGCAAACATGTCCCAAAAGTGGGATTTTCAAAAGCTGAGGTAACCTATACTTTTTTTAGAATGTTATTCTAAAAGGGAATTCAATAATCAAAAGCTAGCTTTTCTTTTGTCCATGTATAGGTAGATGAGTTAGTTAATAGTAAAATCCATGAAGCAATGAGAAAGTAGCAGGCATCTCTAACTGCAACTCAGACAGTACCTATGGCATGCCGCTCTTCTCCTACTTTAGAGGTGGTTGGGAGTAATCCTGTAGACCCACCACCTAGGATATCCGTTGTAAGTATTTTTATGACATAGTAGCTAGTCTTTTCAAGATGATATGTTTATGCATATATGTATATAACATACTTTACGTAAATTTGTAGGGATTGAAGACATGCCATCTAAAAAGCAAAGAATTTATCATTGTAGAGGTCGAGGCTTAACCACCCCTTCCAGGAGACATGTTTCATGGAACTCCAACACCAGATAGTGTGGTTCGTGTGAGCTCGAGACTTGTACTCCACCAGTGGAGGCATCATCCATTGCCATATGCCCACCCAGATTCTGAAACGCTTGGTGAAGAAGAAGGTGGACTGATATTGTGGCACAAAACGGATGTCGTCTATACTGATATTGTTAGTGTGCATATACGAGCTAGTCAATTGATCTAAAATTATATATACAGGTCAAAAGGAAGAAACCCGCTATAGCTCGGCCTCCACCTCTACCTCCTCCTGAAGTACCTAGTTGGATTCCAAGGGACCTATACGACTCATTAAGTCTTAATTATAAGAGTATGGAAGTATGGATAGGCGAACATGACCCAAATTCTCCTATAAGTATTTCTATTCTGATGGATGTTGCAGGCGAATCATACAATAAAAAAATATTTATACAAGATATTTTAGAGTTGTTTCGTTATGATTGATTGAATACATCTATGATAGAGCTATGGATATGGTGAGATCTTGTTTATATATCCATATACCTTGTTTTATGTATGGTGATCTAGTTTCTTATATATTAGTGCATATGTAATACATGTTTTGCAGCCACTTCCACACAATCTATAAAGAGTTTGCATTTTCCCATGTGGGATTTCTAGTTCCATCTTTGATCAGTCACGTAGATAAAGAGCATTCATTAGTTACATTATACTGCTCTGCCACTTTTAAATATTTTGGTAAAACAAATAAGACAGTGATAATAGTTCCATTCAATGTCGAGTAAGTTTACTTTGCTTATAATTTGGACCTAAGAAAATTACATTTTTATTGTGGATTTTGAGTTATTAATATTTAAATTTCTTACCTTTAGTGCTACGCATTAGGAGTTATTGGTTATTTTCCTAAAAATGTGGACCATTTATTATCTAAATCCTTCGGGGAAGGAATTAGACTCATTATATGGACACTCAATGAAAATGACATTATTCACATGAGAAATCTTTCATATTTTAAACCTGTTAACATTTATTATTACGTTATTATTTAATAATGCAATTTAATATGTTTCATTAACATGTAGGGCTTTAAAAGTGTTCAAAAAAGTTGGAGGAAACATGGACAAAACAAAGAAACCATTACTTTGGGAGAATGTGATAGTAATTTCCTGACTCCAATGTATATATTATTTATGCAAACTATGCTTGTTTTTATTTGTTAACATTTTGTATGTTTTAATTTAAAGTGTGGTACACAAAACAATGACTGGGCATGTGCATACTACATGATGTGATATATGGACCTAATTATCAAACTTGTTGCAATGGAAATGGATATCATACAACATGTATTATATATAGTCTCACTAGATAATATGAAATATATCAATCTTATTATATATTATTAATTTTATATATAATTCATTCTCTTTGTAGGTGTTTAAAACTAGCAACTTCGCTACAGGTGACAAGCTATTAGATGTACATACTCCCTATATGATGGAAGAATTAAATGATGTAAGAGAACAATGGGAAAAAGCCTTACAAGTAGTGGGAATTTTTTATTATCATTGGAATGCTGATGGAAATGATGATGATGATAATGATAAAGAATGATATTTCTAAAATTTGTTGTCATAATTATTTTTGTATTTGATGACATGTTAAACTTTGAAAGACAAACTTATATATACATGTCTGATTGAATTTTTTGAATTGTCTTATCTATATACATATGTGTGTGAAGATGAATACATGAATGATTCCACATGTGTCTGAATGTGAAAAGATATGAAATGAATGGAACTGCAGGTTGCTACATGTTTGTGAATATGAAATAGAGGAATGAAATGGAACTATAGGTTTCTACATGTGTGTGATGAAATCATAATATGAAATGTGCTTATACATGTGTGTGAATCATTCCATATATTAATTGTCTATCCTTGATAATTTTGCAGGTGTGTCGCATTTTGTTGTCTGAAATCAATGGATGTTGTAAACTTGCAGTTCAAAACTGAACTGCAGGTTCTACATCCCGCTGACCAACCGGACAGCAGGCCTGCAAGCTGATTAGAAATAAAAATCAAAACATAGTCATCGGTTAAAAAAAGAAACTGGCAACAAAAACTTAACACGTCAGTGATTAATAGTTAACTGATGTCTTTATCCCCTAATGGTTTCGGTTACTGTTTGGTTAACTTACAAATTGTCAATAATTTTAGGTCAACAGAGTCAGTTTTTTGTTGCTAACCGACTATGGTCTAACCTGGGGCCAATTTTTTTTCGGGATGGGATGTGGCGTCAGTTATGACTTGATAACCAACGCATACGGTCCCCCTTCTGGCATGTTTTTTGGGTTTGCAATCGGGGGACGACTTTTTGGCATCGATTATGAAACCGACGTTGAAGGTGTCTACATTTAGTATCACCCTCTTGGGTGTCACCTGGAAACTGACTTTTAAAGTCATATTTAACTGACGCTAAAGATGATATATGTACCAGTGACAACTTGGTCTATTTTTATTTTATTTTTGTAACTAATGATGTGACACACCGTTCGAACAAAATCTCATTAACTAAGCGGAAGCGATCATTAACAGTAGATTACTGAAAATCACTAAAAATTAAAACCATTTACAAAGTGATCCAAACATAGGAAAACTCTTTTATCACAAACCAATGTATTTTATTTACATCTTGGTTCATAAGTACATATACTTTACCATCCCTTCTCGAGGATCACAAGCATTAACTACTCTATTAAAACTATACACAGGCAGCATAAGAACCTCGAGGCATCAAGCCAAAATCTTAGATCGATTCATTAAAGTACTAACTACTAACTCCGAGGACCTGGGAGTACAGAGATGACACATAGGACTCTCTATACAAAACATGACAGTCAGTGCCTCCACCTGGAATATCACTGATGTCCCTGTTGCTACTACTGCTGCTCTTTTCCTGCTATAAGGTTTCTACCTCTTCTTCTGCGTCTACCTAAAAAGGTTGGATCCCACAGGGGTGAGACAATTGAAATTATTCCAGTGAGAGATATAACTCTCCGCTAGAAACATTATTATTGTAGATAAACAGTAATAAACTGAGCAGGAGTTCTTTTATATTAACAACAATATTAATCATTGTATGAACAAAATATGATAATCTCCTTTCTTAAGGAGAACATTGCATTTACCCATGGTAGAATTATGTATCAGCTATCTACTTTGAAAGGAATATAGGGAAACATAAATATATCATCTATCAACTAGATGCATAAAAGAAATTTAACATTAGCCAATGATTTTCATATTCAATCCTTAAGCAAACATGCTATACAACTGATTACATTTTACAATCACACTTATTCCCTGAGGAGATGAGGTATACCACTCATACTCCAACCGACCATTGCGAAGTCAAAATTGATGCCATACAAGGTCAATGGAAGAGCCAACTGCCATGACCTCATCTGTCTCGGTCAGTACGAGACTATATGCAGGACATCTAGTGTCACTGCTAAGATATATTTCCAGGGTATACTGGCAACTTCGCTATAGAGTTATAGCCCGTAGCAAATACTCTTTTCAGGATATGGCACGTAACCAATACCTGGTATTGTGGAGTTATGGCCCATAGACATGCTCTTATTGGGATATGGTCCGTAACCATTCCTGTGCATAGGATATGGCCCGCAATCATTCCTATGAGGCGTAAGGATATATTCACCCATTACCCCCACATATTCAAAAATATGCAGTTTCCGGGTTATGTCGCGGAGCAACCCATTTCACCATTCAGCAAATTTTGACGTTGATGGATCTATGGCCAGGGTACTACATGATGAGATTTGACTTGGTTAATTAAGTACATTACCATAATCTTTTAGCATCAGTCAGGTTTCAAACAAGAATTATTATGACAAATGCTACAAAGAAAAGTATAATACATCTATCAAGTACTTTTCAAAACTTTATAAAACATTGGGATCTCAATCCCTTATCACATCATGGGCATTCTCATCTTTTAACATCTCATCATCATGATTATGGTAATATGGGTATTCAAACCCTCAGTTCATCAAAGAACACTTGTTACCACTTATCAGGTAACTAATACCTTCAGGTCATCTGACTAAGGTAAACATGATACTTGCTACACAAGCATCTCACATGGCTCACAAGGCCCATTAAGTATCTTTCCACCTCTCACTAGGCAATAAATTATCACATGGCTCACAAGGTCATTACATCTTGTCACCTCTCACTAGGTAACAACTTATTCACAAGGCTCACAAGGCCATTGCACATTATACTTTTATTCAATTATTTAACATACCTTACAGGGTTTATGCAACAAAAGAATTACAACCTTCCCATCATTAGGGTTAGGGTTTCCCTTCCTTATCAATTAGGGTTTCTCTTACATATCATCACCCTTCATTAGTTTTAGGGTTTTCCATTATTAGCCATTTAGGTTCTCAAGATCATATTATTAATGATCAATCCCTAATTCATTACTCCACACAACTAGGAGCCAACATTGATAACATAAGTATTCAATCATGCTTATTTATTCTCATCATTTATCATTAAATGAATTATCAACACAAGATATGAGTTCCTCTCTCAACTTTTCCAGAATATGATTAAATCATACTTTATTAACTTGGTTTAACATTTTCTTAAGGTTTGTTAGCCTACACTTATCAAAGTGCATTACATCTCAATGTAACAATTGACATGACACACTTCATGTGTTACTCATCCAAGTATATTGGATTTAGAATACATCAAGGTGTATCAATCTTGAGGTGTTGGATGCGATATCTATCATGTATTGATGTATCACTTCCTTCATCACCTTTATATTACTTAAGTTCATCAACATATCTTGTACTAGGGTATTTCCCATCCTAATACTTTATGCTCCAGTTCATCATAATTATCATATAATGTATTGGTCATAAGTCACTTATTTGAATTATTCAACCATTATCAATGTTAAGGACTCATCTCGGGTTAAAGCATTATTGATATAAGGTTATCCATTATCAACCACTTTAAGTGTTTCACTTATCAATATATTAGTCACTATCCCATTATTAGGAATAGGGTTTCCCATCTTTATCAATTAGGGTTTACATAACATCAACCTATATTAGGGTTTCTCATAACCTCACCCTACATTAGGATTTCACATAGCATCATCCTATATCAAGGTTCCACATACCTTCACCCTATATTAGGGTTAGGGTTTCATATTAGGGTTTCATATAGCATTACATAGCATCACCCTAGATTAGAGTCTCACATCACATTACTGCATTAGGGTTTCACATGGCATCACCCTAGATTAGGGTTTCACACATCATTATCTTGAATTAAGGTTCCTTATAACTTTTCCCCAACTTAGGGTTTCATATAACTTTACCCAAAATTAGGGTTTCATGAAGCATCCTCTTAAATTAGGGTTGTTCATTATATTACCCTGAATTGGGATTTCTCATATCATCACCCTAGATTAGGGTTACACCATTACCCTAGATTAGGGTTTCACTAGCATTGCCCTAAATTAGGGTTAGGGCTCATCAACCTTCTCGATTAGGGTTTCATGATTTCTTTATCAAGGATCATACCCTAATTACATATTTTATTCATGTTGAAAGTGTTGAGGCTTAACCACTACATGATTATTATACATGTATGAATTCCTCTCTCTCTCATCCTCTCTAGGATATTTATTACTTCAAACTTGATTAGATTAGGTCCACCCTTCATTCAAGTACATACATTTAGGGTTAGCATAGTGTATTGAGATATTACTTCCATAAGCATCAAAGGTTAACCCCTCTAAGGGTACTAATCACCCTAGTACCTTAAAGGTACAACCATTGAAATTATCTTTGATAAACATCATTAACAATTAGGGGGTTAATTGATCTTTCATCACATTAGGTCTTTAAAAGGTTTTGATTACATTTTACCTCCAAATGGTTTTGACCCCTCAACCTCCAAATGGTTTTGAGACTGTTTGCCCTCCAAACAGTTTTCAAACCATTTGGGCATCTAGGGTTGAGACCGTTTGCCCTCCAAATGGTTTTGAAACCGTTTGGGTGCTTAACTCTTGAAACCGTTTGATCATATATACATTGAAACTAATTGGACCCATCAACATCTGAAACTGATTGGATAAATCAACCTTGAAACCGATTGGACCTCCTAACGGTTGGAGATCGTTTGATCTCAAACGGTTTGAAGAAGGTTTGATCCTAAATGGTCTCAAGATCATTTGGACTCAAACGGTCTCAAGACCGTTTGGTCCAAACCACCTTGAAACTGAAAGGATCATCTAGGGTTTCCTTCAACCAATCAATTAGGGTTTTGCTTCATTGAATCATTCATCAATTGGACCATTGAGAGTACATCAAATTACAACCCTTAGATCTCCATCCATCCATCACTGCCCTTGACCTCCAAATGGTCTTGAGACCATTTGGGCCATTCAACATAGAAATCAACTCAATCAATTTAGGGTCATCATCCATCACTGTAACCATTGTGATTAGATCAATTGTAACCATTGGATCTTCATCCATCCATACTGGCAATTGACCCCAAACGGTCTTGAGACCGTTTGACCTCAAACGGTCTTGAGACCGTTTGACCTCAAACGGTCTTGAGACCGTTTGACCTCAAACGGTCTTGGGACTGCTT
The DNA here is from genome assembly GCA_963693085.1 of Alisma plantago-aquatica. Taxonomy (NCBI): domain Eukaryota; kingdom Viridiplantae; phylum Streptophyta; class Magnoliopsida; order Alismatales; family Alismataceae; genus Alisma; species Alisma plantago-aquatica. The sequence goes on along the minus strand of OY856409.1, from coordinate 965,470,740 downwards.
GCCCTCAAACGGTCTTGAGACCGTTTGATCACCAAATGGTCTTGAGACCATTTGGTCATCAAAATTGAAAATTTTTTGCTCATGATATTTATTGAGGTGTGTTCTAAGATGACATCATCATCTTCAAGCTACAAACCTTCGAAATTTTCTGTGATTCTTATGGTGATTTCATCAACTAATCAAAAGGAATTTTGGGAAAGAAGAAAGATTCAACATATGATGAAGAAATGAAATCAATAATAACATTTAATGGTTCAAGTTATATAAATCACCTTCAAAGTTCTCAACTTCCCAAGGTTCGTCCTCAAGTCTTTGAGTGAAAAGAATGTCTAAAGATGAAGATTGAATGGAGAAAAGAAGAAAATAAGCATTGAATTTCGATTTCCACCATGAAATCAAGGTTGAAGATTATTAAGGAGCTCACCTACAGGTTGGGGTACGTCCTGCTGTTGCTCCTAATCTCCCTTGTGTTCGGCCAAAGCAAGGAAAGAAAGGAGAGTTGAAAAAGCCTTTCATGTGGGTGAAAGAATGGAGTGTATATAAGGGAAATTCAAGAGAGAGAAAGTGTTATAAAAATCTTTCAATTCCTTAAGTTGGTGCCACTTATCCCTCTCAATTCCTTGCATACGAATCCATCATCCTCCCCTTTGAAATCCTCTTCTTTATCCATGAATTAAAATAAAACAATTAAGCATCGTAATCAATATAATAATAATATCCAAAAATTAGTGGATATTACTTTTTCTTTAACTAATGTGAGTGGGCTCTCCACTCACTTTAGATATTTCGGTGCCATTTTAAGGCACAAGGACGTAAATAATTATATAAATTCAACCATCACATTTTTGGTTGAAGGTCACTTCCATTAATATATTTATTTTTTGCATTAAATTGAATTAGGGTTTCAATTATGCTTAAATCTTGATTATTTTAATATCAAGATTCTCTCTCCCCCAAAGAGATTCAAATGAGATTCCCCTCTGATTTTATTGTCTCTAATTGATACCAAGAAATATTAGGGACTCTCTAAAAGTTATATTTTGCATATTGAACCCTAGGTTTTGGGTAAATTGCACATTACACCGAAACTAGGTTTTAATGCACAAACATTGCTTAATAAGCTCTTTCTTGGTGTTTAGGCTTGTGGAAGCCATACCTCTACATCATTTTCATTCTAATGATACTTTAACACTTGAGGAACATTTTAACATTTAACATTTGCAAGTTAACCCCTCAACTTGGGTAATTTGCACTTTATTCCAAAACAAGTAAAACATTGTTTCAACATTATTCAAATAGGGCCAAAACTGAAACATAAGTCCCTCTTGAGTCTTAATTACTTTTCAAAAGACAAAGACAAGAATATAAATGACTTACTTAAGCAAAACTTCTAGGGTTAAGCCTTAACCCAGTTCAGGGATGTTACAATTCAATAAAAGTAAACTAACTATTATGCCACCTACTATGCTATCCAATGAAAACAAGAGAAAATAATTCAGAGTATTTGTTTATCTAAAGGTGGTGAGTCAATAATGAGTGGAGGATGGGTGGAATCACATAACTATGATACAAAGCCTTTCATGAATTTATGATATGTCCCTCTCTAATGACCTGTGTATAGGGTAACCTTAGGGGTTCTTTCTTAAATTTCAATTTAAGGTCCCGTTAACTATTTGATCAATTCAAGCTCAAACCCCATCTTCATCCACATTTCATGAATAATTAAGATGTCCATTCATATTCAATATCCTTAAGCTGACTAACCCATACACTTCCTCTAACTAAAATTACTCAAGTACTCACAACTAAGCCCATAAAAAGATTTTCAATTTCCATTGCAAACTTGAAAGCACACATGATAATTGCCAGGAACAAACAAAATTTAAACTCCATGTTATTCTAGACAGATTGTGGATCCTACAAATTAGAAAAATAAAGCTAAAAACAAGTAAAAAGGGATGATAAAGTCGTTCCAACACCCCCTAAGCTTGAACTTGACTATGATGTCATAGTCAAAATCTAAAACTAGGAAGTGGAATGAGGTACCAGTAGCTTTGAAGGGTGGTGGAGGTGGATGATTGGTGGATCTTTGATCATGTTGTGCTAGCATATATCCCTCTTTTTGGTGCCACTAATTTGTATCTTTTTGGCATCAAAATATGACATCCTCTCTCCTTCTTTGAGCTTTGAAAATCGGTGTCCACTGACATGTGTATCAGTAGTTCTGACAGCTTCTTCTTGTAGCTTTTGTCACCCATTTGTTGAAAAAAATTGTAGTATTGAGTTAAAACTTGGTAGTACCAACTTGGGTTCATGGTTTTGGTGATTTTCTAGAAACATTTCGGTAGTACCGAGTTTGGAACTCGATAGTACCAACTTTATATAGAATTTGTAGAATTTGAACTGATAAGGATTCGATAGTACTGAGTTTAGACTCGGTAGTACAAATTTTGGCCCTACCTACACACCAAACAAGAGCATCAAGGTACCTTCTTTACATCAAATAAAAATATAACAAAATCAATGCAAAAATGAAAAAACAAAAGGTCCTAACTAATGTAAATGACTAAAGTGAAATTGGGTTCCCTCCCAAGAAGCACCTTTGTTTAATGTCCTAGGCTCGACATGAATGATCCTCCTCAGCCCGGGTTGTCCTGAGATGGTGGTGAAGATTCATCCAGAAATATGAACTACACTCTATCATCATCTATCCCAAGTGTCAAATAGCCTCTACCAATAGAAATTATCACATCAGTCATAGATCAGAATGTCCTCCCTAACAACATCTCAGACCCTTATATATCGTGCATGTCCATCCCCACAAAGTCAACATGAAACATGAACTTGTCAACTTTAACCAACATGTCGACACATATCCCGTATGGCCTCACAATAAAGCCATCCACCAACTCAATTGGTATGACTATTCTTGTTGGTTCCTTCAATCCTAACTTTTGGAAGGTGGTAAGAGGCATGAGATTAATATTCGCTCCTGAATCACATAATGTTTGCTTGAAATGTTTTCTACTTATAGAACATGGGATATAGAAGCAACTGAGATCCTTCCTCTTCCTTGAAAGCTTCCCCTTAATTGATGCACTCATCATCTCATCAACCTATAAAATATATGTCTTTAATCTGCCCCTTTCTGTTGATGATAACTTTCAAAAATCTCTTGTAAGAAGGAATTTGCTCTATCGACTCAACCAATGGAAAATTGATGTTGATCTTCCAGAAGATGTCGAAGAACTTTTTGAACTGTGCTTCCTTTTTCCTTGGTTTCATACTATCTAGGTATGGCACATCCTTCTCTTCTCACTTTTGCGGGGGAAGATATGACACTTTATGAACTTTCCCCCCTAAGCTTACTTTATCACCACCACTTGGAATAGAAATTAGCACATCCTCTGTGGGTGGGATTACCAGTGGCTATTCCTTATGAATTTTGGGTGCCCCTTTATTGACTGTGACTATTATACTACGTAGTAAAACCTTCACCTACTCTTGTTGAATATGTACCCTCTCATGAACTATAGTCGGTGATTTAATAGGAATGGGACCTTGAAGTGCACTATCCACTGGCATTCTGCATCCTCGTGGGAATCCCAATAGACTGTGAGGAAATGGGACTTTAGGTACATACACCCAATCAGACTCTTGAGTGTGTTGCTTGGGTGATTCCTCAGTATGATGTTCTTGCTCTTTGACAATAGAGATGAATTTTGCTTGGTGATGTTGATGGGCTATAGCTACATTCCGAGGTGCTCCTTACTGAATGGACTTTAGATTCTCATTCAATGCTGAGATGACTTTAGATTCTTGAATGCTTTTCATGGTTGTCGGGCGTTCTCTTTCTTCACCCCACAACTGATTCTTAGCCATGTTCTTCAAGATCTCATGGCATCTAGAAGGCTTGTTGTTCAAGAAAAATCCATCTCCTGCACTATCCAGGGTGGTCCTCTCACCCTGATGTAGGCCATAATAGAAGGTCTTTGCTTGGCCATATAAATCTATACCATGGTGAGGAACCTTCCTCAACATATTCTGAAAGCACTCCCAAGCCTCTCAGTGTGACTCTTTAGCCTGTTGCTTGAAGTTGTAAATCTTTTTTTTCAATTCATTCATCTCCTGCGGAGGGAAGTAATGCTCAAAGAAAGTGTTTATCATCTAGTCCCATGTCTCTTTGGATTTTGTCTTGAGGTTACCGAACCAGGACTTAGCATGGTCTGCCAAGGAGGATGGAACCAACTTATGTATATCACAGTGGCGGGAACCTTGTCTATCTTCGCCATGTCACAACTTTCAACAAAATTGCTTATGTGAGTCATTGGGTTTACAGTACTGTGGCCATGGAAATCCTATTGCTTAACCAATGTCACCATCCCATGATCAATGTTGTAGCTTCCCACATTTATTTCTTGTTGCTTGGTTGGCCTAAGATGAGTTGTTGAGGATGACACATTGATCTTCTCCTAGATGGTTTGTTCTTCTTCTACATCACCCATACATTCCAATTTTCGATTTGTTGTGGGAGTGTAATCAGTGATTTGTGTTTGTACCATGCACTAGTACTTGAAATTTGTAAATTCAATGTGAGAACGAGATACTAGTACTTGAATTAAGAAAAAAATTACAATTCAACTTTGGAAAGAATAAAATAATAAAAAAATGAAGGTGGCCCAGAGTGGCCTATCACAACACTCATAGTTCTTGAATATACTCTTTCACTGGCAACTGCGCCAAAAACTTGACACGACTAAATTGTATGTGTAAAAAGCAAGCGTACGTGTCGAAGTAATATAGGCCAAAGAGGCCCAGATATCGAACATGGGGAAACGTAATTCAAGAAACTACTACTAACTACTTTTCGATCAGCTAAGTTGAAGAAAACTTTGATTTAAGAGTTATTAAACTAATTGCAAGAAAGAAAACTAATTTAATGGGTTTTGATCACAATGAGAAGAAATTCTCTATGACTATGGTTTCACCATGATTGACACCGCAATTTTAATCGAAGATTAATATATTTTCCTCCTATTCCTGGACAAAGAGCATGTAGCAAGAACTACCCACTCCTGCAGTGTAGTTTACTACCTATGCTAATGCCCCTCCCATTTAATAGTAATTGGTTGATTAGTTAGGTGCTTTATGAATAATCTCTGGGTAATCTCTTCATGCTCGTAAGCCACATTTCCCAAAGGACGATATAAAACATGTTACTGTGGATTTCCAATCCTTAATCCTCTTCTCGAAGTTATTAAGGATCTAATTAATCACCTATGACACGCAATATAGATAATTCAATATGATTTCATAGTAACATTCCCAAAAATAAGGAGAAATTAATATATTAATGCAAAAGATCTATATACAGTGTACAACCAGGCTACACCCTAGTCCTAAAGAATATGGGGATTAGCCCCTCATGATTTCTATGGATAAAAACATGCTAGGAAGAAGGAAAAATATGGAGAACATATAAAACTGATGAACCCCCTGGAGAAACATGATTAGGACGCTCCACGCTGATGGAATGGATCTGCAATCTGCAAATTCTGCCCGCCGAACGTGCCCAGAACCTTCCGAACGTAAGGTTCTCCTCTTCGTTCTCCTATTACGTGTCATTGTCATCTTGCAATTGAATAGAACATGATAGATTAGGTCTAGACGAACTCCCCTTAAGTCATAGAAGTGACTTAGGGAGAAATAAATCCTCAACTCTCAGATTAAACTTGATTTTCGGACTGCCTGATCAGGCAGACTCAGTAGTACTGACATTTGAACTTGATAGTACCGAGTCTAGAAGTCGAACCTGCTCTGTCTCTGATGCAAATTCGATAGTACCGAATTTTGGACTCGGTAGTACCGAGTGTGTGACATTCTTGTGGTCCTAAAATCACACAAAAATGTACATAAATACATGAAATATAATAAATCATTTAAAAACATTAAAATTATGTTTATTTGGTGTAATTGAGTAACACAGACTAATATTATTAAACCATGCACAAATTAATATGAAAATGAATAGTCAATGCACATAAAGCAATATAAAATAGTCTATGAGAAATGACAAATATCCAGTGCATCAGTGGATACTTGGATATGATGATCTTGGTTTCTAGTAGTTGTTGAAGAAGATTGACTTGTTCTTGGATATGGGTAGCTAAGGAGGAGGCGAGTGGGTCGACACTTTCTCCAACTAGATCAACAAATTTGATCAGTTCTTGATCCCATGATAACATGAAAGTCAAGGGCTGATGGGCAATCTTCTTTAATGAAACGTCTATGTATGACAACGACGAGGGCAAGTATAGCTCGGCTAGCTGTAGGGTACGACTTTCAATTATTTTCTAGTAGTCAGGTTTGTGGAAACTTTTATATGGGCAGGTGGACAAGATAACTTGTCTTGCTGAAGCAAGGTCCATGGCTGAAAAAGTATAACAAAAAGGGAAATTATTCAATATATATGAACAAATATGTGGGAAAAAAAGAACAAATATGCATATATATAAAATCTTATGGATGACAAAAAAAATTCTTTGAGGCATGCAAACGTGGAAAACCATGTCCCCGGCAGTAATGCCAAAAATTGATCGACCCTCAATGAGCATCTAAAAAGTATAGGCGTGATCTCAAAGTTAAATCAGACTTTAAATTTATAATTAGAAACCTTCAAGGACCCCACAACTTTAATATAGGGTCAAAGTAGATATACATGGTTAAACAAAGGGACGTGGGTACATTTAGGATGCTTAAGATCTCTCTCTTACGTCAGTTAAGCCATTTTGATAGTTGATAAAAGTTTAGAATTAGAACTAGAACTAGTCTAGCAAGGTGTCATGAAATAAAATAAAACAAAATAAAGAAAACAAAATAGAGTCTGTCAGATTCTACTAATCAAAGAGGAGTTCCTAGATATGTAGCCACAAGTTGGGCCAGTCTATGCCCTCATTCTCGAACATAGACAACCCTCAAACACCTCATTAAGCAGCCTACATCTGAACATAGTACATATTGCAGAATCTATTCCTGTGGTGGGTCATCCCACTCACTTTCACACAGCGTGTCTATAACCCATCAATGATATGCAACCTCTCTCGAGGATGACAAATCAACACCCTAAAATATTTCAGATACCCTCTTAGGTCTAGAAGATTCTGAGATGCTAGGAACGTATGTGATTTGGGAGAACCTGATGTGGTCCCAATCGTGCCTGGGTCTCTAGTTCTGCACAGATCACCTTGAACCATACACTTTTAGATTCTGATACAAACTACATTCTCTTATCTATTTCTACAATTAATCTCTCGAAATAGGTAGAAATAAAAATTCAAGAAAGAAAGAGATCAGACAAAGCAGCAATAATGACCAAAAAGAGAAGATAGAACAACAAACGTACTAGATCTAAAATAAAACTACTTTCTTAAGGGTTAAAGTATATAAACATGCCCAAAATAGACCACATAGCTAAGAAGGAGCTCAACTAGCCATAGACAAGCATATTTGGCACTGAACAAAGAGGGAAGAACATCATTTATATAGAAACAAAGGAGAACAATAGAAGAAAGGAGAAGAAAAAGAGATTTTACCCATAGAGGACAGGTCAGTCTTACTCCTTAGCCTCTGTATGGGACAAATCTCATCTTTAGATTGTCCTCCTTGATCTTCTGGACTCCTTGTCATCCTTTCACCTCAATTTCACCCCAACAACAGCTTGATGGGTGTATGGAAGTGGAAGATGGCTAGGAATGGCGAGAAGTGAGTGAACAATGGTGGAAAATGATGGTAGATGGAAGCAAATTGAAGAGAAGGACATTGGATGAACACTTTAGTCCTTTCAGACCTTGGAACTCTCCCATGGGGCTCTGGGAACCAAAAAGTATCGGAACCCTTTTCTAGGTAGTGAGGGGTGGGTATTTATAGATGAAGGTGGAGTGTATGTGATAAGTGGTCTCTACACCTTTAGTAGTCACTATAGATTTAAAGTTCCTCTCATCCTGACGGTAGTGGTCACTACAGTTTTTGCTATAGCCATCGCGGTTGCTACTACTGTCATGATCGCTATTGTTGTCGTGATCGTTAGTACCGTTGCGGTCGCTATAGCCTTTGTGGTCTTGTTCTCGGCCTAACTGTGATAAGATGGGCCTGACCTTGCCAAGCATAGTGGTCGCTACTACCGTCGCGGTCGCTACTTCCATCACGATCTTGTTTTTGGTCCAGTCGTGTCGAGCGTAGTGGTAGCTACAATTGTCACAGTCTTGTTCACGGCCCGACCATGCTGGGCCTGACCATGCTGAGTGTATCAGTCGCTACAGCCGTCGCAGTCTTATTCTCGGCATGTCAGTATCGGGTTGGACCTGACCGCGTCAAGTGTAGCGATCACTACATTCGTGTCAATCATTGCGGTTGTGGTTGTAGCAGTCATTGTGGATGGAAGACTAGTTGCTGCAAAAACCATGTGATGAACCCAGCCTCACATGGCGGACGGTTGGGGAAAATCCTAGAGAATTGATATCTTCTAAATTTCGAGGCCTGCAAGTCCTAAAAATGGCTAGTTGAGCAAAAAGATGTAAATTATCAAAGGATAAGAATCTAGAGTTATTTTGATCATATTAAGGCTATAATCAACATAGTTGTATGAATAAATGCCTGAATTTGGGTGTTATCAGTGACCCTAGAGTCAACAATCTAAGGAGATCTTATGCCATCATAGATGTCCTGACATTACCTTGGTTGGAGGCTAGATGCGTCAAAGATGTCGCAACAGATTGCTTGGCCACAAAATCCCCAGATCATGTAGATTGTGGAGGAGCAAATTGAGAGGTCTATATAAGTTTCTTATACTCAATTGAAGAAATGTTAATGGATTAATTGTTTAATCCCTGGGAAACATGGAAAGTCCAATGTTACGACCGTGCTCATAGGGATGATCATGTTTTTCATAGCATTTTCCCTCCAAATAGCCTAAATTTTTGCACAAAGTGCATTGTAGCCTAAGTAGATGAATGCCACAACCACGTCCTCATCCAAGGGAAATGGCAAAAATCTCAAGTTGCAAATATAGTGGAGTAGAGGCCAAGTGATAGACATCAATGTTTTGGAGATGAGAGAATACATCTTCAAGAGTGAGAAAGGTGTCACCAACCAAGATAATGCTACAGACTAGAGGATAGGCTACATGAAGGCCATTGAGAAACTTGTCGTGACGAGATTGAACCTCTCCTTCATTTGATCCTCATAAGAGACAAGCTTAAAATAGTCAAGTTGCTGAGACAAGGGGACAATAGAATCAAAGTATTCATCAAGGGTCCTATCACCCTGATTTTCACCAAACAATTTATGCTAAAATTTTAAAGCCTGAAAGTATTATTTCATGTATGTAGTAGCTTAAGACAGCGCCCCACAGTTCCTTTTTAGTTTTGTAAAACATGCATTTGGAGGCAATAAAGGATTCTATGTTGTTCTGTAGGCAGATTTTTCATTGAGGTTTACCTTGTTTCTAGACTCCAACATGGTGTGGATAAAATTCGTTTTGAGCAGGAAATTTTCTCTATTTAACTTGATTATGAAAATATAAGCATTGTCCTTATAGACAATGGTCTAAGGTGAATCTTTGCCATCATCCATGTCTCTAGACAAGACGAAGCATTCACATTGGTAGGACGTTGGTGGAGAAATATATCAATATAACACACCAATAGAATAAGAGTGGAGAAGGATATCACAGTAGGACACCGGCTAGAAAAAAATGCTTATGAGAAATCATTAATAATATGCATAGTTAGAGGAGAGAGTAAAAAAGAAGAATGGTTTAAAACATTATCATAGGAATGATGCACTGTGATAGGAAGGATATAATAGATCCCTAACAATTATTGGCACTCAACCAAGTATGTAGAAAAATATATGGGGAGAAAATCCGTAAAAAGGAAATTTTTAAGATTGTTACAACCTTATTTTTAGAAACACTTTCCTATTGTACCTAGATAAACATACCACGTATCAGATTCGACGGGTGTCAGAGAAGGAGAGGAGTAATGGTCGGATCCCAACAAAGGTTGATAGGCTAGGAAGCTACCAATCAAGGGTCCGTAGGTGGAACTCTAAAGGTGACAGTGACCTACGACTCCCTTAAAGATCAGAAAAACTAAGATAGAGATCCCCCCAAACAAGAGAACATGATGGAGGTAGTCATCCTGGACAACTGCCTTGTTGTATGTGGTAGCGGTGACATGCTAACACACGACTGTTAGCCGCACACCCAACAACCTATTGTGGCGGCTTGCCGCATGCACCACTGTGGTTGGTCAGTGATAACCAATAGTGGGGGGTGGGCAGAAGGGAAAGTGGGTAGGGGGTGGTGGGAAGAGAAGAAGAAAGAAGAAGAGGAAGAAAAAGGAGGCTCCTTTTTGGAAACTAGACTATTGTTCATGGCACTATATAGAAAGAAATTCTTATTATGTGAACTAGGACTATAATGATTTATACATATAGCCTTGTCTAAAGTTAGATGTACTGAAGACACGACATAACATAAGGTAGACTAATGCTAATAGGCATGAGTAGAGTAATCCCAATTAACTAATATAAAGGAAAATAAATAAAAGAAAATATCATCAACAAACCCAGTTGAATTAATCTTACTATAATTTTGATGATTTGTTCACTTTCTAACCCTTGATGCCTAGTTATATACTTGCAGAAAAGTTGTTTGCTTAAATGTTAATCTAGAATTGGTGCATGAGTAATGTACTAAATTTTCCTTTCTACTAATATTAGATCCTCACTCAACACTAGTGGAAATTGAGAATATATTATGAATTATTGATATGTTTTTTCATATAGTAGAAAGTGATAGTAGGATTAGAAATGGAAAGGATAAAATATGTCGCCACTGACAAGTCTTTATTCCAAAAACTATAAAAAAGATAATATAAACCATCTACTTGGTATATATCTTCTGAAAATTAACCATATGAATAAATGATATTTAAACTAATTTGTAGAACAGATGTCGTCAGTATGTTCCCTGTGACCCCAAACTGCACTCTATTATTTTTTTGTCTTTTATTTTCAGCAAGGGATAACACAATTGGCAAACTCTAGCGGTGCCCAATGCAGGAATGTGGGTTCCAACCACAAAAGTAAGAATTTCTTCATATTCCACCCTTTCTAGCACCCAACCTCCTCCATGGGCTTTGAAAAAGGGGTGATCTTTCTCTCTTAATCTGAATTGTTGTCTATTTCTAGATGTAGCTATAATTATAAATAAATCATTATGTTGTAAGTATTGTCCCAAGAACCACATATAAGAGTGGTAGGTAGACTTGTCACTAACGCTTATATACTCACATTTTTTTATAGAATCTAAAACTAAGACTAGTAGTATGAGAAATAGATTTTTCAATTTTGTATATGCTTGGGAAAGTGTTCGTTGTTTCTGAACATATAAACTTGCTATTTTGTATATTTGCAAGTATTCTTACAATAAATCTTGAAAAATATCAAAAAAATATATAATATTAAGATTTTACATAGAGTTGTCAACAACTTGCTAATAAGATGAACAAATACATGTACTTGCATATCTAGTATCACCATATACTTTATATCTATATTGTTTTACTAAATAATCATTGGTAGAAAATATTATTTTATGCTATTTTGTCTAGAGTTGTTTAGTATTTTCTTCTTTTGTAAAAGCAAGATGTTAAAATTACTTGTATTTTGAAAAAAAAAACATATAAGTTGACAGACAATCGTTCATTTATATTATGAAATAATATGACGAATCTCAATGTTTTTGTTGTGAAAAATCAGTGGCGATGCATTTGGAAGCAACATAATTGAATTAATATGATGAGCACACACTACATATGAAACAATATTTACATAGTTTGCCCGAAGCAAGCTAGTCTACGACAACAACTTGTGTTTGTTCACTAGACCATTTAAGAGTTACATAATCGACCCCTTAGAGAAATTAAATGGCATTAGATAACTACCTTCGAGTTCAAATATTTGACGCCTTACAAAAAGCTCTTAAAAACAGACATCAATATAGAGTACCACACCAAGATAAAGTTACATATGCAGACAATTAGGATTCAAAAATTTAGGCTTGTTTTGGGACCCGTATTGCGGTGGTCGATTGAGATCAAATATAAGTTTGGAATCACATAAGATTAGGATTAAAAGCATGTCTAACACTTTTATTATGTTTATTATAAAGACATACAAAATATGAGTTAAAATTTTCCCAAACGAATAGGTTCGGTTGATTTTACGGTCATATAAGTGGTATTGTAATGCTCTTCAGGTATAAAAGTGAAAACCAAGCACAAAAACATATAAGCCAAAACTTATTATGGAGATCTGCATAGCATGAATGCATACAAAGATTGACATGTTTTTGCACACAAGGGGCAGGATACCAAAATCTATAACATTGGATTAAAACACTGTTGAATATGGTTAGGTGAAATCCTAGAGGTAACTCTGATAGCTAAGGTAAAATAAAACAACCTCTAATTTTTCTTTGAAGCATACTGGGTTCAGTTGTTGACTATATGTAACTTCATAGAAAGTCAATAACATTGCTGAACCAAAATTGGTCTTGAACTTCTGTGAAATACTTAATACTGTCATACCAACTCACTGATCAACGGATCAAGTTGCAGCCACTGTGACGCATGAAACAAAGACCCACATGATTTATTTTGTGATCCTGCTGCATTGGATATTAGCATCTACGTGATATATTAAATAAAGAGGCAGGGTATCCTTGGACCTATAAACAGAATGCCAGATCTTGAGCTGCCCTGTTGACTCACATGAGGAGGTTGCTCCATTCATGCAGTCCGATTCATGCATATGCCCAAGTCTCTTCTGTTGAGTAGAGCCCAAGGGTTAGATTCCGAGGACATAGCAACGAACTTCACGGTCCAGCTCCACTCGACCACAAACCTTCTCTACTTCTAATTCCTTTTGATTCGCCCCAAATATTCCCCTCCAACCCTTCAGTGTGACAACCCCCTTGTCTGGGGCTATTATGTCATCCTACCCACATGATCAAACACCCCCACCAGCAACAATTCCGCCAAATGGTTGACTACCCGGTTTGCAAAGCCCTAGGTTCCATCAAAGAACTAATTATATTTAACTGTCTGCAGACTCTCTTCCATTGGGAAATGCATATTGCTTTTAATGCCTTCCCTCTCGACCCTCTCAACATGAGCTGACATGAGCTGATGAACATGCGACACGGTGTACCGTGAGAGATTATTAACTGCGCCTCAGTTTAGTAACAATTACTATTTCCAAGAAGATTACTGCAAGTGGCAATTAGTGCCAAGCAAAGGACGCTAAAGGATATCACACGGACCACCAGGCACCGGTAACAGCTATAGTTAGCACCAATACATGTGGATCTACCAAACGGTTGCGAATTCCAATTCCAACAGCTATGCCACCAAGCCACCGCTCATATAGGGAGTTTAGACCTACTCGTCACCAAATTCCATATAGACCAAACCCTTTATCATATTGTTTCATTTATGTCACTCGTCCTACCTGCCATATAACTATACCACGTGCTTTTCCAAGCCTAACCGTTCACACGGTGATGTTACTTACACACATTAATAACATTAACACTTGCATTAGATATTTCCATATCTAATCTTTGAAACATGGAAGGACGATACATATCCCGGCATGCACTAAACAAGCCGGACACTATATTTGATATACTGACATAGAGAAAGTAGCATTGTGATTAATGTTTACTGGAATTTGTATTAATCCTTCAAACTCATATAAGGTATTACTATCTATGGATAAACATGTTACCGGTTTGTCGGGCATATTGCCAAACAAAATTTATCAAACTCAATGTAGTGCAAAGAATTAAATTCCCAATGTTAGCTGATGATTAAACAAACGATTAGGTTGGGATCTTTGCAAGAATAAAATGCACCGAATAAAACTATAAACAGTTTTATCCACACTCAACTCGTGATCCACTAATGCACACTGTGAGTTTTGGAACTAGGGACAATTGTTTAGAGTTATAATGGTTGGCCACTAAGCATTTATCATATCTACTTACATGAATGAGATCAGGCGAAAGGAGAAAAAAATAACGAAAACAAAACATTAAATAAATCATGAAAAAATAGTTACAAAAGGGTGGACAAATCCAAACAAGGTTATGGCACTACTTAATTCACGTGTGAAGACAATATGGTTCCATAAGATAAATGATGCTAACCTACAAACATTGAGTTCGCTATCTAGAATCACCCAATATGACTCTCGTGTAAGTGATTACTAAAATCATTATTTGATACCACTATCGAGGACCATATGAGATTGTATAGGTTGGCATATACAACTCATATGGACATAGCATTCCTACTTTAGAAGCTCTTATGATAAAAACCTATAATACTCGTAGGTCCCCACAGAGTTAGAACACCATAGATGAACATGCACACCCAAGTGTCCTTTAGAACACCATACAATCAATAATTGTCTCCTTCCAAACATGTTTATCATTATCTCTAAAAGGAACTAGGTAGTCATGCATTAAATGGAGGTAATGAAGTATCAAGACAAACATTCTAGAAATAAAACATTGACACAAATATGTAAAATAGTAGAATCAAATGAAATGTGGTATGAAAGTACACAACATAGCCAAATTAGGACAAACAATTGTATTAAGTGACCTACTTAGCAATAGACAAGTAAAATCAGGTCAAGCTAATGCATAAATGCATAAATTATATTAATATTTAAAGCTACAACAAGGAGATAGATGAAGAGTGTGGGATGAGGTTCTCATTCCAAAAAACATCAAACTAATCTCCCTCACTACTAATCTTGTTAAAACTAGACTATATATCCTTCCATAGCATAGACATGCGCAACAAAATAAGGAGTATAGAATTGAGTTTATGATAGCAGGAAGATCATGGAAGGGATACAGAACAAGTCACATATTTATGGGAGTGTAATGAGTTTTAGAAACCCTAGATACATGGATGCATATAAATGGGGTGGAGATGATCTTGGGGTGATGGTATGAGTTTAGGGGTTTTGATCCTTGTATGTGTACAATTAGTCATCATGTTGATATGTTTGGAGCAATAGTGTGCATTTTTGGATTAGTGGGGTATTATTGTATTGTACTTAGAAAGTGAAGTAATAAGACCACTAATGACCTTGGTCAAATTTCCATACCACTGATGACCTTCATCAAGTTTCCATAAAAAAAATTGATGGAATATAGGTAATTTCATCTTAAATTCTATCTAAAGATCCTCTTAGAAGTAAATAAACTTCAAGGAGAGTCAACCAACTTCTTGGTTAACCCCCATTTATGGAAGATGTGATGAAGTTCCACCAACCTAGAACGTCAACTAACATATTTGGTATTGTTTGAAACCAACGTGTGGGAATTTGTTTAGTCCTCAAATCAATTTTTCTTTTACCAAAACGAGATGAACTATCCTCTTGTAACTCATAAACTACCCATTAGGCAGAAATCTTATAGACTAATCAACAATAATCAATTTGACAAACCAAAATATAATTTAATAACAATGGAATTTTATTTTCATCGATAATAAATTAAGGGTAGCAGATATAGTCATGCATCATAATTACAAAAAAAAAAGATATTTCCATTCATCATCAATTTATGCAATATTTAGGCTAAAAAATAGTCAAAATATTCACATTAGGTAAATCATGATCATATACATCAAAAAGTTAAAATATTTAGGAATTCTAAGTATATGGTTACCATACTGAAACCCTAAACACACTATATTTATCCAAAATAGTGAAGAAACGATCTACACATGATGACATGTCTATGGATGTGAATATACAACCTCATAATGAAAAAAAGACAACGAATGTTTGCTAGTATGAATGTGATAACTAGGTGTAAGTGAGAACTATTGACTCAAGGTCTAAATTGACTAAATTATTATTTTAATGATGACTAATCACTCCACTTGTTTTTGTCTAATACTTCTACTTGAGTGATTTCAAATTACGTATAGACACACTCCAAATTCCCAAACTTGGGCATCCTAACTTGGAGAAAAGATAAGTCAAAATCAATGCCAGTGCATTTTTGTGGAAAAGGCTTCAAATCCATTAGAATCATTTTATAAATCACTTGTAATGATTGTATGAGTTGTAATTAAGCTTACAAAAAATAGGAGCACATAAAATGAATGTTCAAGCACTTTAATGATCATTTCTAAAATTCATCACAAAGTGCATGTTTGGTCAACTTTCATCCTTGATAAACTTGACTGACACCCTTGATGGATTTTGGGAATTCCCAGGTTTGACCTAGTTTGTCCCAGATCAAACTCGATCAACACCCTCCACAACCAAAAGAAATTTAAGCCATCAGTCGAGTTTCATATAGGATAAACTTGATGGATGCTTCAAATTTTCTTTGTCCCATTATGTAATCGACTAGGTTACCTATATTGAAACTCGACCAAATGCACTATACAAAGTATGCAAAAAAATATTTCTAGTCGTTGGAGTGTTGCAAACATAAAAAATAGATCCTTTACAACACCCCAAGTGACTAGAATTCATCCTTAAGTGTTTCTACTGGCTAGTAGGCATCCCTAACTATAAATAGGACCCGTTGGGCTCCATCCCATGGTTATCCAAGAACTATGAAAGTCCCTATATTATAGTTGAGTGCCTCCAAAACCATCCTTTCACTCTTAATCTTAATCACGTGCTACATCCATTAGAGTGAATAGGAGATTTGTAAGAAAGCTAGTCCTACATGTATATGTTATGAGGCTCTCACTTCCTCCACCTCCCAATCTCTTATTTCTACCATGGAGATGAAGATGAAGATTCTCTCTCTTATCTAAGAGAGGCAAAGAAGGAGTCCCTTGGTGAAAGCTTCTCCTTAGCAAAGGTGAATTCAAAGGCAGAAGATCCAAGAAGAGTGGGCAATTCCTTTCACGACAGAAGACTTGTTGTGAGAGTGGGTAAGAACTTTGTGAAGGAAAAAAACTCCTTGCAAAAGTGAGTAAGTCCTTGGTGAGGTTGAAACTAGATCTTGGAAAGGTATGTTCATTCAGAGGTTGTTGGCTCCCTTCTCCTTAAAGGGTAGGTTGGGTATCCTTGACCTAGAAAAGGAAGGTCATATATTGTGTGTCTTATAACAGAATATAAGTATGCATGGTTGCAAAATCCTAGAGCTTGAACTCTCTAGGTAGTGGACTGACTTTCTCCTAGTTTGGAGATTGAAACCACTCTACATAGCTTGTCTTCTGGTGCTTGTTCAATCTCTCTCTCTCTCCCTTGCTATGTATGTTTTAGTTGCACTCAAAGTTCATACTAGCCATATTATCTTAGAAATATCTTGAAGGTCTAATGATTTTTTGTTGAAGTGCTTTAAGCTCTATTCAAACCTCCTTTAGAGCTCATACTAGATCAAACAAGTGGTATCAGAGTGAGGTTTTCTCCAAGCATATTTCCTCAAGTAGGAGAAAATGGCAATGATCAAAGTGGGAGATAGATCATCAACATTCCAATTTTTGATGGGAAAAATTTCCTCAATTAGAAGAGAAGGCTACAGTTCTACATCCTAAGATCAAGTGTTGAACTATGGAGAATAGTGGACCTTCCATACAAGCTATCAGACATAAAGATATAAGAATGGGATGAATCTACTTTGACGAAATAAACTTTGAATGCAAGAGCAATCAAAATTCTCTACGCGTCCATGTACCCCACCGAGTTCAACCAGATTTCCTCTTGTAAGCATGAGATATGGAGAAAGCTATGTGTCACTTATGAGGGGGAAAAGAAAGTTAAGGAAAGCAAAGTCTACATGCTCAAAGCGATTCTTGAAAACTTCGAGATGGGAAAGAAGGAAAGGGTGGCCGAGATGTTCTCAAGGATCAGCACCATTATAAATGGTCTTGCCGTCCTTGGTCATCCTATGTATAGAGGAGAGATAAATTAAAAGGTCCTTAGAACTCTCCCCAAGAGGTTGGAATACAAGGTGACTTCCATTGAAGAAGAAAAGTCCCTTGATGATATTTCTATTGAAGAACTCATAGGAATTCTACAAGCCAATGAAGTTACACTTGACAAGCAAGAGTAAGAAGAAAGAAAAGAAGAGAAAGAGCTCAAGAGAATGAAGAAGGCTGAAATCATAGCACAAATTGAAGAAAATGATGGTCAAGACTCTCCATTCTCTCAAGTTGAAGAAGATGCCATGTACTCCAAGGGTAGACTCGACATAGGAAAGTCATCCTCCTTCACTAGCTGCTTCAAATGTGGAATGAAGGGTCACCTAAAGGAATATTGTTCAGAAGGAGAAAAAACCTATCATCACAAGAGAAGAGAAGAGAAGAGAAGTACAAGAAGAAGGAGAAATGGCACAAAAGTCAAGTGACTCATCCAAATCAAGAAAAATGACTCCTCCAACTTAAGCTCAACTGAAGAATCTAGTGGAGAATCTTGCTCGAGATCTAGTGAAGATGGAGAATGTCACTTTGTTATCATGGCAAGTGCAAATGAAGACTTAAATGAGGTAAATATAAACTCTGTAGATGAAGAATCTTCAGTTGCTATTGTTCATGCTACTAGTGCCTCTCTTGATTCTTCTAAAAAGAAAATGAAAAGGCTTGCTATAATTGTTGATAATTTGCATGTAGAAAATGATGATTTTGAACATGATAATATTTGTTTGCCAGATGAAAACAAAGCTTATCTTAGTAAAGTAGATTCTCCTAAACTTGAAAATGCTAATTTTCTTGATAAGATTAGATTCCTAGAAGCTCAACCTTTTATGCCTAGTGCTAATGAAGAGCATATAAATGTTATGAATTCACTCATGCTTGATATTGATGTTCTTAAAATTAAAAATGAGGACAAAAATTTTGTTTTGCAAGGATTAGAATCTAAAAATGGTGTTTATCTTTCTAAGATTGCTTTTCTAGAAAAAGAAAATACTTCCTTGCTTGCTAAAATCATTGTTGTTCTTGAATCTTTTTCTAGTTCTACTAGTAGAGAGAATAATGTTGTTTCTCTTCATATTGATAAAAATTCTCATATGACCAATGTTGTTTTCTTAGAAATTGATATTTTATATGCTAGAGATGATATCAATAAATTGTCTTCTACTATTACTTCTCTTATGCTTGGTAAATATAGTTTGAGATATTCTTTGCAAAGATCCTTATATGATAACAAGAATAATAATCAAATCCTAGATAGTACTATCAAACCCTTGGGTAGAGATGATTTGGAATTGATAGTTGCCAAAGTAACAACAAAGATAAAGGACATTCAATTTTCAATGGAGAATTATCTATTTTCAAGGTTAGGAGAACATGTAATCATTGCAATGAAATTGGTCTTTATTCCACATATTATCCTTTTAGGAAAGAACCCAAGAGCAATAAGACTTGGGCTGCTAAGCTAACCCCTCTAGATAAAAAATATGATTGGGGATCATTTCATATTTGTTCTTGTAGGTCAAGTGTAATTGGATTGACATGAGCTATTGATTTGTGAATTGACTTCTCAATCCACATGAAAGAAGAAAGGTGATATGTGTGTGGGTGACAACTAGTAAAAAAGAAATGGTAAGAGCATGTGTAATGTTATTCTTGCCCATATACAATCACTATGTGTTTTTTCCCAGTAAGTATGCACTATACATATGGTTTTTGTTTCAAAAATGGTGTATTGTGATTCTCATCACTTTCTTGTTCAAAAATTGAAACTGATGATTTCATAGTACTTTATTAACTTGCTTATACATGTTTGGATATTGGCTATATTTTTATCATGCCTCTAGATATGATTTTCTTAAATATATGTGCTTTTTTACAACAACTGTTGTCGGTCGAGTTTGTCCTATAAGAAACTCAACCGACAAGTACCAATGGGTGTTTCTGAGAACTATTGTCAGCCGAAAAGTTCAACCCAAAAACTCGACCGACCACACTTTGCATAGAATATACAATTGGCTTTTTGGATGAGAATTCCCTCTCAACTAGATTTTCTCAATCAATAGCCTTATTATGTGGCACTCCCCTTGGTACCTTTATATGTGCATATTGTTGTGCTTTAAGTTTCTTATCTTGCATACAACTCTATCTCTTTAATTTCTCTAAATTGGTATCTTTATATCTTGTAATTACCTATCTTGAGTTGTTATGCAAGTTTCGATGATGATCTCTTTGGAACTGAAGAATTTATGCAGATATTGGAGCATCTACATAAATTCTAGTTGTTGCATACAATGAGCAACAAATAGAGCTACATTGTTTGTAGATATTGAAGCATCCGAAGAATTTATGCAATTTTTCAATTTTATGCTCCAATGTTAGATTTTGGTGCAAAACCAATGCTTTTATGCGAAAATGACATTCTGACCAAGACTCATTGATTTAGTCATGATCCCTGACGTTTTTGGGCAAATTCCATCATCATGAGGGTCAAAATCGTGCTTTATTAGTTTTGTGCAGCATGTTTTTTTATAATTTCAAGGATCTTTTTGTTACTTTTACTTGATTATTGCTAAAATTACAACTATGGTTATTCAAATGCATGTCTTAATTTTCCTTATATATCGCTTGGACAAGCCCCTAGTTTTTTACTCTTCTACTCTCCTTTCTAACTTTTGGTATCTCCTTTTACAAACGTGTTGTGTTTTTCAACCCCCTCACTTTGTGAAATGACAAAGGGGGAGAAGACATGACTGATGTAATGGGGAGAATATAATGGGAGAAGACATGGACCATATATGAGTAGAAGACATGGTTTCTATTAATGTTATGTAATCTAACCTAGTAGGAGCAATAGTATCAATTTATGGGGGGGGGTATGAGAACTCAATGAGAATCAATTGAGAGGGAGCATATGAACTCAATTCTATTGAAACCCCTAGGTTTCTCCAAAGGTATGGTTTTACTTTAAAAATTTCCATACATTTATGGAATGGTTTGTTGACTTCATAAAGGGGGAGAATGTTAAATCAAGGTCTAAATTAACTAAGCCCTTGTTTTTATGATGACTAACCATTCCACTTATTTGTGTCTAATGCTTCTACTTGAGTGGTTTCATACTAGGAATAGACACACTACAAATGCCCTAACTTGCGCATCCTAACTTGGAGAAAAGGCAAGTCAAAATCAATGCAAGTTCACTTTTTTGGAAAAGGCTTCCAATCCTTTAGAATCATTTTGTAAATCACATGTAATGATTGAATGACTTGTAATTAAGGTTAGAAAAAATCAGGATCAATTAAAATGAACATTTAAGCACTTAAAGATGATTTATATAAATTCATCACAGAGTGCATGTTTGGTCAAGTTTCATACGTGATAAACTCGACCGGCACCCTTGATGGATTTTGGGAATTTCCTAGTTCATCCGAGTTTGTCCCAGATTAAACTCGATTGACACCTAGAAATCCCAAAAAAAGTAAGCCATTGGCGAGTTTCATCGAGGATAAACTCGACCGATGCTTCAAATTTGCTTTGTCATATAGTATAATTGGTCAAGTTACCTTTATTGAAACTCAATCGAATGTATTTTGTGGAGTGTGTATAAATTTTTCTTGCAGTTGGAGTGTTGAATACATTAAAAATAGATATGTTTCAATACCCCAAATGACTAGAATTCATCCTTAAGTGTTTCTATTAGCTAGTAGGCATCCCCAAGTAGGACTCATTGGGCTTGATCCCATGGTTAGATAAGCACTATGAAGGTCCCTATATTATAGTTGAGTGACTCCAAAAGCCTTCTGTCAATCTTAATCTTAATCACTTGCTACATCCATTAGAGTGAGTAGGATATTTGAAATATAGCTATCCTTACATGTATAATTTGTGAGGCTCTAGCTTCCTCCACCTCCCAATATCTCATTTCTACCTTGAAGATGAAGATTCTCTCTCTTGGCTAAGAGAGGTAAAGAAGAAGAAGGGAAGGAGTCCCTTCGTGAAAGCTTCTCCTTATCAAAGGTGAATTCAAAGGCGGAAGATCCAAGAAGAGTAGGTTATTCCTTCAAGGCGTAAGACGTATTGCAAGAGTGGGTAAGACCTTGGTGAAGCCAGAAGACTCCTTGCAAAAGTGGGTTAGTTCTCGGTGAGGTTGAAGACTACATCTTGAATAGGTAAGTTCTTTGGTAGGTAGTTGGATCCCTTCTCCTTAAATGGAAGGTTGGGTATTCTTGGCCCGAAAAAGGAAGTTCATATATTGCATGTCTTATAATGGAATATAACTATGCCATGGTTGCAAAATCCTAGAGATTGACCTCTCTAGGCAGTGTACTAACTTTCTCCTAGTTTGGAGAATGGAACCACTATACGTAACTGTGTTCTTGTGCTTGTTCAGTCTCTATCTCCCTTTCTATATATATTTTAGTTGCACTTAAAGTTCATACTAGCCATATTATCTTAGAAATATCTTGAAGTTCTAATGAATTTTGTTCAAGTGTTTTTGGATCTATTTACCCCCCCTCTAGAGCTCATCCTAGACTCAACAAGAACTATAATTGAACTAATTCATTTACATCACATGATTCCAAATATTGTATTTGTATTAAATTATCTATTAAATTGGGGAATCCAAGAAATAGACTTGCGTATTCATGCACTACATAAATGTTCTCTGGGGTAGTTGTATCGTTAATGGCTAGTGTAATACTTGCAATGATAGCTCTAAATCCATTTAACAAAAATAGTTTTTAGGTTTAATCAAGGAGACAAGAATATTAAGATCTCTCTTTCCTTCCACAAACAACCATAGTGGGAGAACTTTGAAAAGTTATACCAAACCTTTTGGCCTAATTTTCTATCACAACATGATCTTTATTCAACCAATTCATTTCAAGAATCAAGTCTAAATATTCCATGTCTACGGATATCTATGTCAGACTTTATTCAGTTATTTTCATGAAAGATAGACATGTTTTATGCAGTAGTGTACGAGGTGTATATTCTCCCTTCGGGCTAGAATTATCAACGGAATACTCTAGGTCACACAATTGTAATTTGAGCATAGATGCCAACCTTCTAGTTATAAAGGTATTTGTAGATTCAAAATTGAATGAGGAAACCATTGGTTGATCATAGAGATAATCCATCCTATAAGTATATCTAAACACAAGGTATACAGTTTCTTCAAGTTTAAGGCATGATATTTTCAACATAAATCGAGATTGATTTAAAAGTTACATATATTAGACAAATACATATGGCTAGTATCTCTTTGTCATTGTTATCAAAGACACAAGCTTGGTGATGACCTATTGTCCTACTTCAATGGCCCATGGTGGAGGAGGATAGTGACACTTTCCTTTAAAGGACCTTTCTCCATGCAAAAATGGTACACTGACTTCCCCAATGGACACTATCTATGATGATGATACTACATAAGGAGCGTCTAGAAATTTCAAATATTGATGCATTACTTCTATTTGGACCTTAACCATTGCCTTGAGTAGGACCTTCATTTTCAATAGTAGGTTTTTTGGGGCCATTATTTCTGCTCTTGTTTCTATTTCCATGGTTGAGGAATTTCCCTTTATCTTCTTTCTTGACATGTTTCACATCTTTAATGTTAACATAGTCTTGTCTTAGAGTAATCTGAGCACAGAATCTCAAGGTTCTTTCCATGGTGAGGGCCATATTGTAGGTTGCATTGAAGTTGGTGGGATTGTGCAATCAATAAAATCTGAGAGGCAATCTACTTATTGCTTTTTGAGGAGTAAATCCCATCCCATCCAAACACATTATCAAGTATGATAGAAGGATGCATTTTAGTTTATTTCTCAGAAGGGTGATACACAAAAGTAAAATGATTATATAGTAGAAGAAGATAGACTATTACATTATCACAAGATATTCTAATTTAAAGGGGAAAATGATACATTTAGTTTTTAAACAAACTATTTGTATAGGACAAGATGACCTACACATGCCATCCTCAAATCAAATATTCCTAGTCTATGTTCCACCTGAGTCATCTTCCCTCAATATACCTACCTCATCATGGTTTGGGAAAAACATATGTAAAAGGGAGAAATAAGCAGGAGTTGTATTCCAGTAAAAATATTTGAATGTACAATAAAAACCTTACTTGGTCCTTTAAAGATCAAACATCGGTAATGTTTTATATATCCAAATAATCATAGGAGGAAGCAAATGCAGAGTCATAATTATTACAAGGATGTAAAGAATGTAAACAAATACAATTGTCATTAGATATATTCCTTGTGAAACCCTGAGGAGGTTCCTTATAACCATATTTGAAATATGATAAGTGATTTTCACAATTTTAACGATCCAATCTTTTTCAAGAAAATTAGCAATATGAGGTAACCAAGCACTGCGAATTGGAACATGTTCAGACGCATTCATGACCAGCTTCCACATAATGTGTCTTCAACCAGACTTCCATGCTTTTTGTAAAGAAAAAAGAATAGCACATGTTTCATCTACAAGAAAAAAATTAGTGAAGATACATTTTTGCCACGCAAATAGTTAGTTTCCATCATGGTTTCTTACTACTATAGAAACAATTAACATGCCATCTTTAATAAATGCATAACTGTTAATCTTCAACCACCACCATGATGGGTTTTTCCAAGAAGAATACGTTTAGATAGTGCAATAATATTGGTTTCTTCATTTAAAAGAGGACTAAAAACAATTTGGAAAGTTTAAAAGGAAGTAAAGAACATAATGATTATCAATATAATAAGACATTTACTTCATGACAGAAACTAATGAATGTAAAGAACCTTGACAATTATATATTTCAACAAATGATATTAATAATAAGGTTGAATGAAAATATAAAATAGGCTAAGCTATCAACAGTAGGGTTGAGATACCATTGGACCTAAACTGGAGGTATGGGGAATAAAACCACAATACCCAAATATATTTGATACAAATAAACAATCATATTCCCTAAGAAAATTAGTTCATGTCCTATGTATATTTATATAAGCAACACTACTCTATAATAAATTATTCTAATGATCAAGAATACACAATCGGGTGTCAAGATAAAGTAGTTTAGTCATTAAAACATCAAACATGTATAAAAAATTTAAAGTAATTATGGTTGACGGGTAAAGAATCCAAGTTTATAGAACATTTCAACATTCATAAAGGAATCGAATGATTAATAATTGTGAAAAATGAAGTTTCAAATAGCATAGGAAACAAGGATTTCATTAAATAATGTGCCTCATTATATGAATTAAGGTTTTACATAAATGACAAAATAAAATAGGAAGATGCACATACCTTACACATCCACAACTAACTCTAAGAATGTATTCCAGTCCATAAAGTCAAGTTTCATCCCAAATAGATTAGGTATGTTAGTAAATCAATGATAACATGTTCGTACGTTCTTTGTATAGTTATACATATTATGTTTATCCGATTTCTACTCACCTAAAGGCATATTTTGGGTTTTGATCTTATTAAGTGAACATATGATCCAACACATATCTACTATTTTAGAGGTGGTATCTATTACATGAATTATCCATCCCAAGGCCGAGTAAACATGTTGTCATCCATTCTCAAATACACCATTTAGTTAGGGACTATGACATGGGTAGATTAGACACTATACACACCTATGACGTACATAACTATTTTCTTTTTAATACTTAAGGTTATCCATTTGGTATGATTATATTTGAATGTTTTTCTATGTTATTCTTTGATTTACCATTCTTATAATTTTGCATTGTTTTCTAGGAATTATATTTACCAACATAATTTGATAGTCATCATTTATTCATCCAAGTCATATGGTGTTTTTATTACTATAAGAAGCATTACATGCAATACTAAATGAAGTTTAATATAATTTTAGACTACAAATACAATATTAGTAAAAAAATCTTTAAAAGGAGATATTTATCTCTAAATATTTGTTTTAATGATGTTATATCCATTTTGATCTAATAGACATATTGATTTCTAATGAATTTTCCTATGTATCTATAAAATCCATTTTTGGATTTCACTTATCCAATGGTAAAAACTATAACCATTAGGTATATTTCCATTATAAAAAATTATACATATATATTTATATATATAGTGTGTGTGTTAGGCTAGAATACACTTGAGTTTAATGTACATACAATATACTCAAGTCACATTCCCTCATGTAACATTCTTTTTGGAAAACTAAACCATTAATATTAGGAAAATATCTTATGAAAGAATGATACATAAATTTGAGCTTGTTTGGACACTTATACGCCATGCATCTACATACTACAAAAAAATTGCACTTAAATTTAGTTTTGTATGTCAATATTTTTGGCCGTGGATGAATGAAAATATCCAAATGAACTCAAAATTTTCACATAGTCTATATTTATTACAATAGTGAATATAAATGGTAAGAAGATTTTCAAAACCTTTTGCTCAATTTATGGTGTGATATATATTAACAAGTGTATTCTAGCTGAACTCTCTATCCGTCTCACTCTATATATATGTATATATATGTATGTATATATATGTATATATAGGTTCTAGTTTTATGTTTATAGGGTTGGAATGTGGACTATTACTTATTGTTCTATGTTTCCTTTTTTGTAGGAGATGGATCTTGTGGGTGGATCCATATAAAAACTTTTATCAATATATTGTGACATCTCCTCATGTTTTATGAGAATCAAAAGAAGAAGAAAATGGAAATAAAGTCTGTGAAGCTGCATAGATCAATCTTTGGATTGAAGCGGGCACCTCAGAACTGGGATCTTCTATTTGAAAAGATAGTCAAAGAGTTTGACTTGAGTCAAAATAAAGAAGTAATGTCTGATTACAAGAATTTAGTGGGAGAATATGTATATTCCACATATTGATGAGGAATAACATCACTATAATGCAAATATTAAAACCTGGAAACAAAGTCCATTCTAAAGATTTAAAGAAGCATCATATGCGATAGGAATCAAGATCTATAGAGACAGATCAAGAGGGATCCTTGACCTAAGAAAGTGAACATACATCAGCAAGATGCTGAAAGGGTTTAGCATGATGAGAGAAAACATGTCATGTTCCATGGAGTTAGTCTCTCAATATCCAAGTGTCCCAATTCTTATCAATAACCTAAATGAGTCTAGATAACCATCATATGGATTTCTAGAAATGCAATTATCATTTATGAACTATAGATGACTATGCTATAGGTATTCAAGTTTGATTTATCATGTCATTCATTACATGTGTCACACACATTTCTCTCTTTAACTGTCAACTATAGTTGATGACACATAGACATTGCAATCAAAGATCATCAGTTCATTACACTCTTATCCATACAAGATGTATGACGATTTCATTGATGGAAGATGTATAATAGTAATTCACTAATTATATAATATGCCTATGAATGTCATATTGTAACTATAATGGTAGAAACTCTTACTCTGCATAGTTTCTAGCTTACTTCTTCTTAGGTCCTGAAGTAGAGATATTATCTCTCTTTCATCTTCCTGAGATCCTCTATAAAGAGGTTATTTCCCTTTCCATCTTACCCCTCTCCATATATTGAGTGTTGAAGACTTGGACCTAATCTTGGTTTTAGAGCACTTCTTGACCTTGGTTTAGTTTATGGACTTCACTCTGTTGATCATTATCATAGGTTTTGTCCTTTATTCATTCATGCTTTGACATCTATATGCCAAGCACTTCAGATAATGGTTTGGCCAAGTTTCTCAACATTTGATAAACTGGCTATATGATTCACACAACGATTTGTACAATCATATGTTTGGTCAACTCTTGACCTATAAGAAATCACAGTTGATCTATATGCACAATCATATTGAGCATATGATATTACTTGATCTCCATCTGTGTGATTATACTCAAATATCACTTTGAAGACACTATACCTTTCATACTTTACATGATTCTTAAGATGTATAACCATCTCAATAATGTACATGCTTCAAGATATTTATGCAACTCATAGTTCATATAGCTCAGCATGAGGTTCTTAATGTCTTAGGCATGATTGGCATACTTCAAGTAAGCATCCAATTTTAGCCTTAGGCTCTAGTATTTCAAGGACTTTAGAGTTTACACTCACTATTGAGAACACTTCTCAAAGGTCCCACACCAGATTTAAAGTTTATCTCATTTATGTACTAATCATAATGATAATGTATTTCTGTTTGTCATTTGGATTCAATAAAAGAATTTTGCAACATTCCAAAACATTTTTTATTTGTTTGATTTGATAAAGTTGATGATATTAATTAGGTCTTTAATTAATTATCACTCCCACTATTTTGATCAAATTGATAGCCCTCACCATCAATTCGAAAGATTGCAGCGTACAACCTTCTAGTGAGTAAGATCTTGATTTCCTCTAAGTCACGGACTAGCTAGGGTTGTCACCCATAACTAGATTCTTTCAGATAGGAAACTTTTGCCAATTGCATCTTATGAAACTCTTGATAGATGTCATGCACAACTCTTTGTCATGTACATCTCCAAGCCTCAAGGTGCTTGATCTGATCAATGTCACCGAGTTAAGTCCAACCCAAATTCCAACACAATGAATGTGCACCCTTCAAGGACAGACCCACATATTCACCATCACACTTCCACGATATAGACGGTGCACCACGCTAGGGCATTCCGACACTTAGTCGATCAAGTTTTTCATGTGTTCTACTTTTGGAAGGAATCTTAAAGTTAATATTTATATTGATGAATTTGGTATTTACATACATATACATATCCAATCACCACATATATAGTACATATCATACACATGCTATATCTCTCAAGAAAACATGCGAAGCGATAAAGTGATGCTTATGGACATCCTATTTGTAATTCCTTGAGCCACAAGGAATTACAGTCATCAAGGTCTACATCACATGCAACAACCTATTGTTGATGAAGATCTATTTTTGGGGCATTCCGGGTTGATCAACTCATCCTATGATTGATCGACTCATCTCCTGGCTGGTCAGTTGGTTGTCACCAACTGATCGGCTGGCTCCTCCAGACAGTTAGTTCGTCAGGTCGTCATGCTCCTTGTCAGGCCAACAACCACTCATCTCACACCATCATTTGGTCGCCTCCGTCCCCGAAACACTCGTCTAGGGACCCATCATTCTTTGACATAACAGGAAATGAAACTGTCCTACTTTTACATATCTCTTTGGGAAACCCCGAGTTACATTTGGGGTGAGCAAAGGTAGAAGAGAAGGCTCGAGTGACATCTAGAATAGAAGAAAGGACACGGTACGTATACCGAGATGCAAACAACCACAACAAACAAAGCACACACATAGGGGCTTATAGGCCATAACCAGGCTACACATCCACCATCAAAACTATTTTAGGGTGATGCATATCGATTACATATATATACCATATAATATATGTATATAGGGATTTTTGGTGTTTAATCAGATATGCACATTAGCCAGTTCAAGTATTCACATTGCATGCAATAAATAAATAACAAAAAACCAAAATTTGATCATATCGATTAATCATAAAACGTAGTATGTTGACGTGGCTTTGATACCACTATTGGGTTTTGTGGGATAGAATAGGCAGCGGAAATAAAAAAATTATCTAACCACAAACCCATAACCAACAAATCACATCAAAAAATATGCAATAGGAAAGATGGTTTTGCGAGATATACCTGGTCTTGAGGCTTACTCAACGACAATACCTCACAACTAGTGTGGCCTTCAACCACCTAGTCTTCGACGACATCTATGTAGCTCCTGGTCTTGGCCCAGACTGTAGTTGATAGTCATCCTCCTAAGCAGTACAAATCTCCCACCTCTTTAGATAATCCACACGAACCACTGGGAACTCTAGTCATCCTAATGGAAAGACTAGAAGGAATTGTCCCCTTCTGTTGGTGTATTAGTCACGGACACACTCTCCCACTACCATTCTCTTTTCTAAAGTTTTCTTTCCCTCAATGTTCCTCCCTGGACGGGTAGAACTTGCTTGGGCTCTCTCGATTAAGACAACCAGAGAGGACAACAACTTTACAGAGAAACTGATATGCTATGTTGTATGTTTTGAGAAGCCCCATGTGTAATGACTGCCACCAAACCGACAGCCAAATTGTTACTAATTATGCAGAATAAACATAAACAGCGGATTAACAAAAATCACTAAAATTTAAAACCATTTTTGCAAGGGGATCCTCTCCCAGGAACTCTTATTAAAAGATCCAAAACTTATATATATCATGATTCACATTGTGCAAACACTATTTCTTCTCATAATGAGGATGACATATAATAGTTGCTCAATCAACACATATATTGAAGCAACATAAAACCTCGAAGCATATAAGCTAAAATCCTCAGATCGTTCATGAAACCATTACGAACTGACTCCAAGGACCAAAGAGTACATAGACGACACATAGAACTTCGATCTAGAAGACACGAGAGACAGTACACTCAACCTAAGCTATTACCATTGTCCCTGTTGTTGTTGTCATTCCTCTGCAGAATGATCTCTACCTCCTCGTGCACGTCCACCTAAAAATTGTGGATCCCACGGGATGAGACAATTGTCACAGCGAGAGATATAACTCTCTGCTAACAATGTTATTATCATAGGAAAACAATATAAAACTGAGCATGGGTTCTTTTATACTAATAAGCAAGGTTAATCAATGTGGATAAGTATATTAAAACATTCTCATCTTTTAAAGCATTGCAACTATCTATGATAGAGATATAAATCATCTATTCATTTTATAAGGAATATGAAGAACATGTGTATCATTTACCCATCATATTATACCAACATCTCAAGCTTATCCTATGATAATATCATCATGTTCCATCTTTATACCAATCTTGCAAGAGTACAACCAGATATTTGATTATAACAATCCTGTGATATTACAACCAGGTATTGGATTGTACCAATCATGTTTTATTACAGCCAGGTATTGGGTTGTACCAATCCTGTGAGAGTTCAGCCAGGTATCGGGTTGTACCAATCCTGTGAGATCGTAGCACATCCAGGCATTGGGTTGTACCAATCCTGAGATCATAGCTAGGTATTGGACTCTACCAATTCTGATAGAGTTCAACCATATTGCTAAGGATTCCATAGGTGTTGGAATACCTTTATGTTTTCCTTTCACTTTCATTATGGGATATCAATCCCTTAAACTCATCACTGAATACCACATCACCTTTACTAGGCATTATACCTCGATCGAACCATCATACACATTCACATCCTTTATGTGATACAAGCATTCCTCATATCTCATTTTAGCATATTAAAAACACTATAGCCCTTATTTGGCTATAACCATAATGCATGTATAACCAAGATTTATTATTAACTTTGTAACCATGTATTATTATTATTATGTCACGGGTTTCCAAGTTCCCTGGTTTATTTTGAACATTACCATCTCTTACATTAATCTCTAGATCATGAGACTTTTATAAACATATTGTCACCTCTCACTAGGGAACAACTATACACATGGCTCACAAGGCCCATTAAACATCTTGTCACCTCTCACTAGGCAACAACTATTCACATGGCTCACAAGGCCATTAAACACCTTCTCACCTCTCACTAGGCAACAACTATTCACATGGCTCACAATGCCATTAAACATCTTGTCACCTCTCACTAGGCAACAACTATTCACATGGCTCACAAGGTCATTAAACATCTTGTCACCTCTCACTAGGCAACAACTATTCGCATGGATCACAAGGCCATTAAACACCTTGTCATCTCTCACTAGGCAACAACTATTCACATGGCTCACAAGGCCATTAAACATCTTGTCACCTCTCACTTGGCAACAATTATTCACATGGCTCACAAGGCCATTAAACATCTTGTCACCTCTCACTAGGCAACCACTATTCACATGGTTCACAAGGCCATTAAACATCTTATCACTTGTCACTAGGAAAAAACTATCTCTAGGTCATAAGGCCTATATAAACATTATACTTGTTGTACAAGTATTTCACATATCTCACAAGGCTTATACAATAAGAGAAATACAGCCTTCCCATTATTAGGGTTAGGGTTAGGGTTTTCCTTTATAGATGAATAGGGTTTCAAGTTCATATTATTAATCCACCTAATTCATTTCTCCACACATCTAGGAGCATACATTGATATCATAAGTATTCAATCATACTTATTTATTCTCATCAATTATCATTAAATGATTATCAACACAAAGTATGAGTTTCTCTGTCATCCTCACTAAGCTATTGATTACCTCATACTTTATTAACTTGGCTTAACCCTTTCTCAAAGGTATGTTAGCCTACACTTATCAATGTGCATTAAACTCTTAATGACTTAATGTATCATTTGACATAACACACTAAATGTTTCACTCAGTCAAGTATATTGAATTGAGGTGCTTCCACCCTATCGGGTAAAGAGGTGTGTGATTGCTTCCATATCGGGTAAAGAGGTGTCTGTGTGATCCACACCATATCGGGAAAACAGGTGTGTGTGTACTTCACACCATATCGGGCAAAAAGGTGTGTGTGTGCTTCACATTATATCGGGAAAAGAGGTGTGTGTGTGCTTCAAACCATATCGGGCAAAGAGGTGTGTGTGCTTCACACCATATCGGGCAAAGAGGTATGTGTGTGCTTCACACCATATCAGATAAAGAGGTGAGAGTATGATTCACACCATATCGGGAAAAGAGGTGTGTGTATGCTTCACACGATATCAGGCAAAGAGGTATGTGTATGCTTCACACCATATCAAGCAAATAGGTGTGTTTATGCTTCAATCATATCGGTCAAAGAGGTGTGTGTATGCTTCACACCATATCGGGCAAAGAGGTGTGTGTATGCTTCACACCATATCATGCCTAAGGGGTACTTTTGTCCTCATATCGTGCAAGAGGTGTATACTACATCACCATATCTTTCAAGGAGGTATAAACTCATATCCATATCATTTTAGTGGTGTAGGTACATCCCCATCTCAAGTTAGAGGTGCTTGCTTATGTGCTTGAACTCGATATCACTTTATAAGGTCATACCATCATCTTCAAGCTCCAGATCTTCATTCTACTTGTTATACTTCATGGAAAACAGTCCTAGGTTACTACTATAGCTCATCGATTCATCAATTATGCAAGAAAATTCTATTTGAAAGTAAATCATTTAACTAAGGCAAGATTGATAATAAATAATAACATAATTGAGTTCAAGTTATATAACCCACCTCAAGAGCAACTTCAAAGCTCCAAGATCCAAAGATTCACGTTCCCAAGGTTGAAGGTGAGCTTCTCAAAGGTCGAAGACTTGAGCTCCTTAGTTGTATGCATGATACCTCACCACTTGTGGCCGATATCCCTCATTTATGGTCGATATCCCTCACTTGGCCGATATCACTTTGCAAAGGGTGATATCACTTTGCTATGGGTGATACCAAGGCTCTATGCATGATACTCCTTCACCATTTCATGATATCAATACTCTATGCACGATATCCAAGGGCAAGGGGTGATAGATTTCAAAAAATTCCACTTATGGGTGAAATGAAGGGAATATATACTTGAGATTCATGAAAAAGTGTATATATGAGGTGTCATCTTTTTAAGCTACTGGGTGCCACATGTCCGTGCATGGTTGACATGTGTCCTTACATGAACTCATATTTATCTTGACATGACAAACAGTTGAGGATAATATATAGATGATATTTCGGCCATTAGTTATCTTGTTTGATAAGATATCTCATCTTTATCTCATAAATTTTGCAAACTGATACAACTTTTGCAACGAGCACCTAACTCGTCATGGATCACCTCCTTGAGGAGCTTAGCTCGTCATGGACAAGGCCAAGAGTTCAAAAACCGATATGGGATCCCTTCCATGGATCCTTCACCGAAAGGCACTCCCATATGGACTCTACAACACGATATAAGCTCAAATTGGGATTTCACATAAAACACTTTCTTGGTCTTTTCATCACCAAGAGTATCATACTCAAATATGATTCAAGCATGGTTCCTAATTATTTATCTCTCCTATAAATGATACTAGGAGGGAGTAGGGACACTCTAGAGGTGATAATTTGCATATCAACCCTACATTCTGGGTAAATTACAACTTGTACCAAAATTGGTACACAAGGCACTCGAATTATTCAAAACAAGTTCAAACTTGGATTTTAGGCTTTCCACAAGCCACCACCTTGAATCATTCTCTCTCTTATGATGATAAAACTCATGAGATATGTTTAAAATGTGACATATTGCAATATGACCCCTCTTCTTGGGTAATTTGAATTTTGGTCCAAAACATGAGAACATTGCTCAAACATTATTCAAACAGTATCAAATTTGAAACATAAGTTTGTTACCTGATAACAAAACACTTTAGAGGATTATATTATGTTTATAAGAAACTTATTTAGCCAAAACAAATATGGTTAACTCATAACCCAGGACAGGGTCAATACAAGTTATAAACCCCTAATAAGGATTTTGTCCCTGAAATCCCAGATGAAGGAAGACGATTGTCATTCATGCATCATATTAACAAATCTCCATATAACATCTTGATGTAATGGTGATTCCATAGAACTTTGACCAGCAAAAATTTCTTTCACACAGAGTTAACATAAAGTCTATCATACTCAACTGTCGTTCCCAAACTAGAATTACATTCTATCATTCATTTGAGACTACAAGTCTTATCATACCTCTATTGTACCAGTCTAATGTGTTGGCTCAACACTAACTTTCTTATAACTTGTATCAAATATCCTAATAGTTATTTATTTTCTTATCATAAAGAGAGTCTACTCATCAAAGAAGAAGTTATTTCAGAAGTATCTCTAGATGTTATGTATAAGTTGCCTCAATAGATCTAGATAGGGATATTTGAAGGAATTATTTTTAGCTTGATAAGATTTTCCCACAATGATTCTACAATTGTTACTTCAATTAGTGCATCCTTATTGATGTCATGTTTATGTAGAGCATAAACCCCTAACATATGATGTCCATGTCCTCACCATCTCATGTCTTTAAAACTTCTTAGATACTAGAATTACTTACCTTGGTATTAGTTACATGTGTCAAAAACATATTACATGTTATCATTTCAATTCTCTATTGTTATTACCAAAACCAAACATATAATAGGACCTTTATTTCATCTTGGGACATTACTTAACACACATACTTTGTCATGGAACTAAAATCCAAGACTAGTTGATACTTTTCGAAGTGTCCATCTAAAAGATTACTTCTAATCCATGCACATCAAGTGTCATAAGACTTACTTGATTGTCATGTCCCTAAAGGAAAAGAGCACAAGGAAACATAATCCTTCTTATCACCCCATCATTATTCAGGGTTGTTTATTAAAGAAAAGACATTATCATATTCCTTGAGTATTGCATGAACTTTCAATTGTTCATGTGTCATTCAATCTTATTGCCTCTTAGGTTCCTTGACATCGACATAGGAATTATAAAGATGATTACATGTCATCATCCTTTAGCATTATCATCATCACGATTACTAGATATGGCTATTCAAACCCTTAGTTCATCACTGAACATTATTACCTCTCATCAGGTAACCATTACCTCTAGGTCCTCAGACCAAGGTATACATTATACTAAACATCTAGTTTTGTTTAAGTTGATCCTCAATTAACTTAGATTCCTTCGTGTAACAATTAGGATGTGGTAGAAATAGCCATGCCACATATTCTACTTCATTATGCTCTTTAGATTGTCTCAAAATGACTACTTGATCAGAGTAATAAGAAAGATAACAATCTAAGAGTTCCATACTTACCTTGCCTTCAATAGATGAATACCCGACTAGGGTATTCAAGAACTGAAATTAGGTAGTATGCATTTGTTTTATATTTATGTTTCATCTCTTTAAGTTTTACTACTTACTATCTCAAATTTTCTTTGGGTGTTTCTTTTACATCTCTTCCATTTCAACCTAAAGAGAGAAATTTCAAAAACATATAAGAGAATATTGGACTTAATATAAGTTCTCATCCTCCTTATCTCTTCCTCATGTACTCATAGGACTAATTAAAAGGAAGCTCAACAACAACAAACTTCTTATGATTGTCATATAAAATCAAGAGAAGACATATCATAATGAAAAAGTGCTATCTGACTATCACCCCTCATGGTCATCTACCACTTCAAGTTGACTCAAACATAGAGTCCAGATGTTTTATGTTGTTGCTTTTGCCTTCTTATACTATTGGGTTGTAACTTTCATAAGCCCTGCTAAGTCTTCCTCGGTTGTTGGGTCATTCCTCCCATATTTTTGAATAAAAGGGTTTAGTATGCTCAACATGTCCATATCTATAACATGTCTCGTCCTCGTACCATAGACTTATTGATCTTTTTACTAATGTAGAAATTAAGTCAGGAGTTCTTATAGGTGGAAAGTTAGGACTTTTGCCTTTACTTAGTGACTACTGCCCTGGTGCACTAGGCATTTATTGCACTGGTGGTACAAAAAAGGTTGGCTTTTTAGACAACAAGGTAAATGTATCTAGAATTATAGAGACCTTTCCTTAATTCTCATCTTATTGCCCCTCCTTGGGCATTTCCATCACATATGTACTATCTATCTATAGCAGAGTCTAGTTTCTTGCCATATGCTAATCCTTCCCACATTTTCCACTGTTCCAACATGACTATGTCATTCAGGAACCCTTTGAGAACCCAAAGTTTCTACATTGAGGGCTGGTAACCTAGATTGTATTGTTAGTATCCCGTCCACAATATTCATCATTGTTGTCCTAACCTTCCCAACAAGTGCATAAAAAGCATGATTCTCTTTCCCAATTGGGTCAAGATGGGAATTCTCAGGCACTCGTTCTTCTCTTGCCTGATCCCTTGCACCTTCTCTGGTGTGACAACATTGCTCTTAGCAATGTGTTTCTCATGTTCTCTAATCACTTTTAAACCTCACCCTTTCTTCTGCATAAGCAAAAGTCCCTATAGGGTATACTTGGAGGATACTATAACAGACTCAACACCTTAGTCCTATGTCTCTGTAGACTCAGTGAACCTTAAGCTATGATACCAAACTTGTAACGACTACCACTAAACCGACAACCAAATCATTACTGATTATGTGAAATAAACATAAATGACGGATTAACAAAAATCACTAAAATTTAAAACCATTTTTGTAAGGGGATCCTCGCCCAGGAACTCTTACTGAAAGATCTAAAACTCATATATATCATGATTCACATTGTACAAACACTATTTTTTCTCATCTCGAGGATGACATATAACAATTGCTCAATCAACACACTGAAGCAACATTAAACCTCGAGGCATACAAGCCAAAATACTCAGATCGTTCATGAAACCATTACGAACGGACTCCAAGGACCTAAGAGTGTAGAGATGACACATATGACTTCTATCTACAAGACACAACAAACAGTACACTCAACCTGAGCTATTACCCCTGTCCCTATTGTTGTTGTCCTTTCTCTATAGAATGGTCTCTACCTCCTCGTGCATGTCCACCTAAAAATTATTGATCCCACGGGTTGAGACAATTGTCCCAGCCAGAGATATATATAACTCTCTGCTAACAATGTTATTATCATAGGTAAACAGTATAAAACTGAGCAGGGGTTCTTTTATACTGATAAGCATATTAGAACATTCTCATCTTTTAAAGCATTGCAACTGTCTATGATAGAGAAATAAATCATCTATTCACTTTATAAGGAATATGAAGAACATGTGTATCATTTACCCATCATTTTATACCAACATCTCAAGCTTATCATGTGATAATATCATCATGTTCCATCTTTATACCAATCTTTCAAGAGTACAACCAAGTATTGGATTGTACCAATCCTGTGATATTACAGCCATGTATTGGATTGTACCAATCCTGTGATATTATAGCTAGGTATTGGATTGTACCAATCCTGTGAGATCATAGCACAACTAGGCATTGGGTTGTACCAATCTTGTGAGAGTTCATCCATGTATTGGGTTGTACCAATCCTATGAGATCATAGCACAACCAGGCATTGGGTTATACCAATCATGTGAGAGTTCAGCCAGGTATTGGATTGTACCAATACTGTAAGATCATAGCACAGCCAGGCATTGGGTTGTACCAATCCTGTGAGAGTTCAGCCAAGTATTGGGTTGTACCAATCCTGTGAGATCATAGCACATCCAGGCATTGGGTTGTACCAATCCTGAGATCACAATGAGGTATTGGACTCTGCCAATCCTGATAGAGTTCAACCATATTGCTAAGGATTCCATAGGAGTTGGAATACATGTATGTTTCCCTTTCATTTTCATTATGGGATATCAATCCCTTAAACTCATCATTGAATACCACATCACCTTTACTAGGCATTATACCTCAGTAAAACCATCATACACATTCACATCCTTTATGTGATACAAGTATTCCTCATATCTCATTTTAGCATATAACCATATTTGGCTATAACCATAATGCATGTATGACCAAGATTTATTATTATCTTTGTAACCATTTATTATTATTATTATTATTATGTCACGGGTTTCCAAGTTTCGTGGTTTATTTTGAACATTACCATCACTTAAATTAATCTTTAGATCATGAGACTTTTATAAACATCTTGTCGCCTCTCACTAGGAAACAACTATTCACATGTCTCACAAGGCCTATTAAACATCTTGTCACCTCTCCATAGGCAACAACTATTCACGTGGCTCACAAGGCCATTAAACACCTTTCACCTCTCACTAGGCAACAACTATTCACATGGCTCACAAGGCCATTAAACATCTTGTCACCTCTCACTAGGAAACAACTATTCACATGGCTCACAAGGCCATTAAACATCTTGTCACCTCTCACTAGGCCACAACTATTCACATGGCTCATAAGGCCATTAAACACCTTACAATCTCTCACTAGGCAACAACTATTCACATGGCTCACTAGGCCATTAAACATCTTGTCACCTCTCACTAGGCAACAACTATTCACATCGCTCACAAGGCCATTAAACATCTTGTCAACTCTCACTAGGCAACAACTATTCACAAGGCTCACTAGCCCATTAAACATCTTGTTGCCTCTCACTAGGCAACAATTATATCTAGGTCATAAGGCCTATATAAACATTATACTTGTTGTACAAATATTTCACATATCTCACAAGGCTTATACAATAAGAGAAATACAACCTTCCCATTATTAGAGTTAGGGTTTCCCTTTATATCCGAATAGGGTTTCAAGTTCATATTATCAATCCACCTAATTCATTGCTCCACACATCTAGGAGCATATCATAAGTATTAAATCATAATTATTTATTGTCATCATTTATCATTAAATGATTAACAACAAAAAGTATGAGTTTCTCTCTCAACCTCACTAGGATATTGATTACATCATACTTTATCAACTTGGCTTAACCCTTTCTCAAATTTATGTTAGCCTACACCAATCAAAGTGCATTAAACTCTTAATGTCTTAATGTATCATTTGACATAACACTCTACATGTGTCACTCAATCAAGTATATTGAATTGAGGTGCTTCTACCCTATCGGGCAAAGAGGTGTGTGCTTACTTCCATATCAGGTAAAGAGGTCTGTGTGTGCTCCACACCATATCGGGCAAAGAGATGTGTGTGTACTTCACACCATATCGAGAAAAGAGGTGTGTGTGCTTCACACCATATCGGGCAAAGAGGTGTGTGTATGCTTCACACCATATCGGGCAAAGAGGTGTGAGTATGATTCACACCATATCAGGAAAAGAGGTGTGTCTATTCTTCACACCATATCGGGCAAAGAGGTGTGTGTATGCTTCGCACCATATCAGGCAAAGAGGTGTGTGTATGCTTCACACCATATCAGGTAAAGAGGTGTGTGTATGCTTCACACCATATCAGGCAAAGAGGTATGTGTATGCTTCACACCATATCGTGCATAAGGGGTATTTTTCTCCTCATATCATGCAAGAGGTGTATACTAAATCACAATATCGTGAAAGGAGGTATAAACTCATATCCATATCATTTTAGTGGTATAGGTACATCCCATATCGGGTTAGAGGTGCTTGCTTATGTGCTTGAACCAGATATCACTTTATTAGGTGATACCATCATCTTCAAGCTCTAGACCTTCGTTTTACTTGTTTTAGTTCATGGAAAACAGTCCTAGGTTACTACTAGAGCTCATGGATTCATCAATTATGTAAGAAAATTCTATTTGAAAGTAAATCATTTAACTAAGACAAGATTGATAATAAATAAGAACATAATTCACTTCAAGTTATATAACCCACCTCAAGAGCAACTTAAAAGCTCAAAGATCCAAAGCTTCACATTCCCAAGGTTGAAGGTGAGCTTCTCAATGTTCCACAACTTGAACTTCTCAGCCCTATGCATGATACATCACCACTTGTGGTCGATATCCCTCACTTATGGCTGATATCCCTCACTTGGTTGATATCACTTTGCAATGGATGATATCACTTTGCTATGGGTGATACCAAGGCTCTATACACGATACTCCTTCACCCTTTCATGATATCAAGACTCTATGCATGATATATAAGAACAAGGGGGTGATATATTTCAAAACATTCCACTTATGGGTGAAAGGAAGGATATATATACTTGAGATTCATGTAAAAGTGTATATATGAGGTGTCATCTTTTTAAGCTACTGGGTGCCACGTTTCCATGCATGGTTGACACATGTGCTTGCAAGAAATCATATTTATCTTGACATGAAAAGCACTTGAGGATAATCTAGAGATGATATTTCGGCCATTAGTTATCTTGTTTGATAAGATATCTCATCTTTATCTCATAAATTTTGCAAATCGATACAACTTTTGCAAGGAGAAGCTAACTCATCATGGATCACCTCCTTGAGGTTCTTATCTCATCATGGAAAAGTCCAAGAGTTCAAAAACCAATATGGTATCCCTTCTATGGCTCCTTCACTGATAGGCACTCCCATATGGACTCAACAACCTGATACAAGCTCAAATTAGGGTTTCACATACAACACTTTCTTGGTTTTTTCTTCACCAAGAGTATCATACTCAAATATGATTCAAAACTGGTGCCTCATTATTTCTCTCTCCTCTAAATTATACTAGGAGGGAGTAGGGACACTCTAGAGGTGGTAATTTGCATATCAACCCTACATTTTGGGTAAATTATAACTTGTACCAAATTGGTACACAAGGCACTAGCATTATTCAAAACAAGATCAAACTTGGATTTTAGGATTTCCACAAGCCACCACCTTGCATCATTCTCTCTCTTATGATGTTGAAACTCATGAGGTATTTTTAACATGTGACATATTGCAATATGACCCCTCTTCTTGGGTAATTTGAATTTTGGTCCAAAACATGAGAACATTGCTCAAACATTATGCAAACAGGACCAAATTTGAAACATAAGTTTGTTATCTGATAACAAAACACTTTAGAGGATTATATTATAGTTCTAAGAAACTTATTTAGACAAAACAAATATGGTTAACGCATAACCCAGGTCAGGGTCATTACAAGTTATAAACCCCTAACAAGGATTTCGTCCCCGAAATCCCAGATGAAGGAAGGCAATTTTCATTCATGAATCATATCAACAAATCTCCATATAAAATCTTGATGTCATGGAGATGCCATAGAACTTTGACCAGCACAAAGTTCTTCCATACAGGGTTATCATAAAGTCTATCATACTCAATTGTCCTTCCTGAACTTGAGTTACATTCTGTCATTCATTTAAGACTACAAGTCTTATCATACCTCTGTTGTACCAGTCATATCTATTGGTTCAACACTAACTTTCTTATGACTTGTATCAAATATCCCGTTAGTTTTTTATTTTCTTATCATAAGGAGAGGCTACTTATCAAAGAATACTAGATGTTATGTATAAGTTGCCTCAACAAATCTTGATAGGGATATTCTAAGGAATTATTTTTAGCTTGATAAGATTTTCCCACAATGATTCTACAATTGTTCCTTCAATTAGTACATCCTTATTGATGTCATGTTTATGCAGAGCATAAATCCCTAACATATGATGTCCATGTCCTCACCATCTCATGCCTTTAAAACTTCTTGGATACTAGAATTCCTTACCTTGGTATTAGATACATGTGTCAAAAACATATTACATTTGATCATTTCCATCCTCTATTATTATTACCAAAACCAAACATATAATAGGACCTTTCTTTCATCTAGGTACATTACTTAACACGCATACTTTGTCGTGGAACTAAAATCCAACACTAGCTGATACTTTTCAAAGTATCCATCTAAAATATTACTTCTAATACATGCACATCAAGTGTTATAAGGCTTACTTGATTTTCATGTCCCTAAAGGGAAAGAGCACAAGGAAACATAATCCTTGTTATCACTACATCACTCTTCAGGGTTGTTTATTAAAGAAATGAGATTATCATCTTCCTTGAGTGTTGCATGAACTTTCAATTGTTCATGTGTCATCCAATCTTATTTCCTCTTAGGTTCCTTGCCATCAACATAGGAATTATAAAGATGATTACATGTCATCATCCATTAGCATTATCATCATCATGATTACTAGATATGGGTATTCTAACCCTTAGTTCATCATGAACATTGTTACCTCTCATCAGGTAACCATTACCTCTAGGTCCTCAGACCAAGGTATACATTATACTCAACATCTAGTTTTGTTTAAGTTGATCCTTAATTAACTTAGATTCCTTTGTATAACAATTTGGATGTGGTAGAAATATTCATGCCACATATTCTACTTCATTATGCTCTTTAGATTGACTCAAAATGACTAGTTGATCAGAGTAATCAGAAAGATAACAATCTAAGAGTTCCATACTTACCTTGCCTTCAATAGATGAATACATAGCCAGGGTATTCAAGAACTAAAATTAGGTAGTATGCATTTGTTTTATATTTATGTTTCATCTCTTTAAGTTTTACTACTTAGTATCTCAAATTTTCTCTGGGTGTTTCTTTTAAATCTCTTCCATTTGAACCTGAAGAGAGAAATTTCAAAAACATATAAGAGAATATTGGACTGAATATTAGTTCTCATGCTTCTTATCTCTTCCTCATGTCCTCATTGGACTAATTAAAGGAAGCTCAACAACAACTACCATCTTATGATTGTCAGATAAAATCAAGAGATGACATATCATAATGAAAAAGCACTATCTGATAGTCACCCCTCGTGGTCATCTACTACTTTAGGTTGACTCAAACATAGAGTTTAGAAGTTTTATGTTGTTGCTTTTGCCTTTTTACACTATTGAGCTGTAAGTTTTGTAAGCCCTACCGAGTCTGCCTCAATTGTTGGGTCATTTCCTCCCTTCTTTTTAAATAAAAGGGTTTAGTATGCTCAACATGTCCATATCTATAACATGTCTTGTCCTCATACCATAGTCTTATCGGTCTTATTACCGATGTAGAAGCTAAGTTAGGAATTCTTACAGGTGGAAAGTTAGGACTTTTGCCTTTACTTAGTGACTACTGCCCTGGTGCACTAGGCATTTATTGCACTGGTGGTACCAAAAATGTTGGCTTTTTAGACAACTAGGAAAATGTATCAAGAATTATAGAGACCTTTCCTTAATTCTCATCTTATTGCCCCTCCTTGGGCATTGCCATCACATATGTACTATCTATCTATACTTATGGCAAAGTCTATTTTCTTGCCATATGTTAATCCTCCCCACATTTTCCATTGTTACAACATGACTATGTCATTCAGGAACCCTTTCAGAACCCAAAGTTTCTGCATTGAGGGCTGGTAACCTAGATTGTATTGCTAGTATCCAGTCCACTATATTCATCACTGTTGTCCTAACCTGCCCAAAAAGAGCATAAAAAGCAGGATTCCCTATCTTGATTGGGTCAAGATGGGAATTCTCAAGCACTCATTCTTCTCTTGCCTGATCCCTTACGCCTTCTCCTGGTGCGACAACATTGCTCTTAGCAACGTGTTCCTTGTGTTGTCCAATCACTTTTAAACTTCACCCTTTCTTCTGCATAAGCAAAAGTCACTATAGGGTATACTTGGAGGACACTAGAATAGACTCAACACCTTAGTCCTATGTCTATGTAGACTCAACGAACCTTAAGCTCTGATACCAAACTTGTAATGACTGCCACCAAACCGATAGCCAAATCATTACTAATTATGTGCAATAAACATAAATAGCAGATTAGCAAAAATCACTAAAATTTAAAACCAATTTTGCAAGGGGACCCTCTCCCAGGAACTCTTACTGAAAGATCTAAAACTTATATATATCATGATTCACATTGCACAAACACTATTTTTTCTCATCTCAAGGATGACATATAACAGTTTCTCAATCAACACATACTGAAGCAACATAAAACCTTGAGGCATACAAGTCAAAATCCTCAGATCGTTCATGAAACCATTACAAACTGACTCCAAGGACCTGAGAGTACAGAGATGACACATAGGACTTCTATCTACAAGACACGACAAATAGTACACTCAACCTGAGCTATTACCCCTATCCCTGCTGATGTTGTCCTTCCTCTACAGAATGGTCTCTACCTCCTCATGCACGTCCACCTAAAAATTGTGGATCCCACAGGGTGAGACAATTGTCCCAGTGAGAGATATAACTCTCCACCAACAATGTTATTATCATAGGTTAACAATATAAAACTAAGCAGGGGTTCTTTTATACTAACAAGGAAGGTTAATCATTGTAGATAAGTAGATTAGAACATTCTCGTCATTTATAGC
Source organism: Alisma plantago-aquatica (assembly GCA_963693085.1). Lineage (NCBI taxonomy): Eukaryota > Viridiplantae > Streptophyta > Magnoliopsida > Alismatales > Alismataceae > Alisma > Alisma plantago-aquatica. The sequence continues at coordinate 965,425,845 of OY856409.1, read as the reverse complement.
ATTGTAGTTGTCTATGATAGAGAAATAAATCATCCATTCACATTATAAGGAATATAAACAACATGTGTATCATTTACCCATCATATTATACCAATATCTCAAGCTTATCTTGTGATAATATCATCATGTTCTAGCTTTATACCAATCTTGTAAGAGTACAACCAGGTATTGGATTATACCAATCCTGTGATATTACAACCAGGTATGGGATTGTACCAATCCTGTGATATTACAGCCAGGTATTGGATTGTACCAATCTTGTGAGATCATAGCACAACCATGCATTGGGTTGTACCAATCCTGTGACAGTTTAGCCAGGTATTGGGTTGTACCAATCCTGTGAGATCATAGCATAGCTAGGCATTGGGTTGTACCAATCATGTGAGAGTTCATCCAGGTATTGGGTTGTACCAATCCTGTGAGATCATAGCACATCCAGGCATTGAGTTGTAACAATCCTGTGTGAGTTTAGCCAGGTATTGGGTTGTACCAATCCTGTGAGATCATAGCACAACTAGGCATTGGTTTGTACCAATCCGTGAGAGTTCAGCTAGGTATTGGTTTGTACCAATCCTGTGAGATCATAGCACAGCCAGACATTGAGTTGTACCAATCCTATGAGAGTTCATCCAGGTATTGGGTTGTACCAATCCTATGAGATCATAGAACTGCCAGGCATTGTGTTGTACCAATCCTGTAAGAGTTCATCCAGGTATTCGGTTGTACCAATCCTGTGAGATCATAACAGAGCCATGCATTGGGTTGTACCAATCTTGAGATCACAGCCAGGTATTGGACTATGAAAATCCTAATAGAGTTCAGCCCTATTGCTAAGGATTCCATAGGAGTTGGAATACCTTTATGTTTTCCTTTCACTTTCATCATGGAATGTCAATCCCTTAAACTCATCACTGAGTACCACATCACCTTTACTGGGCATTATACCTCAGTCGAACCATCTTACACATTCACATCCTTTAAGTGATACAAGTATTCCTCATATCTCATTTTAGCATATTAAAAACACTATAACCCTTATTTGGCTATAACCATAATGCATGTATGACCAAGATTTATTATTATATTTGTAACCATTTATTATTATTATTATTATTATTATTATTATTATGTCATGGATTTCCAAGTTCCCTGGTTTATTTTGAACATTACCATCTCTTACATTAATCTCTAGATCATGAGACTTTTAAAAACATCTTGTCACCTCTCACTAGGCAACAACTATTTACATGGCTCACAAGGCCCATTAAACATATTGTCACCTCTCACTAGGAAACAACTATTCACATGGCTCGCAAGGCCATTAAACACCTTATAATGCCCGAACCCACTGCCCTAGGCTCTAGTAGAGTTTCAAGAATGACGAGTGGCCCCACAAACTACCAATAACTTTAATTGCGCACTTTGTGGTCACTGACGCGCAAGCCAGGATCAACTTCCCGACATGTCACCCATCCCAGTACTACTCCAAGTTGAGCATGCTTAACTATGAAGTTCTTAGTGATCAGCTCCCATAAAAGGAGGTGCACCTTGGTGATATGGGTAGTCCAATCATTCCTTTTAAGATCATGTTATCCGAGGCCTCAAATCCTGGGATGTTACAATCTCCCCCACTTAGACTCTTGATGTCCTCGTCAAGGCTCAACTATAAGGCCTCATAATCTCTTCCCCATTTCAGTGCAGGCCCACAATGGCCCATGGACACCCAGCTCCCGATCACGGAATACCAGCGCAAGGGTGGCTACGTCAACCATGGACAACCCTTTCCTACATGTCTGGACCGCACGGCTCAAGACTAGCATGCCATACCCATGTGGGCCCCACCTACTAGAGGGGTTATGGCTCTGATACCATTTGTAATGCCCAGACCCACTACCCTAGGCTCTAGTAGAGTTTCAGGAATGACGACTGGCCCCAAAGACCACCACTAGCTTTAACTGCGCACTTTGTGCTCACTAACGCGCAAGCCAGGATCAACTTCCCGACAGGTCACCCTCCCAGTACTACTCCAAGTTGAGCACGCTTAACTATGAAGTTCTTAGTGATGGGCTCCCAGAAAAGGAGGTGCACCTTGGTGATATGGGTAGTCTAATCATTCCTTTTAAGATCATGTTATCCGAGGCCTCAAATCCTGGGATGTTACACACCTTGTCCCCTCTTACTAGGCAATAACTATTCACATAGCTCAGAAGGCCATTAAACATCTTGTCACCTCTCACTAGGCAACGACTATTCACATGGCTCACAAGGCCATTAAACATCTTGTCACCTCTCTCTAGGCAAAAACTATTCACATGGCTCACAAGGCCATTAAACATATTTTCACCTCTCACTAGGAAACAACTATTCACATGGCTCATAAGGCCATTAAACATCTTGTCACCTCTCACTAGGCAACAACTATTCATATGGCTCACAAGGCCATTAAATACCTGGTCACCTCTCACTGGGCAACAACTATTCACATGGCTCACAAGGCCATTAAACATCTTGTCACCTCTCACTAGGCAACAACTATCTCTAGGTCATAAGGCCTATATAAACATTATACTTAGTTTACAAGTATTTCACATATCTCACAAGGCTTATGCAATAAGAGAAATACAACCTTCCCATTAATACGGTTAAGGTTTCCCTTTATAGCCGAATAGGGTTTCAAGTTCATATTATCAATCCACCTAATTCATTGCTCCACACATCTAGGAGCATACATTGATATCATAAGTATTCAATCATACTTATTTATTCTCATCATTTATCATTAAATGATTATCAACACAAAGTATGAGTTTCTCTCTCATCCTTACTAGGATATTGATTACATCATACTTTATTAACTTGGCTTAACCCTTTCTCAAAGGTATGTTGGTCTACATTTATCAAAGTGCATTAAACTCTTAATGTCTTAATGTATAATTTGACATAACACACTACATGTGTCACTCAATCAAGTATATTCAATTGAGGTGCTTCCACCCAATTGGGAAAAGAGGAGCATGCTTGCTTCCATATCGGGTAAAGAGGTGTGTGTGTGCTCCACACCATATTGCATAAAGATGTGTGTGTGTACTTCACACCATATTGCGCAAAGAGGTGTGCGTGTGATTCACACCATATCAGGCAAAGAGGTGTGTGTGTGATTCACACCATATCGGGCAAAGAGGTGTGTGTGTGCTTCACACCATATTGGGCAAAGAGGTGTGTGTATGCTTCACACCATATCAGGCAAAGAGGTGTGTGTATGCTTCACACCATATCAGACAAACAGGTGTGTGTATGCTTCACACCATATCGGACAAAGATGTGTGTGTATGTTTCACACTATATCGGGCAAATAGGTGTGTGCATGCTTCACACCATATCCGGCAAAGAGGTGTGTGTATGCTTCACACCATATCGGGCAAAGAGGTGTGTGTATGCTTCACACCATATTGTGCCTAAGGGGTATTTTTGTCCTCTCATCATTCAATAGGTGTATACTACATCACCATATCATTCAAGGAGGTATAAACTCACATCCATATCGTTTTAGTGGTGTAGGTACATCCCCATATTGGGTTAGAGGTGCTTGCTTATGTGCTTGAACCCGATATCACTTTAGAAGGTGATACCATCATATTGAAGTTCTAGACCTTCGTTATACTTGTTTTAGTTCATGGACAACAGTCCTAGGTTACTACTAGAGCTCATGGATTCATCAATTATGCTAGAAAATTCTATTTGAAAGTAAATCATTTATTTTTTTGGAGAAGGTAAAATATTACTAGGCAACCGCCAAAAAGTATAGGGAGAACCTCCCGTATTCTATACAAGTGGGTCTACTCTATAAAACCCCACTGTAACAAGACCGACCTATTTAAACCAACCCCGATCAAAGGCCTGGCTTTAACCGCCAGGACAAGATTATGAACAATGACCTCAAACAGGTCCAGCAAGTCAGAAGGCCTTTGGCTGTGAAGCCTCCGGTTACGTTCACGCCACACAAAAAAGCAAATAGAGGTGAGGCAAAGCCCCGCAAACACTCTCAGAGACTGGTTATCCTTCTTGGTCAAAATCCATGAGAAGGCTTCAAGAAGATTACTTGGAAAGTAAATCATTTAACTAAGGCAAGATTGATAATAAATAATAACATAATTTAGTTCAAGTTATATAACCCACCTCAAGAGCAACTTCAAAGATCCAAGCTCCAAAGAATCACATTCCTAAGGTTGAAGGTGAGATTCTCAAAGGTCCAAGACTTTAGCTCCTCATCCCTATGGACGATATCTCACCACTTGTGGCCGATATCCCTCACTTATGGCTGATATCCCTCACTTGGTCGATATCACTTTGCAATGGGTGATATCACTTTGCTATGGGTGATACCAAGGTTCTATGCATGATACTCCTTCACCCTTTCATGATATCAAGACTCTATGAATGATATCTAAGAGCAAGGGTGTGATAGATTTAGAAAAATATCACTTATGGGAGCAAGGAAGGGTATATATACTTGAGATTCATGAAAAAGTGTATATATGAGGTGTCATCTTTCAAGCTATTGGGTACCACGTGTCCATGCATGGTTTGCACGTGTCCTTGCATGAATTCATATTTATGTTTACATTCAAAACACTTGAGGATAATCTAGAGACTATATTTTGACCATTAGTTATCTTGTTTGATAAGACATCTCATCTTTATCTCATAAATTTTGCAAACCGATACAACTTTTGCAAGGAGCACCTAACTCATCATGGATCACCTCCTTGAGGTGCCTATCTCGTCATGGACAAGGCCAAGAGTTCAAAAACCTATATGGGATCATTTCTATGGCTCCTTGGCCAATAGGCACCCTCATATGGACTCTACAACCCGATACAAGCTCAAATTAGGGTTTCACATACAACACTTTCTTGGTCTTTTCATCACCAAGAGTATCATACTCAAATATGATTCAAACATGGTGCCTAATTATTTATATCTCCTCTAAATGATACTAGGAGGGAGTAGGGACACTCTAGAGGTGGTAATTTTCATATCAACCCTACATTTTGGGTAAATTACAACTTATACCAAAAATGGTACACAAGGCACTAGCATTATTCAAAACAAGTTCAAACTTGGATTTTAGGCTTTCCACAAGCCACCACCTTGTATAATTCTCTCTATTATGATGCTAAAACTCATGAGGTATGTTTAACATGTGACATATTGCAATATGACCCCTTTTTTTGGGTAATTTACATTTTGGTCTAAAACATGAGACCATTGCTCAAACATTATTCAAATTGGACCAAATTTGAAACATAAGTTTGTTACCGGATAACAAAACACTTTAGAGGATTATATTATACAAATCATTTATCCAAAACAAATAGGGTTTACTCATAACCCAGGTCAGGATCATTACACAATGTACCCCTCTATTAATAGTAGAGTACATGATCAGGGTTCCGAGTCTGTGCAGAAGTAGAAGGGTCTGGATTTTCCATGAACTGATTACACTGTGGCAAGCGAACCGATCGGTTCACAACAGAACCGATCATTTGGGAAGGTGAGTTGATCAGTTCATAAATAAACCAGTCATTTGGGAAGGTGAGCTGATCAGTTCACCCAATGAACTAGTTGATTCTCTTCCCAGACTTGCCCACAATTGACTTTTCTATTCATTTATAATTAATGCAAAGATTAATTCTTGTCCCAATCAACTTGAACAAGTGAAACGAGGATCTTTTCTCACGAATCAGGAAATCCAACACTTGCTTCTTTGGTCCATGTGAACTACTCAGTTCACTAGAGTGAACCGGTCATCTCACTGACCATGAGTCGTTTATTTCACCCTGTGAACTAGTCGGCTGGTGGTCCAGGTTGTGCGAAACTCAGTCAATGCAATTCTCAATAAATCTGACACTCTAATCAGTTGGTTCAACACTTGAACTTGATGATTCTGATTCAAGTCTATTGATTGAATGTTTAATTGAGTACCTAACCACTTTATTAATCAATATAAACATCATTCATGGACAAACTCCTCTTCTAGGTTAATCCTATGTGTCTGACCCTATAGGTTCCATTTCAAGTTGGTAGTGAATGTCAATAACTAACTTATGACATCACAAGCAAAGAGTGGTGCCTAGTCGCACATCAGTGCTACCCAAGTGAAAGGAAAGTTGGATAATAACTTTCAATCTACAATCTGTTATTGGTGTTATAGTGAATGTTGAGCTCCTTTGTCGCTGATATCTGGATTGAACTCAAGGAATGGACTTGTCATCCACTATAAATGATCAATCCAGGTTTCTTGATTCAGAGTAGATTGTTTGAGATATATGTAAGCTCAATATCATATATTGACTTACATGTGCATGGCCATACTTTTCTCAATCTCACTCCTCAGGTGGCCATGATATCACACTCCCTTAAGGGACAAATTCCATATCTATCACTCACATTCAAGTCCCCATGTGTCAAAGTCGCCCAATCATCATCGTTATAACAACCCATGTTTCAAGACTGTGTTTGTTGATGTCAAAGTGTACCCAATGACATGTGATGAGTGTAGTAATTTCAGGTCTAAGAACCACAGTCACCACCAATACAATTAGAGATGATCCTGACTAACCAAGTATGGTTTACATGCATCACTCTTATGGTGGGTCTATCTGATAGAATGTTCTCTAACATGTATCTATGTGCTTGGTTTGATATCATATATCATGAATGATGAGATTATGTCACCAACCAACACACACTCTAGTCTTTTGTGTTATTGATGTCTATGGTTATTTCCACAATAGCAACTGACTACGGACAATAGTGAGAATGTACATACTTTTTACATTAGTGTGATCTCATTGTTCAAGTCACGTACTTGAAGACATATGTCATTGGGTTTTATCATTCTCTAGACATCATTCATGTAATACTATTATCTCAAAAATAGTTAAAACATATAGACAAAAATTGCCTTTATTTTTAGCAAATCAAGTATCACATGCCTCATTGCAATCATCATATGATTGGCTCTCTGGGCATAATATACCAACATATACAATATGAACTAAGATGTCTATAGTAGGCTTGATACACCTTAGAATACCGAGATAGATTTAAGGGAAATAAAACCTAAATATCCAAATGTATATAAAATTGGGACAAAACACATGCCCTAGGTGAACTAATACAAGCTCTATCTATGATCATACAGAATTACCACTACTCTATAATAAGTAGTCTAATTGCAAAGCATACATAATAAGTTCAAAAAATAAAGTGGTTTAGTGTTTAAAACATACAAAGATGTATAGACCATTTAAAGAAAATATCACATGTGGGATTAAGAGCCCAAATCAATATACAATTTCAGCATTCACAAAGGAATCATGATTAAAACTTATGAAGTAATAATTTTGAAAAGATTTTAGAATGTGATTCATTTCATGAATTAGGGTTTTAGTCATTTAGTGACCAGATAAGATAGTGGATATTCACATACTTTAAACGTCAAATAGATAACTATAATAAGGTATTTTGGTCCCCAAAGTCAAGATTCCATACTATAATTACATTAAGTATTTTCATCAAATCAGACAAACATGCATATAAATTCCTAGTGTAGCTAAATATTTTGTCCTTATCCTAACTTTTTTAAGCATATTAGGGTATTAAATTTTGTTATGTGACCATATGATCCATTAGATATCTATATTAATATCCATATCATACTTACTAATGATGTAATAATCATAAGTTAGGGTCAACTATTTTCCATCCATGGTCACATATACATTATCATTGAGTTAGGGGCCATACAATGGGTGTATTAGATACTATATACACATGTCACTTTCCTAAGTGGTTACACCTTAATATATCAAGTTATAACTTTGTTAATATTCATACTTCTATTTATCCACAATCATTTTCTATCTAACATTCTTATAGTTCCACATTCTCTTTCTAGTTTTTATATTTACACCCATTAATTTGAAAGTGGTCATTCATTCATCCAAGACATATTGTATACTTATTACTACATGAAACATTACATAAAATTTTATATAAAGTATCATGTAATGTTATACTTCAAATTACAAGGTTGATTAAAATAACATTCTTTGAAGTAACATCTTCCATCCAAATTTCTATTTTGAGGTCATGAACATTGGATCTAATTTACAGACTACTACCTAATGTGTTAGACCAATGAGTTTCTTATTAGAAATTAGTAAAATTTTCTAATAATAACATAACCATATATTGGATCTATTTCTCTTGCATTATATACATACATATATATACATATATTGATGAGTGTGTGTGTGTGTCTTAAAATAATATGTAAATATGAAGATAATCAGTGAACTATATTATGCTATCACCATATCTTCAATATGCATTATACTTTTTAACTGTGTTATAATATAGTATATTAGTTTTGATTGTACAACTTTAAGAAGTCCAGACCTTATGTTAACTAACATAAAAATATTGATACAACTATGCATATAATAACATGCTTCGTACACATGTGATGAATTGATCATCTAACCAACATATTATCTATTATAAGTCAAAGGTTTAAATCTCATTGACTCTTCCATAAATCAGCAATTTTAGCACACATCTGTGCAGAATTATAACTTATTCTGATCGATTGACATGCATGCACACACAAACACAACACACACAACACACACACACGTGTGTGTACACTAAAGAGGAACCTACCCAGACATCCAGTTGATCTCTATAATTAATACATTGCTATGATATATTTTCTTTATTCTCTATAAGTATTATCCAGTCCAAATGTTATGCAATGTACTAGTCTAACATATGAACGTTACATGATATGTAGCCATATCTATATGTATATGCCAATATCATGCATTCTACATGATGGATTGATAAACTAAAACAATATTCTGAGTTATATATATATTTAATTATATTATCTTCTCTTAAATATCTTCGATGGCATTTTTCTATTCAGATTTTATGCAAGACTAGTATTTTTTGTACAATAATTGAACCACGTTCCTACATGTTTTTCATTTTTTTGAACTTCTCTTTAAAATGATAGCTTTTTTTTAATTCAATTCGCACAGGTAAATCTGATTTCATCCTTTTATATGGATCGAAACAAATGCGCTCTAGGTGGAAGCCTCATAGAAAAGGTAGTAATAGATCCTCATATATGAATTCAATATTTGAGATCACTAAGAGTTAACTCTCTTTTCATCGAAGGAGGTCAATAGGTATAGATGGAGGGGTTTCCTTGAGCACATAAAATTCGGAGTCCTCATGTCCCTCTTTTTATATCATTTTTGTAGGTAATATCCAGAGTTCATGGTCTCGAGGAGATTATGGATACTCCACCAATCTACCCCCCCCCCCGAATCTTTTGAAGACTAAATCTAAGTCCTTTAGTTGTAGGGTACATTGACAATGTTCACATGGGGGTCCCTCCACTAGTTGAATGTTTTGGCATGGTTGAACACAAAATAAGGTAAAATATCTATGAGGGTGCAATGTTGGAATTTGGTAATTGGTGTGAATAACAAACATTGTGTAGGTTTACAATACTACTGAAGGAGGTTGTGGTGTGTTTTAGGTTCTTAGTGTTGTTGCATCCATGAGTTTTGTAACTGTGTAGAGGGTGGACAATCTGGCACTAGGTTTATGGTAGTTGTCAGTGGATATAGAGGGGTAGTGAGACACAAGTAACTGTTGCTAGCATGCAAACTACCATTTCTTCCTATTAGTAGGATTTTATAGCCATGTTGAAAGCAACATGTTTAGAGATTTCATTGTCTAGGTGAAGGTAGCTTTGGGGTAGAAATTCAAGGGAGAGGATGTGGAGATAAATTATAGGTCTTTTGATGGAAAAGGGTGGCTATGGGTTCATGCTCTTATATAAAGGTAGACGAAAAAGAAATTGTACAAGGCGACACAGCCAATGCTACTCTTCATTTAAGCTTGTTTTAATTGATAGAAAACCCCCAACTTCATGTAACTACCTCTATTTATATCTAATAATGTCAAATATCAATTTTTGTGATATTTTGATCATGACTATAATTTCTGTTATACTAAATTATAAAATTAAAAACACATCTAGTTATGATTTTGAAATGGAGAATTTAGTTAAGCTCAAGATACATTCAAAAGTGTATCTTCTAATATTGAACATTTTATTTGAAATAAGAGCCATAATCTTCTCAAATCTAAGGTATATAATTTATGCAAGTTTGGTTTAATATATTTAGACCCAAATACTTTAATTGCACAAAATAATACCAATATGGTTTAGCAAGTTAGATTTAAGGACTATATTGTAATAAATTCTAAAATGAGGAGGGTATAATTGTTTGGACCAAACAAATTCAAATATGAAACAATGAACTGAAATAGTAATTTACAAATGAGAAGAATTATGAATTATAGATTTCATAATTTTGGAAATCAAAATTTAGTATGGCTTTAACTCCTCCTCACTTAAAATGGATTTTGGTTCTTAACAACCGTATTCCTACTAGAGTGTGATCTACAAATTTTCCCACCATACTACTTTGTTTTATTGAGTATCATGTTAGGGTAAAACATAAAATATTGTTCTCGTTCCATAAATACAATCTTTAGTCATGGAGACGGGTGCATCAAGCCAGAGGTGTACACACTAGCCAACAAGGGGTGACTAGATGCACTCCACGGGACTCGAACACACATGTTGATCTTTCAGAATTTATATTAACCCCTAAAAAGTCGATCACAGTACCAAATAGGTCACCCGCAAGCGCACGGGGTACTATTGTAGCATAGGTGAAGGGCAAGTGTAGGGGTCAATCCTCAGGGACAGAGGGGGAACTAGAGTTACTCTAGTGTTGGCTACATTCCTATTGCAGAGATAAGTGTCGAAGGCTTTGTTTGGTTGTTAAACTAGGTGCACTAGTAAGTAAAGGCAATTATGAAATCTAGATGATCACAACCCTAAGTTATCCTAAGAAGGAAAGCCTAATGAACTAGATTAAGTAACTAACAGAGCAAGAGAAAAGGTGAACTACACTACACTAGAAGAGAAATTAACACTAAGAACTAGATTAACCACAAGAGAGAGAGCAAAATCCTAAGTTAACACTAAAGGGAAAGACTAAGCTAACTAGTTGGAACAAGCATCTAAACTAGACTAGAATGAACAATCTAAGAAAACAAAATTGGGTTTTAAGAAATGAGATTAGGTAGGTGGCCTGTTAGGGGATGTGGTTTGATATTAGTTGGTGGATCTCAACATAGCAAGAAATTATCACAATTCTATCTAGATTACCAAACAAAACAACAAGACAAGTGCTAGTAGAATGTACCCTAGACTACTAGTTGGGGAACTAGGGTTAGGTGTAATTCTAGTAGAACTTGTCAAGTCTAGGTCTTTAGAGTAAGTGGTATTAGTCAATTGAGGGCCAAGGGTAGAAATGGGAGTAGATATGAGGGCTTTCCACCTCATGCCACTAGCCATCTAGCCTTTAGAAAGCCCTAGGCAATTGCACTAATCACACACTAGCCACTTCGATCTCACACTCACTTGTAGGAGGAGGGATGTATATGTTGGAATAAATGGGGCAAGATAGGGATCCATTAATTGGAACTAGGAGTCATTCCTAAGATTTCCACATACACTCCAATTCCTCTTAGAAGCTTAGTGTCATCAAACATCTTAAAGTAAGCAATCCATGTTATAAGCACAAACAACATGTAATAAAATAGGAAATGAGATAGAAGCAAGAAGCAATCATCATAGATAGAAATTATGTTCATTACATGATATTTTCCCCCGACATGGTATCAAAGTCACATTTTGACCCCAAATAGCCCACCACAAGGGGCTTAGCTAGACATGATCAAGAAAATAGAAAAAGAAAGGGAAAGAAGGGGGTAGAACTCCATGAAGCTTGAAGTAGAAGCCTCCTTCTTCACCTCCTAGCAGCTTGGGGACATCCTTCCTCCTCCAATGGTGCAGATGGGCATGAGAATATGAGGCATTATGGAGGAAAACCTAGAAAACTAGGTTTCCAAGATGGAATTGAGGTAAAAATGGTGGATGGAGAGCATAAATGCAAGGTGGAGTGCAATGAATGCTCAAGGAGTGAATAGGGTGGAGTACCAGCAGCTAGGGGGTCTAACCTTCACGGCCCAACCACCACCTATGTATATATAGGTGGTGGGGAAGCACTAGGGTAAGTGGGGGTAGAATAGGAAAAATAGTGTAAAAAAATAGGTAGGGTAGGTTGGTCACCATGACCGTGGTGGGGTGGTATTGGACGGTCGTGGGGGGTGGACACGGGCATGGTGTGGAAAGGGTGGTGAAAATGATAAGTATAGGAGGTGGCCACGGCCGTGGCGAAGTGCCACAGTCATGTTGGGTGAGTAGCATCATGGCTATGGTGAGTAACATAGTCGTTTTGGAGGAGACCTTGATCGTGGGGCAGCAGCATTGGCGAGTTAATCTTCAAAGGCCACAACCGTGGTGGATGGCCGTGATCGTGCGTGTTCAAGTGCAAAATTTGTTGCCTCCCTGTTGATTCTAGGGGTCATTGCATGAAATTCGCACAGCCATTGTGGGGGGCCATGGTCGTCTTCTCCTCTGCTGGCCACGACCGTGTTGATGGCCACGGCCATGGTGAGTTGGGTGCATGTCTCTGTTGATTTTGTCAATTCTTCACCATAAAAGACACGGTCGTGGGGGTATTCCCGCGGCCATTTTGGGGTTTGCAGTAGGTAATTGAACTTCATCTTTCATCATCCATGGATTTCTTTGCTTGATGATGATTCTTGGCCATTGGGGGTAGGTTGAGGGAGCTTTGGGATCTTGTTTTGACCCCTCCATGAGTGGAGGAACCCTAGAACTCTTTCCTTCTCTCTCATCCATCCAAAGCATAGTCCAAGTACCTAAAAATAGTGCAAAGCACGTCCATAAGTGCATTTGATAGTAAAACACATATTGGGGGAATTAACTTACAATCTAACTTGTTTAGATGTGATTGAAGTACAAAATGGCACAACATGGAGCCCTAAAATAGGGTTGCATCACCACCCCAAACTTGAAACATACTTGTCCTTAAGTATGCTCCAACCTAATCTCTTTCTCAGTTTTCTTTCAACAAACAAGAATGAAAAAGCATTGCAACAGATGATTATTGACTAAATGATCTTAAAAGTGACTGAGTGCATGTGTTCCACCTCTCTCCTCGCAACTTTCACAAACCAATCATGAAATGAGCACTGAGCATATAAACTTCAAATATTGAGCATAGAACGAACAAGCTGTCCATATGTCCTTCATGTAATTCTGGGTAAGCCGTTTCATGTTGGCGTTGATCAATGATGACTACGTGTGTTGTTTCACTTTCATGTGTTTGATCTTATGCTTCAAACCATACCAAATGACCCACATGGTTGTATAAAAGGGTAAAGTGAGCCAGTTATGATGTTTCCTGGCTCAATGGGTATGAAAATGGAAGAAAGGATTTTGGAAGGATTTTTTGGAGTGCTATTACATAAAGCACTCATCTTTTCTTTATTTGAATTCTATTACATAGGAGCATCTTTTTATTTTCTTTTTGCTTTTTCTTCTATTCTTAGTCCTTAGTGTAGATAGGGCCTATGGTGAATAGAGTGAAGCAGGGAGGGAGAGATGTGCCCACCCCAAACTTTTGGAGGTGGCCAAGGCTGCATATGTGCTCTAAGGCATCTTTTCATGGGGCGGAGAGGTATGAAGATGGTGAAAGAAGGGTTGGGTCAAAGTGGGGTCATTAGTGTAGTTCTTGACATAAGATCTCCTGCATGAAAACTAATTCGACACTTCATCAAATAATATCACACCACATGATTGAACAACATGAGTTTCATACTTATATCAAGTGGTTCTATAAACTCTAAACGTTCATAACTTTCTCAATTCACAATTCAACCAAACATTCACTTTCTTGAAAGAGATGATGCACATGCAAAGAGTAAGCAATCAAGATTATATACCAATACAATCTAAAAAACAACATGCTTTTGTCAAAGATCAATATTTTCATTTCAAAACGTAGAGATTAATTCAAAACATGCCTTTTGGGCAAGAACATTCAAATTTGGGCAAAGTTGGACAAAATGGTGCTAATTTGCATTCAATCACATTTGAACCTACTTTAGGGAAATTAAAGACATAAAACAGCAAATCCTAGTTACAAATTAGCAAATACTATATGTAAATGCAATGTGTGACATGGAGTGGTAATAAGATCAAAAATTTTGAAAAATTACAAAAAAATGCATGAAAGAAACTACATGAGTTGCATGAGTGCAAGAAGGAATAAGAACAAGAAAAACTAGGATAGATATGCATGACATGGCAGATATGGAACAAAATCACTAAGATAGAGAGAGGGTGATGCATACCACCCTACCCACCCCAAACTTTAGAATCATGTTGTCCTCAGCAAGAAACTATAGCTTAGGGTAGATAGGGGAAGCGTCATGGATGCTGCTGGTGATCATAAGAGTGAGGATGATCCTAAAGAGGGGCTAAGCTCATGTGAGGATGTTGGTAGTAGTGACCCCATTAGTCATCCAAGAGTGGTGGAGGAGGCTCTGAATATCCTGCAATACTACCCCAACAGTCACCACCCCATTTGGGGTTTCTCTATGCCTCAGCATGGTGGTATTGGTACATGTGGTTGACCTGATGATGCATCTATTGTTGGTCTTGTCACATGTACTACTAAGTCAACTGCATTTGTTGTTGTGTTTCATATATTCCCTCAAGCTGTGCCTGGATGGAAGACATGTCATAGTCATTGGTTGAGAGTTTTTGTTGTTGGGATGTTCCTTTATCCCTCTTTGTTCTTAGAGGCTTCCCTTGTTCTTCATTTTATTGTTCCTACCCTTGCACATTTGATTCAGCTATCTCTTCTTGTGTGGCAGCAGCTCCCCTAGTGAAAGTTTCCCTTGGGTGTCTTTGATGCCATGAACCAGAATGATGTCGAGTTCGTCGGGGGGAGGGGGGGCAAAATAGAAAGAAGCAGCACAGCATAGTCAGGCAGCTCAAGATCATCCCTCAACACACTACTTGCGTGATACATCATTCTTTTGTTCTTTATTGTGATAGTGTGGGAGCGTGTGAGATAATTCAAATCCACAAATTCAGCTTCCCCTAAATCTTCAAGCTGTGTGACATCACACCCCAAGGAAAGTGCAATTGAGGTTACAATCTCTCCCATGATGAACAGTGTTTTGCTTTTGAAGGGAATGAATCCCAAATGATCAATTAGATGCACTCTAATATCAATAAACCATTTTTGTGCATAGCCATCAAGATAAAAAGATCATTTTGAGAAATTGTGTCTGATTGTCATACCTGCCAACAATGGTGTTGGCTAAAACATTTGCACAGAACAGAACTGGGGGTCGGTTATGGTTGAAGTCTTTGACTTCCCTACATAATAATCTTCTCTCCCTATTAATCTTCTCCAGAAGTCGACATAATTGAAATCTACCTCCCTTTCAAGTAGGCCATCACTCATTTTCTTGGCCTCTTCGTGGTTGGCAGCAAAAAAACAATTTAGCTCAATTGATGTGAGAGTATGTGCTTGGCCCATCATGACAAATTTGATGGCGTCATTACCTCTCACCTTAATCTTCTCAAGAGTGGCAAAGAATTCCCAAGTCAAAGAGGTATAAGTGGGTTGGGGTGTGAAAATAACCTTCCACAACCCAACCTTCCTCAAGCTTGTCTCCACAGCCACCTTGATGCCTAGATCATCAATCACCTTCACACATCCGTATCTAGTGGAGACGACACTCCTTTTCATGCATTTGGGATAAGTGAGGGTGATTTTCCTCTATTTGTGTCCTCTCCCAAAAGACACCCCTACAGGGGCCTTTCCTAAGGCCTTCAATCTCTCTGCCTCCAAATGTGGCAGAACATCCTCTTCCTTAGGCATTAGCTCTACCTATTCCTCATCACTGTCATCTTCATCTTTCTCCATTCTGTAACATTGAGACCCAGAGCTTGTATCAAAATTGATTGGCACCCGTTGCTTGGGGTACCACTGAGCTAATTGTTCTTCTTCAAAGTGCAAATGTCGCCTTGCTTGCGGCAGCTGCCCATGTCCCCCCACCATGGAAGATGTGGACCGGCAGGATGGTGTGGGTAATGGAGGATGATGCAACAAAGATGGTTCTACTCTTTATTTATTCCCTTTCTTTGAAATCACCAGCTCAATCTCCTCAATCAAATAATCTAGATTTTCCTCGGACGCCTCTTCTTCTTCGTCATCTCCCTCATATGTGGCGTCGATGATGTGGTGGCTATCAGATGAACTGGAGTGGGATGCACTCATCGATTGTGAGTGATGGAGGGATTGGGATGCAAAGTTGGCTGGGGATGGGGTATGTGAGGGTATAGAAACATTGGAGGAGGCATTTTTGGAACACTATCTTCCCCAAATGATGATGTTGGCCCCCTTTGTGATTGCCTTCCCAATTTTTTTCATAGTTGGGTGTGGGAATGGAGGGTGAAATTCAGATTTTTGTATAGGGGGTGATATGGGTGTGGATTTAGGTGTAAAATGGAAGGAGAAGGAGGTTTATATGGTGGATGTGGGGTTTGCTGTGGATTTGGGTGAATAATGGAAGGTTTAAGTGGAGGTTTAGGGAAGGGAGGTTGTTGCACAGACTGGAGAGGAAGGTGGAGGTGGAGGGTTGATTGAGGGAGGAATGGTTGTGGAAATTGTCGAGGGATGGATGGGAGATGATTAGGTAATGATTGGTGTTTGATTAGGGGTGGTTTGAGGTGTTGGAGGTGAAAATTGGAGGAGCGCGGTGCAACTGTACACCGCCACGACCGTGTGGTCTATGGAGAAGGAGACGAAATGAAGAAGGGGTTGGGTTTGATATGTTTAAGTGATATATTTTTTTTGCTTGACCGGGTCTTTTCTCTTCATGGGAAGTGAATGTTGTATGATGGAGCTCACTTATTCAGTCAACTTCACTTTCTTTGGTATCCTCCCCATTGACCTTCTCTTCACAGTACATAGGTTCTTGACGAACTTGGCATATGATGGGATTTTCTTGATAGCATCCAAGAGTGGAATGTTCACCTTCACTTGGTGAAACACCTCAAGAATATCAACATTGTGCTTTTGCCTCCTCTTCAATTCTGGTGGCTCCTATAGTTCTTCAATGAATGGAGGATCATTGGCTTTTTCCTTTCTTGCATCAATATGGGGTGGAACACTAGGGATGGTAGGACCTACAAATGGAGAATGGAGTCGAGCACATGGTATCCCAAAATCAATAGGATGTATCACTGAATCATCTTCGGCTATTTCAATCACAGTATCATCACTTGGCTTCTTTTCCTTTGCTTTGTCAACCTTTCTTTGACTTGCAGGTTTCTCAATAGATTTCCCACTCCTTAGAACTGTCACACCACTTCCTTGCTCATGGTGGAGAGGGGGAGCTAATTGTTGATGTGGAGGAGGTGGAGGTGACACTTGGGGTTGAAATTGAGGTGGAGGGGAGAATTGAGGTTGGAAGGTGAATTGTTGGGAAAATGGTGGTGATGGAGGGGGAGGTGGAGTATAAGGCATGTGATCACCTTGGAAACGGTAGATGGGGTGCACTTTTAGGGGAGGTGGATTGTAGAAAACTTGAGAAGAGGGCATGGGTCCACTTGCTTCATGGTAGCTCATGATGGGCTTTGAAGACAACTTTTCCTCTTCGAGATCAATTATGGAAGATAGTTTCTCTACTTTCTCTTCTAGTCTTGCAACATCTTTTTGAACATCATCAAATATTTTCAATCTAGACAGAACCTTTTCCTCAAACCTTGAGCTATATTTTGGACTTTGTGGCTCTTAATAGCTATAGGAGTGAGGTGTCTTCTTTTTCTCACCAAAGAACTCAATAGAATTGATCGGGTGGCAAGGAACATTTATCACCTAGTTTTTCATGAAGCTCAACATGTCACCAAGAATCTTCATCATTGCGGGCTTGAGTCATCATGGATGAATTAGGGTTTGTATGTCCACTTGTACGATGTAGCCTTAATTCAACCAATCAACTTAACTAATCAAGTGGAACCATATCATGTAGTTTCCATGTATCATTGATCAATTCCAGTGTCAGGAATTGCTAGATGGTGAAACAGGCATTCCTAAGAGAAATTCAGAGCACATACCATTGAGTATGTGAGGTACAAGTGATGGGTGTCCTTGATATTTTGACCTCATGACTTTGTTTGCTGACTATGATCATGCCCCGTTGTGAGAATGATTGCAATCATATCTCAATGTTATATATGATGTTTTGAGGACAACTACAGTTGTACCTTGTAGATAGGGTTTACCCTAGGGACTAGCATTGTGACATGTACCAAGGTGGGCTAGGTGTTTTACAGCTTGACTATATGTCACTGGTGGCAGTTTGAGTTGTATGTCACTATGGTGCACACTTGTACTGACTGGGTGGTGTGTGGAGAAGATCTTAGAGTCTGACTCTTCTAGATCTTGTATGGCACTAATTTTGACTTAGTAGTGGTCAGTTGGATTTGGGTGGTACAACTCAAATTCATAGGGCATTAATAAAATATATAATATAGTCATGTAGCTTTATCTGTTTAGGGTTAAACACGCTTCACATTGGATATTTACCCTTGTTTTTTCCTTTTATAAAACTAATTTCTTATGTTTCTGTAGTACTCCTAATCTGTTAAGTTATCATACATGTTCCTCATGTTCCTTCTAATCACAAACATGTTCTGCTTATCTGCGGTAGTTGTTTAATAATCTATTTAACATTTATAATTAGTTTAAATATTTTCATTTATTGAATATGCTCTTTCTTATTAGTAATACATTATTTGTGGTAACCATAAACATTGGTAGAGATTTGTGTCTCTCGTTGGGATGTTGGTCTCACCTTGTGGGTTTCCACACCTTTGTAGGTGGTCGACAGTGATGTGGTAGAGACTGTGTCGTTGAGGAGGAGCTGCTTAGATATTAGTGAGAAGAAGCTTGTTTAGCTTCTTGTATCGTAGTAGAGTCCTATGTGTCGTCCTTGTGCTCTCAGGTCTCGACAGGGCTGTGTTTTGTATATAATGCATAGATCAAGATTTGTTTTTTTTAAAGTATGTCTTTGTTGTATATATGTATGGCATGCACATGTGAACAAGTCCCTTTGTATACATGTTGCAGCTAAGGCAAGTGGAAAAAGATGTAAATACCTAATCTGGTGTATATGGTTATGCAAGATTCATGGACCTTGTTGTAAATGTTTCCGCTTGTGATGGTTATTATCAATTGTCTTTAATTTACTATGTTTTCTAGTAATCTGATTCTTAGTTGTTAATCAAATGCTTTGGGTTTTGAGTTATCTCATTTGGTGTGAACAGTTTGTCGCACATGGTTGGTATTAGAGCTTTAGGTTTGCTAAATCTATAGGGACATAGGACTAGGGTTTGTGTCTGTTCTTGCATTGTCCAACATATTTGATCATAACTTATGCTTTTGTAGAAGAAGAAGAAGAAGAAGAAGCAGAAGAAGAAGAAGAAGAAGAAAAAGATATGTCTGGAGACCACAAAGAAAATGTCAAGAGAAGTGTTACTGCACTGGGAGGCAGTTCCAGGAGGCAGACTAGGTTAGAAGGGGTGCTTGAGATGCCTCAGTTTGACCCAGATATTGTGGCCAATCCCACTTACTAGTCTATGTTTCGGCAGTTAATGGCTACGACGACGCATACGGTGGACAAGATGCTCGTACCCCAAGTGAGGGTGGTTGTTCCCAATGTCGAATCCCAGGGTTCTGGGAAGACTTTTAAGAGGTTAAGATGTGTAGGGGCAATAGAGAACACTCATATGGAGGATCTAACAAATGCAAACATGTGGCTCATGGAGTTGGAGAAGTCCTTTAAGATCCTTAATATCCCTAAAGAGGATGAGGTGAAGCACAGAGTGTACCTGTTGAAGGGAAGTGTTGGCCACTGATGGGCCAATGAGGAGGATAAGAAGCCTGGTACAATGATCAGTTGGGAAGAATTTTAGTGGGAGTTTGTGAGCTGATACTTCCCAGAGATGTATCTGGACAAGAAGATCTCACAGTTTGAGAAGATCCAGTGAGGATCTTGTTGGTATGTATGCCCTGAGAGCCAATCATGGGATGATTGGTGGGATATATTAAGATTGATTTGATAAACATCAAAGGCAAGCTTCCAATTCTTTCTGGTTCAGTCATATGAGATAGTGATAGAACAGATTGAATGTCTAGAGAATGACAGTACTCAATGACGTATGCTTTCAGGTTGAGGACCTGAACGATGAGATCATACGGATGCTAAGAGTTTGTACATTCTTGTTATGTTCCTAGTCGGATGTCATTGTGGAAGGTAGATAGACAGCAATAACACACAAGACTAGATTGTGGTGTTGGTTGATGACAGAATCTCATTAGTCATGATATAGAGATATCAAACCAAACACATAGGTACTTGTTAGAGAACAAGGTATCGGAAAGACCCACCGTGAGTTTGACACATGGAACCATGAGATGGTAGTCACAATCAGTACTCACAGTGATGGTGGTGAGTGTGATTCTTAGACCTGAAATCACTACACTCAACACATGTCGTTGGGCACACTTTGACATCATCAAACGCAGTCCTGAAACATGGGTTGTTATAAAGGTGATGATTGGGTGGCTTTGACACGTGGGGCTTTTGAGGGGTGAGTGATAGATATGGGATTTGTCCCTCCTGAGGGAGTTTGATATCCAAGGCCACTTGATGAGTAGGATTGAGATAGGCGTGCGCATGCATGTGTGAATCAGTATGTGATATTGATGTCATACATATCTCCTTCAATCTACTCTGAGATCAAGAAAGTGAATGAACATTGACAGGATGACAGTTCCATGCCTTGAGTTCATTCGGGATATCAGTGACAAAGGAATTATACATTCACTGTAACACCATTCACGGATTGTAGGATGAAAGTTGTTCTCCAACTTTCTACTTTCACTTGGGTAGCACTGATGTGTGACTAGGCACCGCTCTTTGCTTGTGAAGTCATAAGTGTTATGGACTTTCACTGCCAACGTGAAATGGACCTGCAGGGTCACACACATAGGATTTAACCTGGAAGAGGAGTTTTGTCCATAAAGCAATGTTTAGATTGATTACTAAAGGAGTTTAGTAGTTCAATTAAACACTCAATCAGTCGATGGCTCAATATCGTATGGTTCAAGGTGTTGGACGCATTGATTGGAGTATCGGATTGATTGAAATCGCAATTGACTGATTTTGCCCAACCTGTGCTCCCAACTGATCGGCTCATGTGATGAACCGGTCGGCTGAGGTGCTGAACCGGTCGGCTGGAGTGTCCAGGCCGATCGGCTCATGCCCAGGTTGAAACGACCGGTTCAAGAGTTGAACCGATCGTCTCAACTGGTGCAACCGACCAGTTGGGAAAGTCATGTCAGCAAGAATTTTCCTTTGGTTTCAAATTGCCCAATTCGATTGGGAATAACATTGGTATACGATACCAATTGGGAACGAAACAGGGAAAGTCTTTTTGAGCCGGATTAGGACTATGAACCGATCAGTTCAGGGAACCAACCGATCGGTTGGAGTGCCCCAAACGATCGGCTCAGGTCCAACCGATCGGCTCAATGGCCGAACCGATCGGTTCAGTTGTGAACCGATCATTTCAAGTTGTGAACCGGTTGCTTTTTGTGGAAAATTCTCGAACCCTTCTACTCCTGCTTTAGTCCCATATTGCCGAGCATAGAGAACCTTGTCCCATAACCCACCAATATATATAGGGGTATTGGGGGCTTCTCATAGTACAACTCAATGCAAACCGGTTGCTTTGTGAAGTTGTCGTTCTCTCTGGTTTTGGTAACCGTGAGAGATCCCGAGCAAGTGCTTCCCGCAAAAGGGAGGTGCAGCAAGGGAAGGAAAACTGCAGTTGCAACTGGTAGCAGGAGAGTGTGTTGGCGACTAGTACGTCAACAGGAGGGTGCGACTCCTTCCACTTCCTTGTGGGACAAGGAGTGTGGAGTTCCTGGTGGTCCGTGTGGACTACTACAGAGGCGGGAGGACACTGCCGCTCAGGAGGACAACTGTCATCTGACAGTCCGGTAGGAGGAGGAGTCGTCAGTCCTGGTGCGACCAGGAGCTACACAGATGACGTCCAAGACCGGAGTTGAAGACCGCGCATTGCGCGAGGTATTGTCGCCGAGCAAGCCTCGGGACAAGGTATGATTCCGCAAACCATCCTTTCCTATTATATAGACGTTGACGCGTTTCCTCGGTATGGGTTGGGGAGAAAATTTTTTGTTTCCGCTGCCTTCTCTATCTCCCCTAAAACCCAATAGATCTATGATGATTAATGAATATGAGGTCAAGTTCATGGAGTTGTTGAGGTTAAGTTCCCATATGGCTGTAAGAGACAAGGAGAGGATTAGGCAGTTTGAGAAGGGCTTGAACATGGAGTTGACGATGATGTTATATGCTCTAGAGAACTTAGAGTGGTTTGCAACCTTTGTTGAGTTTGTGAGGCAGATCGAGTGTTCATTGATCAAGAAGCATGAGGCCAATGCTAAGAAGAGGCCGGCTCAAATTCAAGAAAGTATTATGGAGTCTTCAAAAATTTGAGGTTTTTGTCACCTCAGTCGCAACAGAGGTCGATTTTTTCTGAGTCAGGATCATTTGTACAGTCACAGTGGTCCACAAACAAGGGCAAGGATGTAGCTTTCCACCATCTCAAGCACACAATGCAACATTAGTTTTGTGATAGGGTCACCTACTCCATGGTATGAGAGTAAGACCAGCCATAGGTGTGGACAGGTTGGGAGAACAATGTTGTTTTTCACAATGAAGGATGAGGAGGTGACTCAGAAGTTGAAGTAGAGTATGTAGGTTTCATAATAGAGACATTTCAATAGTGGTGGTGGTAGGAGATGTGGTTAGGCATCACAAGCAAAATCTTCTAGGAAAGCCAGCAGAGGATGTGGGCAAAAATAGGTGATGACTCGATTCAATGCTATAAGCCAAGTGAGGGTAGTGGTCAGTGCATGGGTCATGATAGGTCATATGGAGCTTTTTCATTCCCATTTGTCTCCTGCTTTATATCTATTTTGGTTGACACAGGTGCGACACACTCTTTTATCACTAGAGAGGTGATATATAGTTGTTCTTTTCATTTTAGTCATAGATCTGATAGTCTTCGAGTTAGAAACCCCTCTTGTTGGTTCCTCTGAGTTTTGAAAGGTGTGTTCATCATGTGTTCTTTCTTTCTCAAGATGCAGCATTCCAGTGGACCTTATGCCACTTGACATGCATGGATTCATTGTGATCCTTGGGATGGATACCTTGGAGAAGTATAGGGTGGTCTTGTGTTGTAGCTTCAAAGTGGTGACATTTCATGATAGTTATGTTTCATGGGTCTTCCAATGAGATAGTAAGATTCTTCTGACATGTTTGGTGTTAGAAATAATAGCAGAGAAGTTGATGAGGCAGGGTTGTTAGGCTTTTTTGGCTCATGTGGTGGATACCAAGATGAGATGTTCTAGCATCTAGGAGGTGCATGTTGTTCCATATTTCAAAGATGTCTTTCCTGGGGAGTTCCCAGGTGTTCCCCTCCTAAAGAGATTGATTTTGAGATCAATATCATTCCTGGAACATAGATGATAGTGTAGTCACCATACAAGATGGCACTGACAAAGATGCAAGAGTTGAAGAAGCAGTTGCAGGAGCTGCTAGAGAAGGGCTTTATCAGACCGGGCACTTCCTTTTGGGGTGCTCGCTTGTTGTTCATGAATAAGAAGGATGGTTTTATGAGGTTGAGCATAGAATATCAATAGCTGAAAAAGGTCACTATCAAGAATAAGTATCCACTGCCAAGGCTAGATGTTCTATTTGACCAACTATGAGGTTCCACGACATTCTCCAAGATAGATTTGCGGTTATGATACCATCAATTATGGATCAAGGAGGATGACATACCCAAGTCATCTTTTAGGACTAGGTATGGTCACGATGAGCTCATGGTTATTCCATTTGGGCTAACCAACATGCCATCAACATTTATGAATTTGATGAATAGAGTGTTTTGTCTATATCTTGACTAGTTTGTGGTTGTGTTAATCAAACATATCCTGGTCTACTCTAGAGATAATTAGTAGTACAAACAACATCTTCGCCTAGCGTTGATGACTTTGAGACAACAGTGGCTATATGCCAAATTCAGTAAATGTGAGTTTTGGCTGAAAGAGGTGTCTTTTCTTTGCCATGTGATATATGTTGAAGGTGTTTGTGTGCATCCTAAAAAGGTTCAATCTATTCTAGAATGGGAGTAGCCAAAGACACCGACCAAAGTTTGCAGTTTCATAGGCTTGACAAGCTACTACAGAAGGTTCATCAAGAACTTCAGTTCTGTGGTGTTACCCTTGATAAAATTGACCAAGAAAGAGGTCATGTTTGCTTGGGATGATAGGTCTAAGTGTTATTTTGATCTTTGAAAGGTGAAGTTGACCCGTGCACTAGTGTTAATGTTGCCAGAGCAAGGAAAGGGTTATACTGTATTATGTGATACGTCAAAGAATGACCTAGGTTGTGTTATGATGTAAGATAAGGACACAATATCTTTTTCTTCACGGCAGCTTAAGAAGCATGAGGAAAGCTACCTGATGCACGCCTTTATGGTGATAAGTGTCTGATCTTCATCGAACACAAGAACCTCCAATACATCTTATCAAAGTGGGAGTTGAATATGCATCAGAAATGTTGCATGGAGCTAATCAAGGACTATGATTGCACCATAGATTACCATCTAGGGAAGGTGAACGAGGTGGCATATGCTTTGATCAGGAAGTCTTCTTCATCGTCACCTGTGGATAAGCTGCAATTATGATTTTTAGTGTGTCATAAGAGAGGCATGTTGGTCTCCTTGTGTTATATGAATGTAAAGTTGGATATGTTCTTGTTAGAAAGACTTTTGGCATAGTTACTGGTGAAACCTACATTGAGACAGTAGATAAAAAATGCACAGTGCAATGATATTGTGATATAATACATCTGAGTAAAGTTTGGTAGCGAGAAGCGTGATGGCTTCCATGAGTCAGAGGATGGGATAGTGTGTTACCACGGTAGAGTAGTGGTTCCTGATATCAATGATCTGAGGAAGATGGTTGTGTAGGAGGATCACTCGTTGATGTATGCTATGCATATAGGAAGTACCAAGATATACCACAACTTGAAGGAACTATATTGGTGACCTGGCTTGAAGTGTTACATGGTTAAGTTCGTGGCAAGGTGTCCTGTGTGTCAACAAGTCAAGGTTTTTTTTTGGTCGGTCAAAAAAATGTGTTACTATAGAATCCATAACTTTGGGTACAAAGAATAGTTGTGCCCCTCAACCTAGTGTATCATACACTAATACTATGACATTCTTCTCACAGGAAGCCACAAAACAAAACAAAGAGAAAAAAAGAAAAGTAGGGGACAAATCCAGATACTAAGAACATGATGTATATACTTCCCTATCAGACGAAGTCTCTATGCATTATCCGCACCCAGAAAAAAAGAGCTCAGTCGAACATACCAGTATACAAAACAGCGTCAATACTGTCTGATATGTATACTTATCTTCTTCTTCCCTATTGTAACCTCCAAACCAGAGGCCATCTGGTTTACTGCAGCTCAAAGGAAAGTGACATGTAGATACCACCCCTACCAGTACAGTTTGCAACGACACTTGCCATCTATGAGATGAAAATTCCATGTTTATAGGAGAAACAAAATCATCCTCTCTAATCTACTGACATAACTACTGGCGTTAACCTCATCTTATAAATTGTAGCTAGACAACAGATCATCAAGGACGAGAAGTATCCCCATAGCCAAGAAAACTTCATCTTAAGATAGCAGGAGATCAAGCAAACAGCTAAGCCAACGCTAAGGCCTTTCTGTACATTTTTGCGATTGCTATAGGAATAGACAACCACTTCCTTCACTCACGTGATAGAACTAACAGCTGGAGGTCAAAACTCCAAAGCCGAGACTCAAGAACAAAATAGCTTGAGCAGGTTAGTCCTAATAATCATTAGATTATATCAACTCCATGGCTACCAAAGCTGTCTTTGTCTGCTACCCCGCACCCTCGTTCAGGAAACCCAGAAAACATATCAATCTATCTTAGTTGGTTATGTCTTGGGGCTCCTAGTTGTATCTTGGTTAGGTGGTGTTACCATTCTAGGGTTGAGTTAGGGTTGACCATTCATAGATCAGCCACCTTTGGAGGCCATCAACCGATGGTTCCCATGGATATGATGACAATCGATGGTCCTCACCAGGTGGGACAACTGATGGTCATCACAAGGTGGGACAACCGATGGTGCTCCCTAGAGGTCCTAATTCGATGGCTATCTCTTCTGGGGATCCCTTGATATGAGGGTTGCTTGGAAGGGGGTGACAATCAATGATTTTCACCCTTGTGACCTAGAGCTTCATCAACCGATGGTCACCATGTGTGGAAACTGATGGCCACCCTGGGAGGGCTAAGATCTGGTGGCCCAACAAACTCCACGATTGGTGGAGCTTCTACTTGCATGGACATTATGTCCCTTTTCCATGGACACCTGGATAACATGTTAGGATACTTAGACCTTCTTGTCTCTCTCTCCCATAGCTATGTAAACCTCCTATCTTCCATGCAAACACTAGTATAGATACCACCTTTAATGTTGGTTAAAATAGGTTTTTTATGTCAGTTTCCAAGCGACACCCAAGTGGGTGACACTAAAGGTAGAATCCTACAATGTCGGTTCTAAAACTGACAACATAGAGTTGGCCCCAATTACAACTAAAAAAGGAACTGAAACCAGTAAACCATACTTGTTGGTTATGTTCTAGAAAACCAACTCCTATCTCCATACTCAAACAAAAAAATGGCATAGTCGTCGATTTTTTGTAGAAAACTGATGCATATATCCATACTCAAATAACAAAATTGGCCCGAGTTAGAGCATACTTTTTGGTTTCCTATAATTAACCAACACCATTGATATTATGTGACGGTTTTTTCAAATAACTGATGACTAAGTATTGTTTTTTTAATTATCAGCTTGCAGTCCTGCTATCCGGCTGGTCTGTAGGATGCAAAACCTACAGTTTAGTTCTGAACTACAAGTTTACAACATCCTATAATTTCAACTAACAATAGGACACAAACCTACAATAACAATATGATCAAGATTATATATACATCATGTGTTTTACACACATGTATAAACATAATGAATTCATTCATATCATTCACACACATGTAGAAACTTGTAGTTCCATTCATTCCTCCATTTTCACATTCACACACGTGTAGCAACTTTTAGTTCCACTCATTCATCTCTTTTCACATTCACACACATGTAGAAGCACATTCATTCATTCATCTCCACATTCACACACATGTATATAGATTAAATTTCAATAAGATTAAAAAAAGTCATTCACACATGTATATATAAGCTTGTCTTTCAAAGTTTAGAAATGTCATCAAATACAGAAATAATTATGACATCAAAATTTCAAAATGTCATTTTTATCATCATCAATACCCCAATTATAATAAAAAATTACCTCCTTTTCAAAGGCTTTTTCCCAATGTTCTCTTATGTCATGTAATTGTTTCATCATATAGGGATTATGTACATCTAATAACTGTTCCCCTATAATGAAGTTACTAGTTTTAAACACCTACAAAGAGAATGATGTATATATATATTTAATAAGTTTGATATTTTCATATTATCTAATGAGACAATACTTATATATGTTGATCAAGACTATATAATACAATGTTGTATGTTTTTTATTTCTTGTGTAGCATATCTAACAATTAGGTCCATATATCACATCACGTAGTATCCACATGTCCGGTCGTTGTCTTGTACATCACGCTATAAATTTCAACATACAACATTTTAATAAATAGAAATAAGCATAGTTCACATAAATAATATACACATTGGAGTCACAAAACTACTTTCACATTCTCCCAGACTAACACTTTCTTTTTCTTACACATGTCTCCTCCAGCTTTTTTAAAATATTTTAAATCCCTACACATTAATGTAACACATTAAATTGCATTTCTAAATAGTAATGTAATAATAGATGTTAACGGATATAAATATAAAAAATTTCTCACGTGAATAATGGCCTTTTCATTATGTGTCATGAATTGCCTAAAGGGTCTAGATAATAAACGGTCATTGTCTCAGGGACAACAACTAGTAACTCACAATGTTGACCACTAGATATAAGAAAGTTAAAAGTATATAACTCAAAATCCACAATAAAATGTAAATTTCGTAAGTCCAAATTATAAGCAAAGTAAACTTACTCAACATTAAATGGAGTTATTATCACGCTCTTCTTTGTTTTACCAAAATATTTAAAAGCGATAGAGCAGTATAAGGTAACTGATGAAGGGTCTTTATGTATATGACTGATCAAGGATGGAATTACAAATCCCACATGGGTAAATGAAAATATTTTACATACCCTATGTAAGTGGCTACAAAACATATATTACATATGCATTAATATATAAGAAAATAGATCACCGTACATAAAACATGGTAAATAGATATATAAACAAGATCTCACCATATCCATAGTTCTATCATAGATGTATTCAGCCAAGCATAACTAAATAAATCCAAAATATCTTATATAAATATATTATTATACTATGATTGGCTGGAAACGTCCTTCTTAATAGAAACAATCATGGGACAATTTTCAGGATGTTCACCTATCCATATTGTCATACCCCTGCATTGAGGACCTATCCATTCTTATAGGTCTTTTGCAACCCAACAAGGTACTTCAGGAGGAGGTGGAGGTGGAGGAGGATGAGTTGTAGCGGGTTTCTTCCCTTTTTCCTGTACATATAATTTCATATCAATTGTCATGTATATACATATATACAAATTAATATAATGTAAATTTACAATACATGAGCATTATAGATGACATCTATTTCGGGCCACAAGACCACTCCGCCTTCTACTTTGCCAAGTGTGTCAGCATCTAGGTGGGCATATGGCAATGGATGTTGCCTCCAAGTAGCAAACA
Source organism: Alisma plantago-aquatica (assembly GCA_963693085.1). Lineage (NCBI taxonomy): Eukaryota > Viridiplantae > Streptophyta > Magnoliopsida > Alismatales > Alismataceae > Alisma > Alisma plantago-aquatica. The sequence goes on along the minus strand of OY856409.1, from coordinate 965,396,667 downwards.
CAAGCCTCGAGCTCACACCAACCGCACCATTAGGTACTAGAGTGCCATGAATTGTGTGCCCTGGAAGGCATGGGTAAGCCTCACTCTCTGCAATGATGAATTCTTTCAATTTTAGACATCATGGCTTCAACCCCTACAAATTTACATAGAGTATGCTATATACATAAATAAACATATCATCTTGAAAATACTAGTTACTATGTCACTAAAATACTTATAGCGGACATGCTAGGTGGTGGGTCTACATGATTACTCCCAACCACCTCTATAGGATCACTACCAACCACTTTTATCATAGGGGAAGAGTGGCATGCCATAGGTACTATTAGAGTGGCAGATTAAGATGCTAGCCACTTGCTCAATGCTTCTTGGACTCTCTTATCAAGTAACTCATCTACTCTTTTATCAACTAACTGATCTAGCTATACATGGACAAAATAAATGCTTTTTGATTCATGAATTCCCTTTCCAATAACATTCTAAAAAAAGAATAGGTTACCTCTGCTTTTGAAAGACCCCCTTTTTGGACATGTTTGCGCCACGATGGCCCAAAGAACGCTCTTAGGCCACTCCAGCCCCTGCAACCCTAACATGCCCAGGACACTCTAGTTATCGAGACCAACTGTCATTTCATCCCTTATATCCTCAAGGATGAATGAGCCTTGCTTCCTCTACTTGTGAAGCTCCCGCTAATCATCATCAATAGAAATTGGTAAGTAAACATAACAATCATCAATACTAATTACTCTGAGAGTTGAATTTTACCATTTTTGCAGCCACCTCAGTAGTTGCGGGGTTGGTCATATTTCCTTTTTTGTTTTGCATCCCAGCTATCCACACATCATGGCGATGCAGAGGTGTGCGAGTAGTAGTAGAGGACTCACCAGTCTCAATTTGAGGAGCACTAGGCTACGGAATGAAAGACATCTATAGTTTTTGGCGAAGAGTTGCATTAGCCACCTAGACCCATTGTGTGGTCATGCACATTCAGTGCACACCTTGCTCTTTGAGCATCTCTCATAGCCTTGTTAGTCAAGGTCAATTGTGAATAGGTGAATTCATAAGAAAGTATATTGATTAAATTAGGAGTGATGCTTAATACCTTCAATACTTCATTATTTCTCCTGGCAACCACTCATTCGCGTCCAAGTAGTTCCATTGCTCAAGGGTTGACTTCTTCCTCTTATCAACATTTCATATGTATTGTCAGTTGAGGGTTGTCATATAGTTCCTTAGGACCCTCCCACCGCATTGCATCACCTTTTTATGATGTAGGATTTCATCCAGTTCAAATATACAATGTAAAATTTCATATATTTAATAGAGTATTCTAAAAAAATAGAATTGTAAATAACTTTAAAAAGAGAATTGCAAATGATAATATCTCACACATAGTTCTTTCCATACTAAGTCTTTCTGCCGTTTAGGAACTTTATGCCAAGTTTCTACATTTATACTACAATGGCCACGAGTAAGAACCCCAAGATATGAAACAAACAAGTTGCAGTTCTTTCCAACTGGATTTCCTGCATGATCAAAATCCACAACCAATTTTGGTCCATTGCCCCTTTGTTGTAGTAACTTGTTCATCATAGTGATGCCCCTAATTTTTTCAATTTTTAAGTTGCTCATCAAGTTACACAAGGTTTTCAGGGGGGGGGGGGTACATCATCAACCTAAAAATTGACAAAAAACACTTATAAGATATAACTTATAAATGGACATATATATAGCTAGATATAGGATATATTGTAAAACTTACATCAACACAATCATCATACTCATGGTCAGCCATCTAAAAGTGTCATATAAAAAACAATCAAACATTTAACATTTAACACAACTAGAAATTATTATAACATTGTGAAGTTCACATCGATCTAACATTCAAGAAAATAAAATCACACCTCTAATATTGAGATCTTTTATCAATTAACATTCCTTCGATGTGATCTATGCACACATATAAGTCATCGTTAGCTTCAATATGTGATGTTGGAAACCCAACTAAGAATGGATTTGAGTCATCATACTTATCATAGTAAGCTTCTTCATCTATTATATCTTCAATGAACTATCTTTTACCATGAAGAACAACATACCATTTTTCTTTTGTAGGATCATCGATACAAAGTACTTGTTTCGCCTTTGATGCCAACATGAATGGTTCACCCTTCTCACCAATCTTTTCAAAATTCACTAATGTGAAACCCAATCCATCTACTATAACTCCTTTGGTGATATCAACCCAATTACACTTAAAGAGTGGAATTCTATAATCTATGTAGTCAAACTCCCATATGTCTTCAATGACACTGTAATATGACATTTTAGCTTCATGTAGACTCTTATCTTTCGTACTAGAAAAAAAACAATGAAGACGCTTGAAGGGTGACCCCACTGTTTTGGACGACGCTCTTATCATCTTGACGCTTTATGTAATATGAGAACCCATTAATGTCAAACCCTTCATAAGACATAACATTTATTTTTGGTTTAAAGGTGAGGCATTTGATATTTTTAGCAATATTATTTGGTGTTTGAGATAGTTGATGTAAGACTTTATCTTCAAACAACTTAATAAATGTCTTGTTATGCTCTCTAGCAAGCCACATTGATTTGGCTTGCAGATATTATTTCTTGATGAAATTGGTATGTTCTGAGATATAAACATTCACTTCGTCGATGTTGTGTAAAATTTCCAAGTGAGCTTGTTCCAACAGCTCACGGTTGATTATTTTCATTCATGCTTATAAAATCCCTTTGCCAGAATGCTCCTCAATATCCTTGTCATTTATACGAGCGTCATTACCACTCAGAAAGTCATTACAAAATCCATAACCTCTCTCATCACATAACCCTCAATAGTACTCCCATCAGGCCGATAATGGTTTCGAACATCACCTTTAAAAATGCTCATGTGTCATTCAAAAGGATACATCCAATGCAAGAAAACTGGTCCCAACATTTTCAGTTCCCTAGTCAAGTGGACAACAAGTTGTACCATGATATCAAAGAATGAAGGAGGAAAACACATCTCAAGCTGACATAGGGTAACAACCACTTCTCTTTGCAACTTATTGAGATTCCCAGGATCAATAACTTTGCTACATAGACTGTTGAAGAAGAAACAAATTCTGGTGATTGCAAACCTTACATGCTTTGGCAGTATAGATCAAATTGTCATGGGAAATATTTGTTGCATTAGAGTGTGACAATCATGAGATTTAAGACCAATCAACTTCAGATCTTTCATTGATACCAATCTGGGGATGTTGGAAGAGTAACCCTATGGTACCTTAAAATTAACCAAGCACTCACAAAAAGCTTTCTTCTCCTTTCTAGACAATGTGTAACAAGCACGAGGTAAATATGTTCTCCAATCAGTATTAACTACTTCTATTAATTTTGTCCTTATTCACATTTCACGTAGGTCCATTCTGGATTTGATCCCATCTTTAGTCTTACCTGGTATATTCAATAGAGTACCAACGACGCTATCACAAACATTTTTCTCAACATGCATGACATAAATACAATTCCTAACTGCCAAAGAACTCCAATAAGAAAGATTCCAAAATATTGATTTCTTCTTGAATAAAGATTTGTCACTTTGTGTGGGTATGGTAGATTGTGATCTCTTACCAAATTCATTGGCAAAGTCTTTTAATCTTTCATAAACAACATCCCCTGGTATAGTTTTAGGTGCACTCTGTTCCTCATTCCATCCATTGAACGCTTTCGGTACAGATGGAATATTAGAAGAAACCTTCGATGACCACGATATACAGTCTTGCCGCCATGTTTTAGTCATATTGAATCAGTGTTCTCCTCACATATAGGGCATACTCTGGATCCTTTTGCATCGTATCTAGACAAATCCCATGTGCTAGAAAGTCATTAATAGTGCAAAACAACATAACATGCAAATGAAATGTCTCTCTACGTGAAGCATCATAGGTCATCACACCTTCACCTTGGATTTTCTTTAAGTCATTAATCAAAGGTTCAAGAAAAACATTGATATGATTTCTAGGTTGTTTAGGGATCGATATAAACAACAACTGCGTAACATACTTATTTTTCATACACAACTAGGGAGGAAGATTGTATATAACAAGCATAACAGGCCAAGTACTCTATTGGATGCTCAATGTCCCATATGGATTCATCCCATCGGTACAAAGCCCAAGTCTTAGATTGGTGACTTCTTTACCAAATTTAGGGTACAATAAATCAATCCTCTTTCATTGTGGGGACTTAGATGCATGTTCTAGGATCCCATCATCATTTTTCTTAACCTCTACATGCAACCTCAAATTCTTCACATCTATCGGATTGGCAAATAAGAGCTGAAACCGTGGTATTATAGGCAGTTACCACATCACCTTGGCAGGAGAACCAATTTTGGACTTCCCCAAAGTCATCATTTTATACCTTGACGCCCAACATTTTGGACAATTTTTCAAATCCACAAAGTCCTTTTGAAATAATACATAATCATTTGGACATGCATGTATCTTCTTAGCCTCCATTTCCATTGGGAATAATAATTTCTTCAACTCGTATGTTGAAATTGGAAGCTTTTGTCGCTCCATCTATTGTTATTCTTCAGCTTATACAATCTCAACACAGTGCTAAACTTCGTAAACTTAGTACAACATGTGTATAATGGTCTCTCAGTATCATGCATAATGTTCCTAAACATGGAAGGTGGAATAGTGTGCTCTACCCCACAACTATCCAACATCTCATCAACGATGTCTATTGGAACTGTGTCGTTCACATCTACATCATTAGAGGCAATTTCTTCTGTCACACTAGCACTGCTATCGATATCTACTGATTTTAGGTTTGAAATCTATCCAAGCTAGTTCCATTCTGTGTAGCCTTGTACAATCCTATTTCACTTGACATGACTTTTGATTTTGTCACCAGTGATGACTTTTAAGTTGTTACCGTAATGCCTACATGGACAATAGAACCTATCTCCAGGTTGTTTCCTATGTTTCTCCACAAATATAATAAATTGATCAAGACCATCAATAAACTTTGGGATGGAGTGATTTGGAATGGATATCCATGATCTATCCATTCTATGATCAAAGAGAAAACAAGTATGTATTAGGGGTTTAGGGATTACATATTAAGTTAAGGATTTACAGATAGATTAGGGTCTATTGTTTTAGATTTAGGGATAAAGATTTAAAGATTAGGGTTTAGCATTAAAATATTACGGTTTAGGGCTAAAGGATTAGAGTTTAGGGTCTTATAATAAATGTGTGTACCACCTATCCCATTCTTGAACACCTAATATCACTAGTAAGTGTATAATGTGTATTGGGTTTTCAAGAAAATTTTGAAAGCATTTCCCCACAGTTCTCCAAGTACACTGATGTGCATGGGCAAATGCCCACCAACATATGTACTTAGAGAACATACAGAGAAGTGCTGACAAAACATAATGAAAACCAAATATACTTTATACACTTACATCTTAAGTGAGATTAAGTTTTCAAGAACAGTCCCAAACTGGGGACTATCCAAGGTTTACTCCTAATAAGTAAATCTCAGACGGATGTCTAGGCCAACAAAATACTTGTATGTTGTCATTTTCTATGCTTAAGATCCTAGTTGCATCATTCATATCCTAGGTTTTATGCAACATCATTTAATTCAATTCAGTCTTCTATTTGGATTAGTTAATCAAAAGAGAAAGCAAACATTAATATTAATTAAGAGAACTAGATTCAGCACCTTGATTTGAGTTGATTTACAACAACAATATCTCGTAATCGAAATCATACCCTAGTCTAGGTACCATACTTATTTGATAACATTGATTTCAACATCGATTGTTTATACTACCACATGTCGTGTATTACCACATGTAGTAACACTCGTCACATATAAACTTAAAATCCATATAGATACTTTTAGTCATTGTCATATCACATAACAAACTTAAACTTGGAGTAAAATAAGATTTTGCTTGTCCTCAAGTAAACCACCTAATAATAATTGTGATCCAACTTATGACAAAATTTCCTAGTCAAGATTCTGAAAACATCAATCATTTTGTATTTCCATCATATATAGGAAGAAGATCTCATCTACCTCCAATTATTAATCCATTAAAACAAAAATAATTAGATTTATTGATTGAAGTTCAAGGCTCTAAAAGATCAACACATCCACTATTTCGTAGAGCATCCTTATAAATATAAAAAATGAATACAAACTCCACAATCATGAAATATCACAATCCATAACACATTTACTAGATTTAAGGATGCATTTTCTTATTACTTAATCATTACATTAATTATGTGTAGGGACATATACTCCTGAACTGATCTAATTTGATACACAACATGTTGCACAATAAAGCAAGAGAAATAAATGGTGTAAGGGATTCTAATCTTACCTAGTAGTAGGGGAAGTATCCCAAGGTTGATGGGAGGGAGGCTAGGCAATGGGAGAGGTGGTGCAGCTTAGTTGCTCTAGCCTTAGCAGCGGCGGCGGTGAGGAAGCAATAACGGCACAGAAGTGGTGGAAGTAGCAGGTGGCAGAAGCAGCGATTGCGGAAGCAGCAGGCTCCTCAGTAGCAATAGTGCATGCGGCTATGTAGCTCCTCAGTAGCAGTGGTGGAGAGGAAGCCTAATGGTGTGGCAGTAGTGGTGAGGAAGCCAAACGGCGAGTGGAGGAAAATAGAGATTGGTGGCGGTGAGCGGCAACGGAATCGCCGGAAATCTAGTGAATGAAATCACAATCAAACATATAATGGGGAAGAGTTTGTTTCGCGTGGGTGCTATTAAGTTACCTATTGTTGTCGGTTGTTTACAAAAACTGATGCCTATAACAATAGGTGTCGGTCACATTTGAAAAATCGACAACTAAGTGCAAATGTAAACAAAAAAAGTTGCAGCCCGTTAGGGTTTTTGTCGTCAGTTTCTAGATATAAAAACTAATGTCTATTCACATATCGAAACAAAAAACTTGTTCTTGTGTTCAGACCATAGTTTTTTATTTCCCAAATAAAACTAATGACGTAGAAGCAAATTGGGGGGAAAATATTTTTGCGGGGACAAGGCCCGAAATCACCTAGTCATCGGTTCTTTGTCAAAAACCGATGACTAATGAGGGGATAAGTTTTGTCTCATGAAGGGTGATTAGTCGTCGATTTTTTGCAACAATTGACGACTAATGAGGGATAAATTTATTCATGGGGACATGGCGTGAAACATGTGTCGTCATTTTTTGGAGCAACCAATGTCATATTGAAAATTTTGGAGGCAATTGTTTTCCTTGAAAAATGGTATTTCGTGGGTAAATTTAGACGTCGATTTCTTTGAAAAGAAACTGACACTAAAGTAAAAGTGGTACCTGCATCTTTTCTAAATCGACCCCAGCTTAACATATGGTGACGGTTTTATTATTTAGCTGACGTCGTTGTACTTTGGCGTCAATTTTTTTATATGTAACTGACACCGTCAAATGTGACATTATATATCATTAATGTACTAGTGAAACAAGTGTTTTGGACTCCTTCCTCTTCCTTGTTGTCTAGAGCTTTGTCCTCCTCACTCTAGTAGATAGAAAGTGACCAAGGTAGAAGAAGGTGGCGGAGCTTCTTTCATGTGTTATTAGAGCTTGGATCTACCCTTCCTTGGTGCTTGTGGAGCTTTCTTTTGTTGTTCTTGACCTAAGCAAGTAAGATAGCTCTCTTTCTATTCATTTCTTTGATTTTCTACCTCCTTCCTCCTTCTTGGTCATGGACATGGTGTTCCACTGTGGTGGTTTCTCTATAGATCATAAATCCCTTCCTTCTTGCTTCCTTGACCTAAGGCCTGCTCTTTTGCTTGGAGAGGAAGCTTGCTCGACTATGTAAAGAGATAATCTAGGGTTTCCTTCCTCTTACACTTAAGTTACCTTGCTTTTTGGAACTTGTTATTCTTCCTAAATGCGAGTTATGTAACATTCCCTAAGTTTATGGCTTACTTATAGCTTGCATGTGCTAGATCTTGCTCTAAAACTTAGTTCTAAGTAGTAAGAACCTACCTCTACCTAGGGTTTGAGCTTAGATGCCTATTTCTTGGGGTTTTTATTGTCTTGGATGTTTTAAATGCCTTGTGCACATCCTTCCTAAGGTAGAAGAATCTTTGGGGTGGGCTTGCTTAGAAACTGATGGTTCTCGTTCCCTGTTGGGTGATGATTTTACTTGGAGTTCTAAAAGCTGATTTCTATCTTCTATGGAACATGATGGTGTGCCTTAGTTCAACAACCAATAGTCTTTCTTTTGAGTGTTTTTTTGTTGGTTCCTTTGGATCAAATAATGGTTCTGACTTGGCTTCAGTTTTGATTCCTTTATGCTCAAAAAATGATGGGTTTGGTGCTTCTTTAAGTGGTGAACTTGATGGTCCCCCCCCAACATCAGATGGTTTTTACTTGATGTTTGAATCTCGTTTCACCACATTTTGGAAACAACTGATGGCTTCACTGGGTCCAACACCTGATGGTCCCAGTGATCATCAACTAATGGTTGGATTGTGTCAATGGTTCATCAACCAATGGTTTGACTGGGTCAATGGTTCATCAACCAATTGTTGGAATGGGTTGATGGTTCATCAACCAATAGTTGGACTAGGTTGATGGTTCGGCAACCAATGGTTGTATTGGGTTGATGGTTCATCAACTAATGGTTAGACTGGGTCACTGGTTCATCAACCAATGGTTGGAATGGGTCGATGGATCATCAACCAATGGTTTTCCTACTTTACTAGTGTCATAACTTGATGGTTTCACTAAGTATGTGGTTCAAGGTTTTACTAATATTGCATGCTTTGGTTTTGTTTAACCAACATCCGATGGTTTTAAGTGAAATTCATGGTTTCAAGGGTTAGTTTTAATGATGTAGGATCTTATGGTGATTTTTCCTTCATCATGTAATCTTACCATTTCCCTCACATGAATGTAAACTTATGATCACTATAATGATATAATGTATAATGCTAACTTAGCTTACTTTGATGCACCAAACCCTAAAACAATAAAGTGGTGATAGTTGATTATACTTAATCTAGCTTGTTGAACTTAAACCAACTGTTATCCAATGATGGAGGTTGATCATACTTAGCTCTTTTTTTACTAATGTGGTTGTAATCCTAATGTGTTTCTATGTGAACATCTTAATGCAAGGTTATGATAAACATGTGTATCACAAGTGTGGTGATGGGTTGTTGATTCTTCGATAAGACATGAGAGAATAATGATGTTCTTCCAAGTGTGTATGATGTGATGGACTTAATGACCTTTGGGCATTGTGTGAGCCCTATTAGGAGGTGTGACCCTCTTGCTTATGTGACAATGAATGGTTTCATGTAGTAATGTGACAAGATTTCTACCTCATACATTTTATATCTTCTAAAGTTATTATATCTTAATGTTTACTAGAGATGAATTAGGGTTTGGATGTCCACTTGTATGATGCAGCCTTAATTCACCCAATAAACTTAACTAATCAAGTAGAACACTAATAATTTAGTTTCCCTATGCCATAGATCCATTCCAGTGTCAGGCTTTATGTAACATCCTAGGATTTGAGGCCTTGAATAAAATGATCTTAAAAGGAATGATTGGACTACCCATATCACTAAGGTGCACCTCCTTTTCTGGGAGCCCATCACTAAACAACTCCATAGTTAAGCATGCTCAGCTTGGAGTAGTACTAGGATGGGTGACTAGTCGGGAAGTTGATCCTGGCTTGTGCGTGAGTGAGGAAAAATGAGTAGTTAAGGCTAGTGGTGGTCTGTGGGGCCAGTCGTCATTCTTGAACATTTACTAGAGCCTAGGGCAATGGGCTCAGGTGTTACTGACGATATCAGAGCATGAACAATAACTACACCAAACATTTCTCACATGCAACACAAACGAAACTCACCTTACATCTCAACCCTAGAAACTTAATGAAATATCCTTGTGGACTAGGTTGATTTAGCCTCTAGGTTAGAACCTAGATGTTCTAGAACTAGGTGTAGACTTGTGTAAATTATCTCCCTAGACATATGATTCGCGACATGTGCTTAGGGTGTCTACACAGGTGTACACAATGTTCTTACTATTTCTCTAGGTGTCATGGTACTAGACTACCTCATGAGTGTGGTAACTCATTTTGGTTTTGGTTTTATTCGAATGGAGTATGGTGGTTTTCATTGAATGTTTCAATGTTGGAGAAAATCTTTTTCAAGTACTAGTATATGTACCTATGAAAAATGTTACCACACCCAAAAAGGTAGTGAGTGTCTATGCAACCTAGGAGAAAGAGATGTAACATCAAGTCTAGGTGAGAGAGTTTATATGATAGTGATAGTCTCTAGAGTTGTCTAGAGCCATTATATAGGTTAGGCAAGTGAGTAACCTAGAAACCTAAGATGATGATAATGACATTAATGATGATGTTGATATTGATAAGACCCAAGTTTGTCCTTGAGAGGGCCAAGTAGTTTTATGATATGAAATGAGTTCGACCATGCAACCCTTGATAAACCTAGCACCTTGTATGATACATATCACTTGGTTGATGTGCTAAACATACCTAGTGGGTTGACATGCTTGCTTGTACTTAGTCTTGTATTTGTGGATATATGATATATGGTTCGAGACCAACATGAGCCTCAATCTCTTTACAAAGGAGGACTTATAGCAAGGTACATATGAACAAGGTGACCTTTTAATATGAGTCAACCCACCACGGGAGAAGGTTAGGGTACCTAACATCCAAGAATATGTGAAAAGTTGAAAAATATACATGATGAAATACATGATGATGAGTCCCTGGCTAGACTACCCCTGAATATATGAGTTGAGTGACCTAGTCTGTGGTTTCTTTGAAAATGTTGAACCCTAGATGTCCTATGAAAATATCTGACCCTAGAGAAAGAGGCAAATGAAAATTTTGATGCTTGCTATATAGGTGAGGAAGATGTCCGAAGACCCTAATACGATACACATGATGTGTCATATCCATGATGAGCCTCGTACTCAGGTTAGTGGTTTGATGTAAAGGAATATAGTGGTTGATCTCATTTTCAATGTTGGGTAAATTTCTTGATATGGGTAGATGTCGGGGGTTACAATGTTTTGTTTCGACATATATATGTCTTAGCTTGAGTGCCTTGAGCTTGTGGAGCTCTTTCTAGATACAAGTGACAAAATTTCAAAACCTTGACGTTAATGATAATGTTGTTCCTTGAATGATTCTCAATACATGAAATAATCTCACTTAAGTTAAAATCTTGATATATGTGCAACGAGCCACTCTCATGAGATAGACCTAGTATGAAATCATACCATACATGAAAGATATAGCATTGAAATAATGAGCTAGATATGATGATGTCATAAGATCTTAGCTTGAACAATTAGGGGTAACACGCCTAATCACGTACCAAAAAAAATGATTAACTGGATATGTCGATGCTCTTAGGGTCATAAATCGAATGAACATGATGAATAAATTGTTTAATTTTAATTTTAAAATGAGAGATAATGAACATAATTGATTAGAATTGGTAGAAATTTTGGGAAAATAAAAAACATGCATGAAATCTAGAGTAAAGATGAGATACACACGCCGACAAGGAGTGGCTCAAGTGGTCAAGCACGTTTCTCCTCACGAAGGGACCCGAGTTTGAATCCCAGCTGCCTCCTTGGTTTACCACCCTCCTGGACATTCGGACTCCGTCACGGGTGTGGGAGAGGGGGAGAGAATGCCTCTCTTTATCCCAAGATGAGATACACACTCAATGATAATCTCATTTGTAGTCATGACCATGAACATGTTCAATTGATAATTGAAAACATAGACCTTGATAATACACCTTGTTCTCATATGAAGATATGAACCCAAAAAAAAACCTAATGTATGGATACTAGGCGATGGGAAAGCCCTAATGCCATGATGATGTCATAGTATGATGGAACCATAAGTAAATATGTATATCATCGATATAAATACACCCTTGATGATGATAGCCTAAGTCTGCATCTCATTGTGGGGAATTCCTTAAGAACCATGGTTGAATAACCAAACCTGCTGGATCCTGACTAGACTCTTAACTATAATCGTGGATGAATTTCGAGGATTAAATTCCTTGTAACGACGGAAGTATGTGATAACCTCAATTTTATCTCTCCTCTATTGTACTCCTATCTCTAACTCAATTCGATGTTAAGTTCATGATTTGAGAGTTGTGACATTCCAATTTGCCCACTATGAGGATCAATTTCACAATGTGGGATGCTATTTTGCACTTTTGAACTAAAGAATCATGCTATATCATATCACAATAAATAGAACCATTTATATATGATCTTCATACTCTATAATGTATTTCATGTTATCGAGGATTCAATTGTGCTTCCAACAATGCAAAAATTGCCTCATTTCGACCATCCTAGCCCAAGATATGGGTATTTGAATATTGACTCATATTGTACACATTTAAATTATTCTTGTTGAGTTTCAGCCATTATTGGGCCCAATATCAGACACGCGGCCCATTTAACTAGTTGTCTTCCTTCTTCCCAAAACGAAAGGAAGACTGGAGGCTTCCCCCTCCTCCATCCGGATCAGGAAAGCTATCAAACCCCACGATGAATGAAGGGAACCTAAACCCTAGCATTCTTTGTTGCTTTATAAACCACTCTGATCTAACCCTAGTTCCCCTTGTCTTCTTTCCCTCCTCCTCCATCGTCGCTCATCATCCCTCTCCCCTCACTTCTCATGGCCAGATGCTCTACCCTGAGTGCAGTCGCAACCAATGAACGGTTGCTACTTGCACCTACAGGGCGTCATCGGCCCTAGTCATCAACTCCACTTAGCTTGCCACTTGTCTCCATGCTTAGGTCAGATACTAGAACTCCTCCTTCCCTAAATTGCCGCCCCCCTCACCTCTTTTTTTCTGTTCGATTGCAGGGTTATGGAGGTAGTCCTCCAGTTGTGGGCAGCAACCAGAGGCGCCAATGAGGCCGCGGGCCAAGCTGAGAATAGGTGGCGCCGCAAAAAGCCACCTTGAGCCTTATGCTCCTTTTTCCCCTCTCTGCCAGTAGGTGCGGGGCGCTGCAAGCGCCGCCCCTGTTCCTCCCCTGTTTGGAACATGGAGAACGACGAGGGAGAGGGCGGGGTGAGCGGGCGATCATCACGTCGGCCCAGAACCGATTCAACCGGTGCGGTAGTGAACTGCCCTGAACTAGTGGGCCATGCCCCAAGGACAAGCACTCCCTTCTCTAGCCATCAGATCAACAATCAACGGCCTCGATCTACTACTATATGCATGAGGTGACACACCTAAGTTCCAAATGCTTGATTTTCATATAGTTTTGATGTAAACTTGAAAAATGCATATCTCCTAGATCTTATGGCCAAAATGTATGAACCAATATATCAAATCAATCAGCTCGATGAGACCTACACTTTTGGCCTAGTGTCAGACCCTAAATATGATGTTTTTTCCCTGATTTCTTGAAAATAAAAACTTTATCCATGATGAGTACTTTTAATGCACTTTTATGATCAAGCTCAAAACTTTCATGAACTTTCACCCTCCTAATCATGAGATTAGTATTTTATGATGTTGGGACCGTTGGGAAGTCTTATAACATTCCTTGTACTCTTGATGACATAAGTATGCTATTATGATAATTGCATGTATGAGTGAATGTTGGTACCCCATGTTGGTGGTTTGATGCCTAGACCCTAGTGGACATCACCTTACTTTGAATATGTTCCTTATATCCTATTCTTGTTGATCTAAACCATCTCTTATGCTTGAATATTATTCCTTGATGATACTTGATCTTGGTTGCCCTATTTTGAGTCTTTTGACCTAGTTATGTATTTAGGGGACCTAAACCTTGAAAAGATCTTATATAATGAATGGAATGTCATAATGATATGAAACTTGAACCACACGATCATGATGACCTCTAGATCAGTAAAAGATCATATAATGAACCAATAAGCAACTTGAAACCCATCTTGGCCAAAACCCTAAAATGCATCTAATTAGGGTTAATGATGAGAATGTAATGCATATATGTAATCTTGTTATTAATCAGTTTGGCTTATGATCTAGATGGTAATGGACATGTTAAGTTAAGAATCTCTGAATCGAGTATGGGCCTTATCTAGTTATTTGAATATCACTTTCTTTCTTGAAAAGATATGTATTGTATGCTTGTTTGTTTACTTGCTTGAATATTGGCATGTAGTATTGATATGTCTTACTCGATGTTTGCCTCGTCGTTTTTATAACTTGAAAACACAAATATATAGAACTCCATTATAATATTGTTGATAAAGGGTTAGCTCTTGTCTATGTCCTTGAGGTCCCTCTCGTATAAAAGGGTTAGCTAATATTGAGCACCCTTACAGATCCTTCCGACGGGAAAATGGTCAAAGGCCTTAAACATGCTTGATATTGTTGGTATAATGGAGTGAAATGACAGAAAATATGGATTCACATTTTGTTAAATAGTAAATATGCTTATTCTTGTTCGTTTAATCTTGAAATCTTTTCAAATTATGCAAAGCTTGTACATATATATGTATTTTTATGCCCCATACTCAACACCTCGCGTGTTAACCCGTTTCTCATATTTTGTTTTTAGGTTCAGGCATGGCTAGAAGATTGATGGGCTGGGTGATCTATGCTAGACGTACTTGTTGTAAGATCTAGATTTAGTGCACATGAATGACTTGTACCTTGACTTTGGAAATGTGTAATTGAACTCATGAATATGATGTATCTTGTATAATTTACATGTGTTGAATGATTGACACTGTGTTGGTTCCTTTATCTTGTTATTACTCTTCTGCACGTTGCCTTTAGTATTTGTTTGGTTCATGGGACTAGGGATGTCTTATAACATTACTTGTACTCTTGATGACATAAGTATGCTATTATGATAATTGCATGTATGAGTGAATGTTGGTACCCCATGTTGGTGGTTTGATGCCTAGACCCTAGTGGACATCACCTTACTTTGAATATGTTCCTTATATCCTATTCTTGTCGATCTAAACCATCTTTTATGCTTGGATCTTATTCCTTGATGATACTTGATCTTGGTTGCCCTATTTTGAGTCTTTTAACCTAGTTATGTATTTAGGGGACCTAAACCTTTAAAAGATCTTATATAATGAATGGAAGATCATAATGATATGAAACTTGAACCACACCATCATGATGACCTCTAGATCAATACTAGATCATATAATGAACCAATAAGCAACTTGGAACCCATCTTGGCCAAAACCCTAAACTGCGTCTAATTAGGGTTAATGATGAGAATCCAATTCATATATGTAATCTTGTTGTTAATCATGTTGGCTTATCATCTAGATGGTAATGGGCGTGTTAAGTTAAGAATCTCTAAATCAGGTATGGGCCTTATCTAGTTATATGAATATCACTTTCGTGCTTGAAAAGACATGTATTGTATGCTTGTTTGTTTACTTGTTCAAATATTGCCATGTAGTATTTCTATGTCTTACTCGATGTTTGCCTCGTCAGTTTTACAACTTGAACACACACACATATAGAACTCCATTGTAATATTGTTGTTAAAGGGTTAGCTCTTGGCTATGGCTTTGAGGTCCCTCTCGTATAAAACGGTTAGCTAATCTTGAGCACCCTTACAGACCCTTCCGATGGGAAGATGGTCAAAGGCCTTAAACATGCTTGATATTGTTGGTATAATGGAGTGAAATGACATAAAATACGGTTTCACATTTTTTAAAATAGTTAATATGTTTATTCTTGTTTGTTTAGTCTTGAAATCTTTTCACATTATGCAAAGCTTATACATATATATATGTATCTTTCTACCCCATACTGAACACCTTGCGTGTTGACCCATTTCTTGTATTTTGTTTTTAGGTTTAGAGATGGCTAGAAGGTTGATGGGCTTGGTGAGGTATGCTAGGTGTACTTGTTGTAAGATCCAAATTTAGTGAACATGAATGACTTGTACCTCGACTTTGGAAATGTGTAATTGAACTCATGAATATGATGTACCTTGTATAATTTATACTTGTTGAATGATTGAGACTGTGTTGGTGCCTTTATCTTGTTATTTGTTCATGTGTGCTAAGATTTACGCTTCCACATGTTGCCTTTGGTATTAATTTGGTTCATGGGACTAGGGTTTTGGTTCTGTGACAGATGGTATCAGAGACGAAACCCCTCCAGTAGGTGGGGCCCGCATGGGCATGTGGCATGCCAGTATTGAGTCGTGTTGTCCAGGCATGTAGGAAAGGGTTGTCCATGGTTGATGTAGCCACCCTTGCATTGGTATTCCGTGATCGGGAGCTGGGTGTCATGGGCCATTGTGGGTCTGCACTGAAATGGGGTCAGATTATTAGGCCATATAGTTGAGCCTTGACAAGGACGTCAAGAGTCTAAGTGGGGGAGATTGTAACATCCCAGGATATAAGGCCTCATATAAAATGATCTTAAAAGGAATGATTGGACTACCCATATCACCAAGGTGCACCTCCTTTTCCTGGAGCCCATCACTAAAGAACTTCATAGTTAAGTGTGCTCACCTTGGAGTAGTTAAGGCTAGTGGTGGTCTGTGGGGCCATTCGTCATTCCTGAAACTCTGCTAGAGCTTAGGGCAGTGGGCCCGGGTGTTACAACTTGCTGGGTGGTGAAACAGGTATTCCTAAGGGAAACTCAGAGCACATATTGTTGAGTATGCGAGGTACAACTGACTAGGTGTCCTTGATATCTTGACCTCATGAGTTTGGTGGATGACTACGATCATGCATTGGTGTGAGAATGGTTGTAGTCATATATCGATGTTATAAATGATGTTTTAAGGACAACTGTGGTTGTACCTCGGTGACCAGGTTTATCCTGGGGACTAGCATCTGACATGTACCAAGGCGGGCGAGGTGTTTTATAGCTTGACTATATGTCATTGGTGGAAATATGACTTGTATGTCACTATGGTGCACACTTGTACTAACCGGGTGGTGTATGGAGAATATTTTAGAGTCTGACTCTTCCTAGATCTTGTATGGCACTGATTTTGACTTAGCAGTGGTCAGTTGGATTTAGGTGGTACAAATCAAATCTTTAGGGCATTAATAAAAGATGTAATACAACCATGTAGCTTTATTTGTTTAGGGTTAAACATGCTTCACATTGGATGTTTACCCTTGTCTTGCCCTTTTATGATGTTAATTTCTTATGTTGTCATTGTACTCCTAAACTATTAAGTTATTATATATGTTCCACATGTTCCTTCTAATCACAAATAGGCTCTGCTTATCTACTATAGTTGTTTTATCTATTTAACTTGTATACTTAGTTTAATGATTTTCATTTAGTTGAATATGTTCTTTCTACTTAGTAGTAGTTTATCTCTGGTAATAATAAATGTTGGTAGTGATTTATGTCTCTCTCGGGGACATTGGCCTCACCTTTTGGGTTTCTGCACCTTTTTAGGCAATCGACATTGACTTGGTAGAGACTGTGTCATTGAGGAGGAGTAGCTTGGAGATCAGTGAGCAGAATATTGTTTTACTGCTCGTATCATTGTATAGTCCTATGTGTTGTTCATGTGCTCTCAAGTCTCAGGACGGTTGTGTTCATGCATAGATCAACATGTATTTTTTTGGAGGTATGCCTTTGTTGTATATATGTATGGCATGCACTTGTGAACATGTCCTTTTGTATAAATGTTGTGGCTAAGGCTAGTGGAAAAAGATGTAAATACCTAGTATGGTATATATGGTTATGCAAGTTTCATGGATCTTGCTGTAAATGTTTTTGCTTGTTATGGTCATTATGAATTAGTTTTAATTTATTGTGTTTTCTAGTAATCTGATGCTTATTTGTTAATTGCATGCTTTGGGTTTTGAGTTATCTCACTTGGTGTGAACGGTGTGTCATAAGAGGTGGTTACCAGTACTTTATCACATATATTGATGATCTCAATAGATATGGCTTTGTGTATTTAATGAAACACAAGTCAGAATCCAATCAAAGGTTTAAGGATTTTATGAATAAAGTACAAAACCAAATTTGGTAAAAGTATTAAATCACTTCGATCTGATCGAGGTGGAGAATATTCAAGGAAGATTTTTAGAACCTTCTATGAGACTGTGGTATCATATCACAATGGACTCCACCTGGAACACCACAACATAATGGTGTTAGAAAGAAGGAATCACACCCTCTTGGACATGGTACGATCAATGATGGGTTTTGTTGATCTTCTGACTTCTGT
Source organism: Alisma plantago-aquatica (assembly GCA_963693085.1). NCBI lineage: Eukaryota > Viridiplantae > Streptophyta > Magnoliopsida > Alismatales > Alismataceae > Alisma > Alisma plantago-aquatica. Next base: position 965,378,367 of record OY856409.1, on the reverse strand, counting down.
TTGGGGATATACTTTAGAAATCGTAATGTTTACACTTAACTGCGTACCTTCCAAATCGGTTCAAATGACACCATATGAGATATGGGCTGGGAAACGTCCCAATGTGTCTTTTCTGAATATTTGGGGATGTGAAGCTTATGTGAGAAAATAGTCTCCTAAAAGCTTGGACCTAAATCAGATAAATGTTGTTTTTTTAATATCCTAAAAAAGTAAAGTATACTACTTTAATATTTCATCTGATAACAAAGTGTTTGTTTTCAGGACTGATATACACCTTAAAAAGGAATTCATTTTAAAAGGAAATAGTGGGAGGAAAGTGGAACTAAAAAAATGTTTGAGACCAATAAGAAAACATTTTTTTTAAATTAAGCCAGAGGATCGTCTATTGATCCCACTCCTCTCTTTGTGGGCAAAAAACAATCAAAAAGGGTACAACTCCTGCTTACTAAGCAGGTAAACATCACTCAAGGAAACAGACTGTGGTCACCCACCACGACCGTGGTGAGAAGGCTTCACCACACCCGTGGCAGCGAAACAAAAAACCAGACCGTGGTCAACCGCCACGACCTTGGCGTGACCGCATCAAGACACCCATGGTCACACGCCACAGTCGTGCAGAAGAAAAACGACCAAAAGCAGAAAACATCCAAACAGGGGCCACCAACAAGGAGACAAGCAAAGACTAAACACTTTCCCATCTAAAGAAGATGTAAGGTGTGTTGTTTCTCTCTAAGATGTTCATCCCTATGATACGCATAGGAAGAGATGATTGATCAGTGTTGATGTAGGTATGCTCGAAATTATCTCCCCAGAGTCCAAGCTCCCGAGGAATAGAATTTATGATCTTCGGGACCAAGGAACCATAAATGGCTTCAGAGTTAAGTAACTCGCATATCTCTCTGATGATATGGGTAATGTGCCATGGACCATGGTCATCGTGCCAAAGGATCTTCATCACGTGGGGGTCATCTATTTCAATAGAAGAAATCGTCAGGTTCTTATCATTAGCTATCTTGAGAGAAACCATGATTCCACAGATGTAAGCCGAGATATAATCATTAACATTCAGCCAGGTTCTGAACACGAGAAGAATGTTACAATGTCTATCTCTAATAACACATGCAATCCATCTTCTAGTTCTTTTGTCTTCGGTGGTGTGCTTGTCGGTGGTTAGATTCATCTTTAGATTGTTGATGTCGGGCAAGTTCCATCTAGCACAGTGGATTTTTCTCATTTTCAAAACTGGTTGAATGATGTGAGCATCATTCAGTCTAGTAAAGGGGTTGATGTCTTCAGTGCATATAAAGAAGTGACGACGACTGTTGAACTTGATGATGTTCAGAATGTCAGTCCAAGTTTTCTCGGAATTGTGCACTTTGTTGTCATATCTTGCAGAACATCTGGCTTTCCAGATAGACCAGCAAATCAAGGTAATCAACTCGATGGTTAACCATCCACGCAAGGAACGTCTCTGCTGATCGCCGCCCATGCGGAGGAGGTCAGCAATGGAGGCGGGCGGGAACTGATCGTCAATCAAAAGGTTAGCAGCTTTGGTCCAGAGCTCTGTAGCCAAGTCGCTATGGATGAATAAGTGTGCGTCATCCTCGCAGGAATGGTTAACGCAGCAGACACATCGAGAAGCCAAGGGAATATGACATTGTCTAATATGGTCGTCAGTAGGTAAAATTCTTCTACCAAGCTTCCATGTCGTCGCACTGGCCCTTGGATTAGTAGCACACCAAATCCAATTCCAGTTGTTGTTGTCGTTGGGAAGATGTTTAAGGGTTGACAACATTTTTGCAGATTTAAGACTGAAGCGGCCATATGGATTAGGCGTCCAAACCAGCTTATCCGGTTGTTGGTTGATGATCGAGTGTGAACTTCGGATGAGTTGGCAGCCCTCATCATCAACGATTTGTTCCAATGAAGTCCAATCCCAGCCGCTGTTGGTGGTCCAGAAGTCTTTGATGATAAAATCTCTATCAATGTCTCCTCGATGAATGTCATAAAGGTTGAGAGGTCGATCGCACCACCGACTGTCCCAGAAAGAGATGTCTCCACGACCAAAAAGCCATCTAGTAAGCGGGAGAACCTTGGGAAAAAGACTCCATATCTTCTTCCATCTTGGAGACGGATTAGCGCCCAGCTTGAGGTATGGCGGATAACATCCCTGAAGGTGTCTGTATGGCGAGGAGTATTTGTTTCGGCAGAAGGAAGCCCATAAGGAGGCACCGTTTGTAATTTCCCAACAATCCTTGATGATGTAAGCTTCCTCAATATGCTTGATAGAGGTGAAACCCAGGCCACCTTGCCGAGTCGACTGAGCTAGATGGTCCCAAGCAACCCACGCTCTGTGTTTTTCATTGATCTTGTTTGCCCAAAGAAACCTAGAGCACATCGCCTCGATTCTGTTGGTGACGCCAGCAGGGATGCCTATCGAGGCGGCAGTGTAAATGGCTGTTGAGGTCAAAGCATGGCTGATGAGAAGCTTTCTACCTGCAAAGGATAGGAGTTTTGCTTTCCACGATGCCGTTTTCTTCATGAATTTCTCAAGGAGGTACTTGTAATCAGCAAGTATGTGCGGCCCAGCAGTGAGAGGAACACCCAAGTATGAGATGGCGTGTTCAACCGGGGAGATGTTTAGAAGGTTAGAAATCGACTTAATCGTGTTCTGTGAAGTTTTGCCGATGAGGAAAGAAGACTTGTGATTGTTGATAACTTGCCCCGTCGACGTGGTGTACAACTCAAGGGCAGAGTCTAGATTGGACATCGATTGCATATCAGCATTGAAGAACATGATCAAGTCATCGGCGTACGCAAGAACAGGAGGGGCACTACCACCACCTCTTGTGATGAATCTAGAGATGGACCCATCATTCATGAGACGTCTGATATGTCTGAGAATAGGTTCTTCGTATATGATGAATAGAAGCGGTGAGAGAGGATTTCCTTGTTTCAGCCCTCTCCCAAGAGGGAAAAAACCAGCAGAGTGATCACCAACGGAAATTGAAACCCAGGATTCATGGAAGAATCATAGACAAAGGTGAATGGCAGTGTGGTCCATGCTGAAGGCCTGCAGTATAGATCGCAGAATAGTCCATTCCACTCTATCATAGGCCCTGGACATGTCATATTTGATGATGAGGTTCGGATGATGCGTCCCTTTGTTAAGATCGTGACTAATCTCTTTAGCAAGCTTAATATGGTGAGTGATGTCCCTGCCTCTGATGTAAGCACCTTGCTCCTCTGAGATAAGATTGGGGAGCATGTGAGACAATCTATTGCTAATAACCCTCGCCAAAATTCTGATGGAGACATTTTCAATAGAAATCGGCCTGAAATCAAAATGAATATACTTTGGGTCAATTACTTTTGGAATAAGAACCACCTTGCATGCGGCAAGGCTCCTGTGGCAGTCCTCACCTCTGAAGAAACGGGCAACGAGTTGCATAAAATCATCACGAATAATGTCCCAGGCAGCGAGGTAGAAGGAAACAGTTAGGCCATCTGGACCCGGAGCAGTGTGAGTATTCATCTCTTTGATAGTGCTGTAGACTTCTTCATGAGATGGGGAGGCAGTCAAAGTGGCGTTATCGTCCATGGAGACGATCGAATCAATGTAGCTCAGAAGGTTACTATCAAGGGAGTCATCTCTGCCATATGTAAAGAAGCTTTGGTAGTGGTTGGCGGCGGCTGTCGCAATAAGATTCAGATCAATGAGTTTGGATCCATCCTCAAGAATGAGCTTCTACACAATACGTTTCTTTCTCTTGGATCTTACAATGGAATGAAAGAAGGGGGTGTTCCTGTCGCCACCCACAAGCCAATTAACATTAGCTCTCTCTTTCCAGTGTTGTTCTTCAGTATTTAAGAGATCATCCATCTCATCTTCTGTTGTCCTTAAGGTGTATTCATTTGTGGGAGTCGGGTTGTCATCAAAGGCATTCTGAGCAATGTGGAAAATGTCTTCAATATCTAGGATCGTCTGCTTCAAATTTCCAAACATGTGTTTGTTCCATGTCTTGAGACATTGCTTAAGATTCTTGGACTTGGTGTAGAAAAGAAAAGATGGATCACCGCTCAAGTCCGTGGTCCACGCAGCTTCAATAATATGGCGACATTCAGGGTGGCTCAGCCACACATTATTAAAAGAGAACGAAGGTTTGTGGACTCTAGAAGAGGCACAGTTCGTAGCTTTGACGAAGATGGGACAATGATCCGAAACCCTAAATCTAGTAAGGTGATTCGATGCACAAGAGGGAAAATGAAGCTTCCAAGGAGTGTTGAACAGAACCCAATCCAATCTTTCCCAAGTGGTGGGCGTACCAGTCTACTTGTTAACCCAAGTGAAGCGACTTCCAGTGAATTCAGCTTCATGTAAATCTGAATCAAGGATGAAATTGTTAAAATCAAGCATAGCCTGGAAGTCAGGGGGGTCACCACCTCTCTTCTCATGTTGGTTCCTGATCGCGTTGAAGTCACCAGCGATGAACCAAGGTTTGTCTCCAACATTGTCCATTAAGTTAAGAAGATCGCTCCATAAGTCTCTTCTATGATTTCTGTGATAGCTAGCATAAATCGCTGTGATGTATATGGTTTGACCCTGAGCAGGTTTGATCTTGATCGTGAGATGTTGTTTGTGGGCCTGAACCACAGAAGGCTGTAACGCATCATCTACATAGAGCCAAATCTTGCCGAGCTGCTGCTCATTATCTGCAACCCAGTTCAACTTGGTGATGTCTTCCAGTTCAACAACTCTGTTAGCATGAATAAAAGGTTCGAAAAGGGCCACAACATGCGGTTTGTTCTTGCCACAAAGTCGCGCCAAGACTCTACGGGTAGGTTTGTTTGCGGCACCCCTAATGTTCCAACAAAGGATTTTTAGGTCTAGCATGGCCACCAATCAACCGTCTCATCTGCAAGCTACACGAGAAGGTTCAGAAGCTATGGGTTCTCCTCACAGTCCTGCTGCCGACTCCAATCATGTGGACTGACCTGGTGTCATCGTCGATCGTGTTGTGCCATTCATCATAGAACAAGAGATCATCGTGTTTCTCCTCCCAGTTTTGGACCTCATCAGATTGCATTACAAAACTATCTGTTCTTGTGCTTCTCTTGCGGCTAGGAATGATCGGTCTCGGCTCAATAAGAAAACATTGAACATATAGAGATAAAAAAGGAACAAGAAGAATCACAAACACTTTTGGATCTCAAGTTCCTCTTGTAGCACATAACCACATAGATCTAGTAGGACATGCCTTAATCTATAGTGTTTTGGATATCTCGTAACACAACAAGATGATGAGCCAAAAACTTACTTAGCAGCTATTAAGGGACCAGATTCTGAGAAATGGTTTGAGACCATGATATCTAAGATAGAGTCTATGTACATTAACAAGGTATGGACCTTGGTGGATCCACCTGAATGGGTAAAACCCATAGGGTGCAAATGTGTCTTCAAAGAGAAGACCGACATGGATGGTAATGTAAAAACCTATAAGGACATATTGGTTGCAAAAGGTTTAAAACAAGTTCAAGCTATTGACTATGATGAAAAAATATCACCGCTTTCTAAGGTGAAATCCATTAGGATCTTGCTTTCCAATGCAACTTATTATGACTATGATATTTGTAAAATCGATGTTAAAACCTCTTTTCTTCATGTGAACCTTCGTGAGGATGTGTACATGACACAACCTGAAGGTTTTATAATTCAAGTTGAATCTAATAAAGTTTGTAAGCTATAAAGGTCAATCTATAGACCGAAGCAAGCATCTCAGAGCTAGAATCTTTGATTTAATAAGGTAGTCAAAGAGTTTGGATTTATTCAAAATAAGGATGAACATGTGTTGAAAAGAAGGTTAGCAGGAGCATAATTGTAGTCCCCATATTATATGTACATGGTATACTATTGGTGGGGAATTACATCCCTACCCCACAAATGATAAAAACATGGCTGGGAAGTACCTTCTCTATGAAGGACTTAGGAGAAGCATCCTATATCTTAGGAATCAATATCTATATAGATAGATCAAGAAGGCTTCTTGTCCTAATCCAGAATACATACTGTGACAAAGTGATGAAAAGGTTCAACATGCAGGATTTAAAGAAAGGAAATTTGTCCTTGTATCATGGAATTAGTGTATCTAGAGCTTGATGTCCCAATTCTTATGAAGAATACGAACACATGAGCAAGATTTCATATGGATCCAAAATTGCATCTATCATGTATGTAATGTTCTTCAATCACCCGGATGCCTCATATGCTTTGAGAATGATGAGAAGATTTAGTCAGATTCTGATAAAGGTTACTCGACTACCGTAAAAAACATTTTTAAGTACTTGAGAAGAACTAAGGATCAATTTCTTATTAATGGAAATGATGAATAGTTGGGTGTAAAGGGTTACATTGATAAAAGATTCCAAATTTACAAAGAGGATTATCAAGTAAAATCTGGATTTGTCTTTTGCCTTAACAATGGAGCTATAATCTAGAAAAGTTATATGCAAGAGATGGTAGCTGATTCCAAAACTGAAGTGGAGTACATTTTTCCTCCAACTTGAAAAATTAAGTTGTTTGGATCAAGAAGTTCACTAGTGAACCTAGAGTGGTTCCAACTGTTAATGATGTAGTAGAGTCATACTATGACAACCATGGATCTATTACACAAGCTAAGGACCCGACATAACATCACCTTTTCAAGCACATACTTTGGTATTTTCATCTCTTACAAGAGATTGTATAGTAAGGAGATGTGAAGATTTGCAAAGTACCTACTGAGAGCAATGTTGTTGACCAACTGACAAAAGCACTCTCTACAAAAGCATGATGGTCATGTTAGATTACCTTGCACTAAATTCATGAGTGAGTGGCTCTAAATGTAAGTGATAGTCTTTTGATATGTATGCCCTGAGATCCTATCATGTGACAATTGTATTGGGATATTATGTAAATTATTCAACTGATAATAAAGACAATCATGTTTATAATATGTGTTCAATTAATAGATGATGATGATATAACATAATAAATGTCTAAAAAATGATGTTCCTTGATGGCATACTGTTTGGGATGGTGACCTAAACATGGGATCTTATGTATGATAAGAGTATATTTATTCTTTTTTATGTCCCTAGTCAGTTATTATTATGGATTCTATATAGACAACAATAATATGTTGAGGGAGTGGTAGCTTGATGGTAGAGGCCCGGGCTCCCCAGAGTAGGGTCTCGGGTTTAAAACCTCTCAGTATTGTGCTTCAGTCATCCTTAATCTCGTCATGTAGCTCGACCTCTACATGATTTACACATTCACCCCATTATTTAGGTAGGTAAGGGGAGACTAAAGGTTTACACCGTCTTTGGGGGGTGGTTCCCACAACTAAAAAACAATAATACTTAATACGAGATTGTGTGTTGAATGATAATTGTATCTCATTAGTCATGATATTAGATATTGAGTCGAACACATAGGTACTTGTTAGAGACAAGTGTACCATATAGACCCACCTTGAGAGTGATGCATGGAGCCATTACATAATAGTTAGAATCATCTCTCAAATGTGATAATGGTCATTGTGGTTCTTAGACCTAAATTTAATGATCACATGGTGTTCAATAAACTTTAATAGCATTCAATGTGACCTTGTATAAGGGTTTCCATGCATGTGGTGGTTGGGTACATTACAACAGATAAGGATCATTATGAGTGATGTAGATGAGATTTGTCCCTCCTATTGAAGTGATATCTGGGACACTTGATAAGTGAGATATAAAAATACATCGTCATACTCATGTGACTCAATATGCGATATTAGGCTCACACACATATCAATTATCTAATCTGGTTCAAGAAATATAGATTGAATAATAAGAGGATGATGATTCCATGTCTCATGTTTAATATGGATATTTGTAATAAAGAAAATATATGGGCACTATAACACTAACCACAAATTTAGATTGAAGTTGTCCTCCATCTTATCCAATTACTTGGGTAGCAGTGATGTGTTTCTAGATATCGCTCATTGCTTGTGAAGTCATTGTATGATTATGGACATCACTTCCAAGGTAAAATGGAGCCTATAGGGTCACACACATAGAAAACATCAGGAAAAGGAGTTTAGTCATGGACATGATTTAATTTGGTTACTAAAGTGTTGAGGTAACCACACTAAGTAATATTGGTTGTCATTCAACTGATTAGAGTATCCACTCGACTGACTGAAAAGCTAGTCGACCAATTGGCCAATACTCTCTATAGTCGATGGAACTTTTTGACTGACTGAAGTATGTTGCCAATAGATGAATTGAGTAGTCAATTCATTGATTGAAAAGTCTGGTCGACCGACTGAGTCATATTGACAAGTTTGAATAGGTCAAACAACTAATGATAGATGTAACAACACACATTAATCGTTGCATTAAACTAGTATTAGAGCGCGGTGAACAACAAGTTGATCGACTGACTGAAAATCCATTCAATCGACTGGCAATGTGCATGCTACAACTAGCTGGACAATCGATCGATTGGGATTTCCAATTGATCGTCTAGTTGTGCATGGCCATCGTCCAGCCATGAGACATGACCCTTCATCTCCCAAGATTTTAAAAACCATGGCCCATCTATTCCTATATAAATGGGGTTGATCATCAAGGATTTCAACGCACCTCTCTTTTCATAGTTGTGATAACATGAAAGTCTCAACAATCTTACTTGAGAAAGGAAGAGATAGTAAGTGAGAAGAAAGATGACGCTAGCACGTCAATGAACAAAGGGGATACTCCTTTCCAATGGCTCGATAAATGCAACAAGGATTCCCCTGTGGTCCACATGTACTATGTAGAGGCGTGGAAGCTTTTCCGTTACACTCCTAGGATGTCGTCAGTCGTCGTCTATGTGATGTCTGAGGAGGCACAACCTCGTACAATGACAGTTGTTGGACTTGCAGGACAAAGTATATCTGAAACCATCTTTCCTAATACAGTGTTGTTGATGTGATCTACAATTTAGGAAATATGCAACAGAGCTTTCAATTACTTTGCCTTCTCTAACTCCATTTTCCTGACATATTGAGACTCAAATATCCCCAATTTCAGTAAATGATACCATAGGGTTTCAGGAAGAAGTTTAGGAAATATGCAACAGATCTTTCAATTCACACTACTATAAAAAATGGTTTTTATAACAGTTCATTTTTCCATTTTACAACGGGTGTCAACTGTTGTATTAGATCGTGTGGTCTTATGGGGGGTTCTTTATACAACAGATGTTGCACATATTGTAATATATGTATTTTATACAATAGTTAATACATGTTGTAGTTCCTTGAACACAGCTGTTGTAATAGGGGTGTTGTATATAACATGTTGAGACAAAAGGAAAATCTAGACACAAGGTTTCAAACTTGAGACCACTTCAAAGTAAGGCACATCTCAAACCACTGAACCAGTTTCATTTTATGCAACACATATATTCTTTGTTGTACATATACAACAAATGACGTGCAAACCTATTGTGTGATTGTGGTCTATTACAACGGATAACTATTACAATAGGTGGAAGCTTGTTGTGTAATTATAGTATACTACAATGGGTTATAGCATGTTGTGTAATGATGGGATCTATTACAACAGGTTAACATATGTGACTATTACAACGGGTAGCGCATGTTGTGTAATTATGATCTTTTACAACGGGTTAGAGTATGTTGTGTAATGATGGTCTATTACAATGGGTTAGCATAGATGACTATTACAACATGTTAGAGCATGTTGTGTAATTATGATCTTTTATAACAGTTTACAGTATGTTGTGTAATGATGATCTATTACAACAAGTTAGCATACATGACTATTACAACGGGTTAGAGCACATTGTGTAATTATGGTATTTTACAACGGGTTTAAGTATGTTGTGATATTAGAGTCTATTACAACAATTTAGCACATGTTGTAGTATCACATATACTACAACGAGTTTGGCTTGTTGTATATAACTTGTGTTGTATAAAATATATAATTCACAACACATAAATAGACTTGTTGTAAAAGATATGCTAACTACAACACAACCAACAAAACTGTTGTATTTTTCCCGTTGTAAAAAATATTTTCTGTAGTAGTGTCATTTGCCTTCTCTAACTCCATTCTCCCAACGTATTGAGACTCAAATGTCCTCAATTTCAATAAATGATACCATAGGGTTTGAGGAAGTTAGACCGAAGAACTAGATCATCATACATTCTCAAATGAGGAAGAAATGACCCATAAAATTCAAATGATGAAACAATAGATTAACTTGAGGTTTTCAAATAAGACATGATTATAGCTTAAACAAGTTTGGTATCCAAATTTTGGTGTGTTAGAGAGAAGGCGACAAAATTGTAGACGGTGACATATAGCCCATTAATGAAATGGTCTGATCTATCTTCTTGGGTAAGGCTGGTGGCATGGCGTTCAAAGAGGTTAAAGGTCCTACCCTAATCAGCTATGGATAGGTTCCCCCTGGTGAGATGTAGGCGTGGACCCTAATATCGTTTACAGTACAGTGTTCGTTTCGTGGACAGTGTAGCACCTGCGTGAAGCTGGTGCAGCCATCATCGATGTTGTTCTGTCGACTCGGTAGACCTCGTTTCGACGGTGCCCAACGGGATCTTCCGCTGCTTCCATTCCATGCATGGTTGGTCTTCTTCGAACTCCATCCACCCGTATGCTTTTCAGTTCACCGGAACTAGCTGGCTGTCTTCGTTTGACCAGGGATTTGGGCGCCATGCTGGGCCTGCTTGCGGCCTCCATCTATGCAAATGCAATTCCCTGAATGGGCCGCAAGAGGAGGCTCATAGGACGAAAGAAGAAAACAGGGTAGGCTTGTTAGGACATGCTTCCTAGTTTGCCAGCGACCTTTCCTAGAATGCTTTCTAGTTCCGGCCTTGTGGATGTGGCGCTGCGGCTTGCAGGCCCCGTTGTGATATTCCCTGGTAAAGAGATTTTTGGGAAACTGGTATCCTAGGGCTTGTCTGTTTTGGTACTGTAAAGTTGGGATGCAAAATAACTTTCAGAAAACTTTTGGTTTCAAAAACCGGAGATCCGTCTGCATGCTGGTCGTTTGGTTGGATGTTAATCAAACTATTGGTTCTCTTTCCATGTGTTTGGTTAACTACACAACCTGCGTACTTATTATCTCTTTATCATGCATGTTTGTCATCATTTAGAAGTCGGTTAGCATGTGTATTTACCTTGTCTACCGTGAGTCAACCATAATTCTTGACTCCGACGCACACCTATTTCTTTTTTGCTTCACTTCTCTACACACACCCACTCCCCTACTCGGGCACTCACCTAGTGGTTAAGAGGGGGACATTGTTAAGATATAAAAAACTCAGTTAGATAATAAAAGAGACAATGAAATATAAAAAAGAAGAGAGAGAAAATCATTTTGATCATAACTTTCAATCTGTAATGAATTTTTTATCGAAATAATAAGTATTAGATTCCTTATAAGAAATACTTTCTAACAAAATCAATATTGACATATTATAAAAACAATAATATTAGAGAGTATAATATATATGTTTAAGGGTACAATACTCATTTTTTCGTGTAGTACGAGTGTTTTGGATACAATATATCAACAAAATAAAAAAAGTTATAGTACCTTTAAAATGAATACTCAAAAGTAAGAGTATTGTACACATGAGTACATTAATAATATTTTGGGGTATAATGCCATGTTTGGGGGGGGGGGGGGGGGGTACATTACTCCAGTATTTGGTATAATACCAATGTTTACTTGTTGTTTCGGGTACAAATCTTGTATTTTAGAGTATAATATCCATGTTTCGAGTACAGTACACGTGTTTGGGGTATAATTAATATATATATATATATATATATATATATATATATATGCTCATCTTTAATACCCGCACGAGTAGCTACCCGCACACCCTTCCTATCACTTTTCTTTTAATTCACAATTGTAGAGGAGCATTTTATCTAGCTCCCCAAAAAATTTTATCCAAAAATAATATCATTTGCCCCACCAAAATAAAAAATACGCCCATATATTTACTGACTGTATATTTTCTGCGCAGTTACTTTTTTAGCCATATTGTCACTTTTTTATCAATATAGTCACTCTTTTGATTTTAGAGTTACTTTTGTGTACCATATAGTTACACTTTTAGACCCGCTGGTAGCGAAAAATCAGGCTACCCGCGAGGGCAGCAAATAAATCCCATATATATATATATATATATATATATATAAATATATATATATATATATATATATATATATATTCGGATACATTACTCTCTATATCACTCCCGTTTTGTGGGATGCAGTACCCTTATTTGGAATATGACATATGTGTTTTGAGTCACATTGATCCCATCTCAAAAGTATTGTATGAATTTTACTAACTGATGTAATGTACCCAAAAACACGAGTATGTACCCCCCAAACATGGTAATGTACCCAAAATACAGATATTGTACTCCAAAATACAAGTATGATATTTTTTCATATCATTTTTTTAAAGTATGTCAACACTAGTGTTGTTGGAAAGCATTTTACAAAGAATGTAGTAATTTTTATATTATTATAAAATTCATTACAGATTTAAATTATGAGAGATATTGTATCCAAAAACATGGATATTGTACCCAAAATATGTGCTATTGTACCTCCCAAATACATGTATTATATTTTCTCGTATTGTTTTTTTCCATGGTATGTCAACATTAGTCTTGTTGTAAAGTATTTTTTGTAAGGAATCTAATACTTTTATTTTTTATTGAAAAATATAATATTACTTGAAAGTTATGAGCAGTACAATGTTCTCTTTCTTCTGACTTTCCTCCTATTTCAAATAAAAAAAATTCTCCCCACCTTGGACTTTGCAGTCGACCCAGCCCGGTGGGTGGGTGATCAATGATTTCTAAAATTATTTCCTTTTTAGTGTGTCCCCTAAAAAAGGAGATCCATATTCGAATCCCAACATACACCTTGGTATACCACCCTTCTGAATGTTCGACCTCCACCACGAACGTAAGAGAGGAGAAGAGAATACCTCTTAGGGGTGCAGTACCTTTTTCAGGATCTTGGGGCAAAAAGCCCACTGTAGAGTAGTTATGATTCAGTATATCATACTACACCCTGTAGAGTAGTTACGATTCAGTATATCATAATACACCCTACCAAATGACAAACTAAGTGAAAAACGTTACATTTAAACACAATTCTTATTAATCTCATCCAGTGGCGGACCCAGAATTCTTAGACGGGTGAGGCCAAAATATAATGGACATTTTTATCAATAATATATATGTCAATGTATATAGTATATACATTACCACTATCATGGTTAAAAAATAGGGAACTTGTTTATCTAATTAAAAGTACGGATATGTAAAGGCTTACGATCATTGTTGTAGGCTTTTAGCCATAGATTCACTTGTATTTTGCTGTAATAATATATAATCACACCTATCTTAAATATATCTTTATTATAAGTAGATTAATGTTTTTTTTTCACTTATGCTTGGTCGAGGTCCACAAAGACTTATAAAAATGAAAGAGCTAGAAAACTGTATGGGCCATTCTATGCGTAAATCATGGGATAACACATATATATGTACAATAATAATTCATATCGAGTTTGCTTTTCTATTTTTCTTGGGTTGTTATGAATTGTTGTATCACTCTAAATAAGTGATTCTTAATATAAAAATAGATAATTAAAAAAATTCCAGCAAAGAACAGCTCAAATGGTGCGGCTTGATATTTTCAATATAGGGTTCCAATTTGAATATCACAAAGAGTGACTTTTTTATTATATTCCAATTCCAATTCCAATTCCATTCATTTGATATCCCTTTAGTCATCCGTCATGCAAGCAGTTAATTGTATGCTCTAAATAGCTCATGGGTTGATGGGACTCTGGATATGCATCATATTACATGAGTCGTCACTAAGTAGCCCTACCTCGATGTAGTTTCCTCGTTAATAAAATAAACATATGTGAAACTTGAAAATAAAAAAAATGCAGCGCTTGCGTATTTTAATTTTTCATTACATAATTTGTAATGCTTAATTATCATGCTTCGTTAGGTAGAGAATAAAGTCGATGATATACATAATTTATCGTCAAAATTGATCCACTCGTCCAATTTCGTCTCACGAGTCTAGTTATGTTGCGGTTAACTTATCTTATGGTATCTCATGAGTGTCTCTTTGTTTAGTTCCTACAAAACCGTGTAGTCTGCGCTCCATTTACTCGTTTATCTGACTCTCTCTCCAATTGCTGCTAGAATCTGGATTTTCTATACGTCTCCACTATTTTTCTCGCTCACTGTTCGCGCACTCACCACAACCGTCTTAATTACTTTGTTGACTGAGAACAAAAACAACTGTCTTAATTACTTTGTTGACCGAGAACAAAATGCCGCCGCGTCGTAGGCAGACAGTTAGCCAAAACGTGGTGTGGCCACATAACAATACCACGGGGTACTCGAGCCACCTGGCCAGCCATGGGTGAGGCCACGGCCTCAGGTGGCCCAAAGGTGCGTCCGCCACTGATCCCATCGTACCAAACAGAGGCCTAGCTTGGAGGTGGTATGCAAAGCCAATCCTCTGGTGAGGAATGTAACAAACTTGTGCGTATATCGGCGCATACCAAGAAATACAACACAGTTGTTTTGAAAGCACCCGAAGTAAACCGCACTGTCTTATGCTCACCTTCAAGCATCATCCAATACTTTTATAAGCCAGAGTTAGCGTGTTAGTAGGGCATACTCAGACTTCCTCAATTGGAGCAAGTAGTAAACGACATGGGCGGAGTTAGAATAGCAATTTTTATTTAGTCGGCGTGGGGTCCAACTACACTATAGAATGGTCGAAAATACAATAAAGATTGTGTTTCTTTTAGTCCATTATATCAATGATACATTTTGGCCTCTGGCGTCAGATTTAATAACTGCAATTTGATAAGAAACAAACTAATACAATACTTATTCAAAGTTGATTTCAGAAAAGAAGTCGCAATAGTCTAGAAGTAGTTATCAGGGGAGAAATTTAGGTACCACTTTAACTACAGCTTCGTTATCCTAAACAGAAACCGTCCTTAAACATAGCCCGAGAAATTAATAGTTCAACAAAGTTTGGGACGGCAACTATAGCTTCGGTTTATCAAGAACCAATGCTAGAATGTCCCCACGACGCTCCGTGTAAATATTTCCTCTAA
Organism: Alisma plantago-aquatica; assembly: GCA_963693085.1. Classification (NCBI taxonomy): domain Eukaryota; kingdom Viridiplantae; phylum Streptophyta; class Magnoliopsida; order Alismatales; family Alismataceae; genus Alisma; species Alisma plantago-aquatica. The sequence goes on along the minus strand of OY856409.1, from coordinate 965,363,120 downwards.
TTAGCTTTTGGCCCGTAAATATAAATGTTTGAAGATTTGGTGGAGTTATACTTCGATTTGGCTTCTTCAACTGATGTTCAAATATTCTCGTGATGCTCCTCACAAAATAAATATTCCCCTACAGATTAGCTTGTTACTCTGTTTTACCATGTAAACCGACGTAGAATATTTGAAGATTTACTATAAGTATGGAATATGGACCGTAGATTACAGTTCTTGTCCTTATTCCTCAAGAAAGTTATGGGATGTTTTAAGGATGACGTTTGAAATACAACACATGGGTTAACGGACATGCGAGTTTAGTGTATTCCATTTGTCAGTTTCACTTTCAAATTGACACATCGTTTTTTTGTGAACAAAACCGACATAATATCGAAGATATAGTTGTCATTTTGGCCATAACGTCTAGTTTTGCTTGAACTGAATCTAAAGCTCTACCAATAACACCCACAAAATTCTTTCTTTCCCAATTCTTTTTGTCTCTACCGTGAGAAACACTCCTTGCCGTGACTATTGACTGTGACCTTGCCCTCCTAATGCTCCCCTACATAGTATCGGTTGCCATTCTCCACCCTCCACCGTTGTATCATGTTGTTTCACCTCCTCTCCTTTCTCCATATTTTCACCACCAAAGTTGTCGACGTTCTTGAAATAGTTGTTGCTATTGGTGTCCTTAAAATACAATTGTTTTTGTTGCCGCCCTTGAAGTTGTTGTTTTTGTTGTCGTCATCTTTGTGGCCACCCATGAATCTGCCACCTCCATCTTTGTCTCGCCTATCCTTGAAGCAATGCTCCTCCTCAAACTGCTTGCGGCTCTTGCTGTCCCTACTACCCTTTTTCTCCCTTTGCTTGTTTCCATTGTGCTAAGTGCCATTGTTGTGATCACTACCTCTGTCATAAGAGAAGCTCGCCATCAATTGAGGTACTAATTGTTTGTTTCTTGTATAATTAGAAAGAAATTATAGATGTTTATTGAATATAGTTTCTTGTTTGGTTTTTATAACAAGTATGGTTGCTTGATTTATCTAGAATACATGTATAATTATTTGGTTTGTGTAGAATGAGTAATTGTATCACTGCATGTATGATGAATGTTATGTGTTTTCTATGTTTAGTGCATTGTTCAATTTGAATGTTGTATGTATGAATAGTTACACCTAAGAACCAATATAGTGAATTCATATGAATTTACCTAAATTAACTTGATTCAGACTGGAATTGGTATGAAATTACCAAAATCCCAAACCCTAAATTTTAATCCCTTAACCCTATTATATAAATCCTAAATCTTGAGCCACAAACCATGTTGGCCTCAAAACGCGTCCAAAATTTACTCATTAGGAGTAAATCTTAGATAGTCTTCATTTTGAGACCATTTTTGACACATATCTCACTTGAAATGTGTATTTTGTTTTTAGGAGTATTTCATCTGCCATTTTCTCATTTGTTCTCTAGGTATGTATGTAGCTGGGCATTTTCCCATTTATATTATGTATTTAGAGAACTGCAAAGAAATTCTATTGAAATATATTTGAAAGCAAAACATGCATTAAACACTCAGTAGTGAGAAAAATGTTTAAGAATGAGATAGGTGTACACATTCATCAAAATGAATACTATATATATATATATGTATATATATATATATATATATATATAAGTATATATATATAGTGTTGGCCTTGAAATTCAAAATTTACTCATCAGGATTAAAGCTTGGATAATCTCTGATTTGAGAATGTTCTTGATCATTTAATCTCACTTAGTATGTGAGTATATAATGCATGTTCGGTTTTCAAGAATATTTTGACAACTATTTTTTAATTTGTTCTCAGAGTGCATATGTATGTGGGTACTTACCCATCAACATTGGTGTACTAAGAGAAGTACGAAGATATGCTCTTGAAATATACTTTAACGTCATATAGAAATTATAAAAATCTAGTGATATTAAGTGTTGAAGAATGGGATAGGTGGTACACATTCATCAATATGAATGCTAAATACTATTGTAAAAATAATAAGAAATTTGGTCTCAATTCAAATATATTTTATTTAATAATTGATGTAGCTAACACTAGATTTGTTCAATGCTCATTGCAGTGTCAAATTAGGGCCCTAATGGATTTACGTTGGATGTCCATTCCAAATCAATGTGTTAAAGAGTTATAATGGGTCTTAATGAGTTTATAAAATTTGTGAAGGAACATAGGAGACAGCCTAGAGACAAGTTCTATTTCACCTATAGGAATTGTAGCAAAAACTTAAAAGTAGACATTGTTGAGGAAATCAAAATTCATGTAATGTGCAATGGAATTATACAAGGCTATACATGGTTGATGCATGGAGAGATTCTTAATATGAGATTAATGGATGTAGATGGTCATTCTTGTATGGAAGAAGAAATGGCAAACAATGTTTATGTGAATGAAGCAATTCAGAAGGCATGATTGATGTTATGTTTGATAGTTTTGGGACAAAGCTTAATGATCTATCTTTCTAATTTAGAAACATTGCACATGATTATGAGAATTTGTTATATTTAGGTTTTCTTAATTAAGAGGTTGATTGTTGTGCTAAAATTGTATACTTGAAAGGGTAACAATAGTGGGAGCAACAAAAGTTTCATGTCTATATTGTCTTTTTTTAAGAAAATCTTCCTAATGCAAACAAGCTTCTATCTCAATATATGAAACAAAGAAAATATTTTGCCCAATGAGAATGGTTAAGAAGATATATGAATGCCTGAATGATTGGGCATTATTTTAAAAGGACTGTTTCAATTTGAAAGATTATTTAAAATGTATGGTGTCAAGGTACAAAATGACAACATCTAGTAAGAAAAATGCTAGCTCTTTTTCCATGGTGATGTGGTGTCTAACTATAATACCAAGGTTTCAGTGCTTATTTGACAATTTGGAAGATTTGCATAATTTATCTTCGCATACATAAGTAAAGATAAAAAAATGATGGGGTCCCTACAACATGTGGAAGATTCCCCACAATAGAAAAAATATATTTATTATTCCCTCAATTTTTTGAAGGATTTAGAAATTTAAGACCTAGAATTTGTACTGACGAGATGGATCCATCATACATTAAGTAGCCAACACAACACTTGGTTTGTTATGATTCTTATATACAATCCTCCTTTTTAGTTGTGTATGAAAAGTAAGCATGTCATGCTGTCAATGTTGATATCAGGACCCAAACAACCACACAATATCATTGGTATTTACCTTGAACTTCTGATTGATGACTTAAAGAAACTATGAGAAGAAGGCATTATGACTTATGGTGCTTCACGTGGAGAGAGCATTAATTTGCGTGCTATGTTATTTTGCATGATTGGTGACTTCTCAACATCTATAGTTTGTTAGGATACACCGTAAAATAAATTAGAGTGTGTCCTATATGTGAGGAAAACACATATTCAATGCACCTAAAAATATGGTGTCAAGACTATATATCATAGTCATTGATGGTTTCTCCGAAAAGTACATTCTTATTCCAGGTTGTGCAACATATATATTTTCTCAATTAAGGAATAGTGTGCCCCTAAATCTATATCAAGGGAGAATGTTTATGAAAGAATAAAAACCATTGTCAACATATTTGGTACGGGACCATGTACTACGACACATTTGACAAATATTTATTTAAGAAGATTCAATATTTTGGGATCTTCCTTATCAGAGTTCTTTGACAATTAGGCATTATATCGATGTCATGCATGTTGAGAAAAATATATTCAATATAATCATTGATACTCTATTGAATATACTAGGAAAGACTAGAGATGGTATTAAAATCTAGAATGGACCTACATGGAATGGGTAAAATGAAAGAAACAACGGTGGAGGTTATCAATGGTCTCCACACATATTTACATCCTTCTTGTTACACTTTGTCCAAATAGGACAAAAGATCTTTTTGTTGGTACTTATTTATGTTAAGGTACCATAGGGAATATCTTTCAATATCGATAGATTATTATCAATAAAGGACATGAAGTTGATAGGTCTTAATGTCATGATTTTCACACCCTAATGCAACAAACATTGCATGTGACTATCCGATATATACTAGAAAAGCATAAAAGGTTCACAATCACCAAGATTTTTTTCTTTTATAACACTCTATGCAACAAAGTTAGAGATCCTAAGAATGTTGATAAATTGCAAAGAGAAGTGATTGTTACCTTGAGTTAGCTTGACATATATTGTGTCCTTAATTTTTTATATTAAGTACATCTTATTATCCATTTGACTTGGAAGTGAAGATGTTGGGTTTCATTTCTTGCATTGGGTATATCCTTTTGAAATGTACAAGAGTATTTTGAAAGGAGATGTCAAAATCATTATCGACCTATGGAGAGTATTATTGAGGGTTACGTGTCTAGGGTGGTAATGGACTTGTGTAATGATTTTTTGAGTTGCAATGAAACTCCCATAGATGCAAAGTCATGTCACATTGATACTTACTCACTACTACAGAAATGGCTTATAACGTCACTTTTAAAGGCGTCGGTTGCATAAATACACTGACACCTAAACAATAAAGTATCGGTTTATAAAATAAACCGACATCAATCTGTGAAGGGCGACCAGACACAGGTATCTCTTTTATTCGGTGTCGGTTCCTTAATAAAAAATTGACGCCTAAAATTAACCGCCAAATCTAAAATTTCCAGTGAAAAAAATTACCTTCAAAATTTAACATATGGCGTCGGTCATTAACTAATAAACCGACGACTAAAGGTTATTCGCGAACAGAAATTGGGCACATTTTGATCGTCGATTTTACAACAATGACCGACGCCTATGGGTTTTCCCGTGCTATTCACGGAAAATTTTTCACACCCTTTGAGCATCGAATTTGTAAAAAAACCGACGACTATGGTCATTAATCGAGAACAAATTTTTTAATCGGCATATGTAGATAGACGTCGGTTTTTTTCTAGTTAAAACCGACGACTATCATTGAGATCAAATATCGATTTTTGTGTAGAACCGACACCTTTAGTTTTATGTGTTGGTTTTGTTTAATAACCGATACTGAATGTTAACTTAATAGCCCGTGAGCGAGCCTGACTCTTCCCATTTCTCTGTATCATTGCAATCGGCTTAGGGTCTGGCGATTCCGGTGAGCAAGCACACTCCCTCCGCACCGCCGCCCACCGTCGCCGTTCTCCTTATTCGTCGCTACTTCCGTCGTTCTCCTTGCTTGTCGCCGACCACCTACTGCTCGTCGGCCACCAGTTCGACTGCTCACCTGCTGCCTCCGGCCACCTGTTGCTCTCCGGCCACCTGACTACTCATCGGCGCCCTAGATTCTCTCTCGTCCTTGCTCGCTCGTCAGCCACCTGCTGCTCGCCGGCTGCCCGCTCGACTGCCTTCCGGCTCCCTACTCGCCTGGCTATTGATCGCCGCCTGCCTGCTCTCCCCTGCCTACTTGCCTACCCTCCATCTCGCCCTCTCTCCCTGCTTACGCCTGGTTGGGCTCAAACAGAGGTAAACATCCCCCAAAAACCCTATTTTATTACATTGTTTGATCTTAAATCACATAGACTTAATCAACATTGCTACTTGTATGATCTTAGTGATTAAAATCACTCTTTCCTTGTACCTCAGTAACTAATGTTCCCTTGAGATGAGTGTTAATTGAGCTAGCTTTCTTACTTTCCTTGTAATGTATCTTTTATGTGCTATGACCCACTAGTCACCTTTAGAGTATTAAAATGATGCAACGTGTACACTTGTTAAGTTTGAATCTATAAATCCCATGAAATGAGATCACCCCACAAAACCAGTAGTCACTATTATGTCTTGTATACTCTAGAATCAAGATCTAATACTTTTATGCTATTTTAACACCATGAGACCTTTTTTTCTCATTCTAGTGGATTATTATGACCTATGATGACCTAACATGAAACCATGCTCTTAATGATATGATTGTGTTGGCCTAGAAACCCGTCCAAGATTTACTCATTAGGAGTAAATCTCGGATAGTCCCCGGTTTGGGACTGTTCTTGAACACCTAATCTCACTTAGGATGTAAGTGTATAATGTGTATTGGGTTTTCGAGAAAATTTTGGTAGCATTTCCTCGTTTGTTCTCTAAGTACATATGTACTTGGAGAACAGTGGGGAAATGTTGTCGAAATTTTCTTGAAAACCCAATACACATTATACACATACTAGTGAGATTAGGTGTTCAAGAATGGGATAGGTGGTACACATTTATTATATATAAGAATGACATCACATGTATAAAACCCTAAAGTTTTAACCATAAAATCTAATCTATTTACCCTAGACCCTAATCTTGTTGTAATATATACTTATTTTCTCTTTGATCATAGAATGGATAGATCATGGATGTCCATTCGCAATTGTTGCACCCCAGAGTTTATTTCTGGTCTTGATCAGTTTATTAGATTTGCCGAGGAACATAGGAAACAACCTGGAGATAGGTTCTACTATCCATGTAGGCATTGCGGTAACAACTTCAAAGTCAGTATTGGTGACGAAATCAGAAGTCATGTCATGTGCAACGGGATTGTATAAGGCTATACAGAATGGCACTGGCATGGAGAGATTTCAAACCCGAAACCAGTGGATGTCGATAGCAGTGCTTGTGTGGAAGAAGAAATTGCCTTCGATGACGTAGATGTGAACGAATCAGTTCCAGTAGACATCGTTGATGCGATGTTGGATAGTTGTAGGGTAGAGCACACCAAAACGGATCCACCTCCCATGTTTAGAAACATTATGGATGATGCTGAGATACTGTTATACACGGGTTGTAAGTTTACGAAGCTTAGCGCTATGTTGAGATTGTATAAACGAAAAGCTAACAATCGATGGAGCGACAAAAGCTTCACGTCATTGTTGTCTTTGTTGAAAGGAATTCTTCCTGAAGGAAACGAGTTGCCGATCTCAACATACCGGTTAAAGAAATTGTTGTGCCCAATGGGAATGGAGGCCAAGAAGATACACGCATGCAAGAATGATTGTGTATCATTTCAAAAAGACTATGTGGATTTGAAAGATTGTCCGAAATGTGGTACGTCAAGGTATAAATTGACGACTTCAGGGGAGTCCAAAATTGTTTCTCCCACCAAGGTGATGTGGTATCTACCTATAATATCACAGTTTCAACGCTTGTTTTCCAATCCTATAGATGTGAAGAATTTGAGGTGGCATGCAGATGTTAAGAAAAATAATGATGGGATCCTACGACATGCGTTTGATTCCCCACAGTGGAAGAAGATTGATTTATTGTACCCTGAATTCAATGAAGAGGACAGGAATCTAAGACTTGGGCTTTGTACAGATGGGATGAATCTGTACGGGACATTGAGCAGCCAACATAGCACTTGGCCAGTTATGCTTGTTATATATAATCTTCCTCCCTGGTTGTGTATGAAAAGTAAGTATGTTATGTTGTCATCTTTGATATCGAGCCCCAAACAACCTGGAAATGATATCGACGTTTATCTTGAACCTATGATTGATGACTTGAAGAATCTATGGGGTGAAGGTGTGATGACCTATGAAGCTTCACGAAGAGAGACATTTTGTTTGCACGCTATGTTGTTTTGCACTGTGAATGACTTTCCAGCATATGGGAATTTGTCTGGATATAGTGTCAAAGGATCTAAAATGTGTCCTATATGTGAAGAGAACACTAATTCAATACAACTAAAATACGGTGGCGAGATTGTATATCTTGCTCATCGAAGGTTTCTTCTAAAATTTCACCCGTATCGTAGGTTGCGCAAAGCATTCAATGGACGGAATGAGGAACGTAGTGCACCCACTACTACAGAAACAACATTCAGTGTCGCTTTTCTAGGCGTCGGTTATTTAGGAAAACTGACGCCTATAATATTAGACGTCAGTTATTTATGCAAACCAATGTCTATATTTGAAGATCAGCCAGACACGGGTACCGCTTTGTATTCAGCGTCGGCTGGTTATAACAGACCGATGCCTAAAATCACTCATGAAATCCAATTTTCGAGCAAAAAACATTTTAGGTTACCTACAGCGTCGGTCTTTTAACAATTCACCGACGCCTATTTAAAATGAAAATTTGAGCGAAAAGTCCCACTTTCAGTGTCGGTTATCCTTCGATAACCGACGCGGATAATGGTTCCCACCAAATAATTTAGGGTAAAGGTTGTCTAGTTGGGCGTCGGTGTTTTACTATCAACCGACACTAAATCATAATAGGCGTCGGTTTTATAGATAACCGACGACGTTGACCAACTTAATAATCCCGATCACCCGGCTCTTCCCCCTTTCTTCCTGTTTCATCGCGATATTGTTGTGTTGCTGCCGCCGTTCTCCTGAAATCGCCCGACGACCCCACTGCTGCTCACCGCCGCTACTACTGGTACTTCTCCGCTCGCCGCCGCCACTGCTGCTGGTGCGCCGCTGCTGCTGGTGCACCTCTACTCGCCGCTGCCGCTGCTGCTCTGCTCTGCTCTTCTCATTCCCGACGTCGCTGTTGTTGGTTCATCGCCCGCCGCTCTTCTCTCTCTTCTTCCACCGCCACTGCGGCCGCCGCTCACCGCCGCACTTTCCACGCTAGCTCCAGGTAGCGCTACCTCTTTGCTTCCTTCTCCCTAGTTATTTACCAACATGCAAGCACGGCCATGGTTGTGTTGACCTACCACGGCCGTGCTGGACAGCACGACCGTGGCTGTGTTGCCCTACCACGGCCGTGCTCGACAACACGTCTGTGGTAGGCCAACACAGCCACGGCCGTGCTTGCTGTTGGTAAGGATATGAACAAATTTTTATGTAATGCTTTATGTAAATCCTAGGATATGAGCAAATTTTTTGCTTGCATATATTTGTGCTTCTAATCCTAATGTTTGACTTAATTCAGTAAATTTTGATGCATGTTGAAATAAGATTTAAACTTGTCAATTCTGGCATCCTGATTTGATTTGATTAAACCTAACATTGATGAAATACTAACATCAATTGTGATGAAACCCTAACATTAATTGTGATGAAACCCTAACATGTACATATCTATTATTGTGTTTGTTGGCCTAGAAACCCGTCCAAGATTTACTCATTAGGAGTAAATCTTGGATAGTCCCCGGTTTGGGACTGTTCTTGAACACCTAATCTCACTTAGGATGTAAGTGTATAATGTGTATTGGGTTTTCGAGAAAATTTCGGTAGCATTTCCCCGTTTGTTCTCTAAGTACATATGTACTTAGAGAACAGCAGGGAAATGCTGCCGAAATTTTCTTGAAAACCCAATACACATTATACACTTACTAGTGAGATTAGGTGTTCAAGGATGGGATAGGTGGTACACATTTATTATATATAATAATGACATCACATGTTTTTGTTGGCCTAGAAACCCATCCAAGATTTACTCATTAGGAGTAAATCTTGGATAGTCCCCGGTTTGTGACTGTTCTTCAACACCTAATCTCACTTAGGATGTAAGTGTATAATGTGTATTGGGTTTTTGAGAAAATTTCAGTAGAATTTCCCCGTTTGTTCTCTAAGTACATATGTACTTAGAGAACAGCGGGGAAACGCTACCGAAATTTTCTTGAAAACCCAATACACATTATACACTTACTAGTAAGATTAGGTGTTCAAGGATGGGATAGGTGGTAGACATTTATTATATATAAGAATGATATCACATGTGTTTGTTGGCCTAGAAACCCATCTAAGATTTACTCATTAGGAGTAAATCTTGGATAGGAGTAAAATTATATACTTTTTGTATGGAGTCCGGCTTCATTGTAGATAATAGGAGTAAATCTTGGATAGGATGTAAGTGTATACCCTAATCTTGTCCTAATATATACTTGTTTTCTCTTTGATCATAGAATGGATAGATCATGGATGTCCATTCGCAATCGCTACACCCCAGAGTTTATATCTGGTCTTGATCAGTTTATTAGATTTGCCGAGGAACATAGGAAAAAACCTACAGATAGGTTCTACTGTCCATGTAGGCATTGCGGTAACAATTTGAAAGTCAACACTGGTGAGGAAATCAAAAGTCATGTCATGTGCAATGGGATTGTACAAGGCTATACATAATGGCACTGGCATGGAGAGATTTCAAACTCGAAACCAGTAGATGTCGATAGCAGTGCTTGGGTGGAAGAAGAAATTGCCTCTGATGATGTAGATGTGAACGAACCAGTTCCAGTAGACATCGTTGATGTGATGCTGGATAGTTGTAGGGTAGAGCACACCGATCCACCTCTTATCTTTAGAAACATTGTGCATGATGCTGAGATACCGTTATACACAGGATGTGCTAAGTTTACAAAGCTTAGAGCTGTGTAGAGATTGTATAAGTTGAAAGCTAACAATAGATGGAGCGACAAAAGCTTCACTGAATTGTTGACTTTGTTGAAAGAAATGCTTCCTGAAGGAAACGAGCTGCCAATCTCAACATACCGGGTAAAGAAAATGTTTTTCCCAATGGGAATGGAGGCCAAGAAGATACACGCATGCCCGAATGATTGTGTATTATTTCAAAAGGACTATGTAGATTTGAAAGATTGTCCAAAATGTGGTGCGTCACGGTATAAATTGACGACTTCGGGGGAGTCCAAAACTGGTTCTCCTGCCATGATGTTGTGGTATCTACCTATAATATCACGGTTTCAATGCTTGTTTGCAAATCCGAAAGATGCAAAGAATTTGAGGTGGCATGCAGATGTTAAGAAAAATAATGATGAGATCCTACGACATGCGTCTGATTCCCCACAGTGGAAGAAGATTGATCTATTGTACCCCAAATTTTGGTGAAGAAAATAGGAATCTAAGACTTGGGCTTTGTACAGATGGGATGAATCTGTACGGGACATTGAGCAGCCAACATAGCACTTTGCCAGTCATGCTTGTTATATACAATCATCCTCCCTGGCTGTGTATGAAAAATAAATATGTTATGATGTCGTTGTTGATATCGGGCCCTAAACAACCCAGAAATGATATCGATGTTTATCTTGAACCTCTGATTGATGACTTAAAGAAACATTGGGCTGAAGGTGTGATGACCTATCATGCTTCAGGAAGAGAGACATTTCGTTTGCATGCTATGTTGTTTTGCACTATTAATGACTTTCCAGCATATGGGAATTTGTCTGGATAGTGTCAAAGGAGCTAAAGCGTGTCCTATATGTGAAGAAAACACTGATTCAATAAGACTAAAACATGGCGGCAAGACTGTATATCTTGGTCATCAAAGGTTTCTTTCAAAATTCCATCCGTATCGTAGGAAGCGCAAAGCATTCAATGGATGGAATGATGAACGGAGTGCACCTAAACCTATACCAGGGGATGTTTTTTATGAAAGAGTAAAAGACATTGTCAATGAATTTGGTAAGAAATCACAATGTAGTATGGCCACACGGAGTGACAATTCTTCATTCAAGAAGAAGTCAATATTTTGGGATCTTCCTTATTGGAGTTCTTTGACAGTCAGGCATTGTATCGATGTAATGCACGTTGAGAAAAATGTCTGTGATAGGATCATTGGTACTCTGTTAATATACCAGGTAAGACTAAAGATGGGATAAAATTCAGACTAGACCTATGTGAAATGGGAATAAGGTCAGAATTAACAGAATTATGTGAAATGGGTAATAAAAGAACATACTTACCTCCCGCTTGTTACATGTTGTCTAGAAAGGAGAAGAAAGCTTTTTGTGAATGCTTGGTAAATGTTAAGGTGCCACATGGTTACTCATCCAACATCCGTAGATTGGTATCAATGAAAGATCTGAAGTTGATAGGTCTTAAATCTCATGATTGTCACACTCTAATGCAATAAATATTGCCCGTGGCAATTCGATCTATATTGTCGAAGTATGTAAGGTTTGCAATCACCAGACTTTGTTTCTTTTTCAACAGTCTATGCAGCAAAGTTATTGACCCTGATACTCTCGATAATTTGCAAAGAGAAGTGGTTGTTACCCTATGTCAGCTTGAGATGTATTTCCCTCCTTCGTTCTTTGATATCATGGTACATCTTGTTGTCCACTTGACTAGGGAAGTTAAAATGTTGGGCCCAGTTTTCTTGCATTGGATGTATCCTTTTGAACGATACATGAGCGTTTTTAAAGGTGATGTTCAAAATTGTTATCGGCCTGAAGGGAGTATTATTGAAGGTTATGTGGCAAGAGAGGTTATGGATTTTTGCAATGACTTTCTGAGTGGTAATAACACTCATGTTAATGACAAGAATATTGAGGAGGGCAATAGAATTTTGGGATCACGGGTGAAAGTAATCAGCCGTGAGTAGTTGGAACAAGCTCACTTGTATATTTTACACAACATGGATGAAGTGAGTGTTTATATCGAGGAACATACCAATTTCATCAAGAGACAACATCCTCGAGCAAGTTCAATGTGGCTTGCTAGAGAGCATAATAAGACTTTTACTAAGTGGTTTGAAGATAAAGTCTTACATCAACTATCTCAAACACTAAATGATATTACAGAAACTATCAAATGCCTCACCTTTAAACCAAAACCGAATGTTATGTCTTATGAAGGGTTTGACATTAATGGGTTCACATATTACACAAAGCGCCAAGATGATAAGAGTGTCGTCCAATATAGTGGGGTCACTCTTCAAGCATCGACTATGTATTTTGCAAGTACAAAGGATACTAACTAGGCCCTCAGTGACGTGCAAAAAGCAAGGCGTGCACTGAATGTGCATGACCACACTATGGGTCCAAAGGGCTATGCAAGCATTCACCAAAGACTACAGGCAGAGTCTGCGGCTACTCAGGAGTCTGCCACACCCATGCCTCGCCATGATATCTAGATAGCTGGGAGGCAAAACAAGAAGGGTGAAATAAAGAAGCTCGTAAATGCTGAGGCGGCTGTGAAAATGATAAAATACAACTCTTAGAGTAATCATTTGAATATTGATTATTTGTGGTGTTAACTTACCAATTTCTTTTGATGGTGATTAGCGGGAGCTGCATGAGCAGAGGAAACAAGGCACGTTCATCCCTCATGGCACAAGGGATAAATTGATAGTTGCTCTGGGTAACCCAGAGCATCCTGGATGTGTTAAGGGTGCAGGAGCTGGTGTGGGCATCAAAGCATTCTTTGGGCCATCCTAGCGCAAACCCAGAGTGGGACTTTCACAAGAAGAGGTAACTTATTCTTTTTTTTAGAATGTTACTGCAAAAGGGAATTCAATAATAAGAAGCTAATGTTTCTTTTATCCATGTATAGGAGAATAAGAGAGTCGAGGATATAGTTGCTAAGAAGGTCAATGATATAGTTGTTGAGAAGGTCAAGGAAGAAATAGTGCGGTGGTAGGCATCTCAGGCTTCCAATCAGCCTATGGTGACCCACTCTTCTCCTGATGCACAGACTGCGAGTAATCATGGAGACCCATCGCCTAGCACGTCTGCTGTAAGTATTGTTTATGACATTGTAGCTAGTCTTTTCAAGATGATATGTTCAAAAGGTGATATGTATATATGTATAACATTCTTTACGTAAATTTGTAGGCATTGAAGCCATGCCGCTTAAGAATGCAAGCTTCCTGGGGCAACGTTTCATGGGACTCCAATGCCGCAGGGCTACGTTCGTGTGAGCTCGATATGTGTATTACCCGATTGGAGGGAAGCTGCATTGCCATATGCCCACCCAGATATTGATACACTTGGTCAGGCAGAAGGCGAGGTGATATTGTGGCCCAAAGCAGACGTCGTCTACACTACTGAAATTGTAAGATAAATTTACATTACTTTAGATTGTTAATGTGTATATATGAGGTCAACTGATCTAAAATTATATATACAAGTTAAAAAGAAGACACCCTGAGCACATAGGCCTCCACCTCCACTTCCTGCATTACCAAGTTGGGTTCCAACTGACCTAAAATACCCATTAGGTCCTGCTTGTAGGGGAATGACATGTTGGCTACGGGCACATAATATACATTACCCTATAATTATTTCTTTAGAAGCAGATTATGCAGGTCAATCATACGATAGCTCTTTATTTATACAAGATATTATTGAGTTGTTTATGTATGATTGGCTGAATACATCAATGATAGAGACATGGATAAGGTGAGATCTTGTTTATACATTATATACCTTGTGTAAGATCTGGTGATCTGGTTTCTTATATATTAATGCATACGTAATACATGTTTTGCATCTACTTAGTCGAAGATCAATGCAAACAATTTGCATTTGACCATGTGGGATTTTTAATTCCATCATTGATTAGTATGGTAGCTAAAGACCCTGATAGTGTTCAACAATACTATATAGATGCTTTTACAGTTTTCGGTGAGCAAAAGAAGACGATAATAATAGCTCCATTCAATGTCAAGTAAGTTTACTTTATTTATAATTTGGACTTAAGAAAATTCCATTTTTATTGTGCATTTTGAGTTATTAATTTTAACTTTTTTTACCTCTAGCGGTAGACATTGGGAGTTACTAGTTATTGTCCCCGGGACGTTCACTGTTTATTATCTAGATCCTGCGGGAAGTACATTGAACACTAAAATTGGACACATATTGAGAATGCCATTATTCTGGTGAGAAATATTTCATTTTTATATCCGTTAACATATGTTATTACATTACTATTTAATTATGCAATTTACTGTGTTACATTAACATGTAGGGGTTTAGATGCATTCAAAAATGCTGGAGGAAATGTCCCAAGGAGAAAGAACCAGCCAATAATTTGGGAGAACGTAAAAGTAAGTTCCCGACTCCAATGTATATATTATTTATGTGAATTGTGCTTAGTTGTATTTTTTAATATTTTGTATGTTTTAATTTATAGTGCGCTACACAAGACAACGGCTGGGCATGCACATACTATGTGATGCGATTTATACAGATGATTATCTGACATGCCACATTGGATATTAATACCATACATGAGGTATTATATATAGTCTCATTAGTTAGTATGAAATATATCAATCTTATTTTTATATTATTACTTATATATATACATCATTCTCTTTGCATGTGCTTAAAACTGACCACACTATAGGTAAACACTTAAAAATGTACATGCTCCATATACGATAGAAGCATTAAATGAAATAAGAGAAGAATGGGCAAAAGCCATACAAGCAGTGGCGAATGTAAGATATAATTGGGATGCTGATAGCGATGCTGAATGATATTTTGTAAATGAATATTTCTGAATGTTTATACATGTCTGAATGTTTCTACATGTATTTGAATGTTTCTACATGTGTGAATGTGAGAATTGAATTGATGTCTGAATGTATCTACTTGTGTGAAAAAATATTTGTTGATTTTGTAGGTTTGTGGCCTGTTTGTAGGCTGATATCAATGGATGTCGTAAACCTGCAGTTCAGAAAACTGAACTGCAAGTTCTCATCCTGTTAACCAGCCACAGCAGGCCTGCAAACTAATAAGAAAAAAAATTAAAGTATAGGCGTCGGTTATTTATAGAACATCGTCATCAAAGGCCTACAACGTCGGTTATTTGATAAAAACTGACGCCTAATAGGACAAACAACCTGACCGTGCAGGAAAGCACGACCGTGGTGGAAAAGGCGTCGCTTATTAGTATAAAACCGACGCCTATAGTACTATTCACTGCCGTGCAGCGAAGCACGGCCGTGCTTCGCCGTGTCGTCTGGGTGTATGGCGTCGGTTGTTAAGTTGTTAACCAACGCATAAAGTGTCCTAGGTGGTGCTCTTTTTTGTGGCGCGAACCTTATAGACGTCGGCCAACTATATATAACCGACGCATATATGTCATATAGGCGTCGGTTAGAAAACTGATGCCGAAGAGTTCGACCTTTAGCGGCGCCCACATAGGCGTCACTTGAAAACCGTTGCCAACGGGGGTTAAACAACTGACGCCAAAGACTGTTTCTGTAGTAGTGACCTAAACCTATATCAGGGGAGGATGTTTATGAAAGAGTGAAAGACATCGCCAATGAATTTGATAAGAGATCACAATGTACGATGGCCACAAGGAGTGACAAGTCTTTATTCAATAAGAAGTCAATATTTTGGGATCTTCCTTATTAAAGTTCTTTGACAGTCAGGCATTGTATCGATGTCATGCACGTTGAGAAAAATGTATGTGATAGCGTCATCGGTACTCTGTTGAATATACCAGGTAAGACTAAGGATGGGATAAAATCCAGAATGGCCCTACGTGAAATGGGAATAAGGACAGAATTAACAGAAGTAGTTAGTAGCGATCGGAGAACATACTTACCTCCCGCTTGTTACACGTTGTTTAGAAAGGAGAAGAAAGCATTTTGTGAATGTTTGATAAATGTTAAGGTGCCACAGGGTTACTCATCCAACATCCGTACATTGGTATCAATGAAAGATCTGAAGTTGATAGGTCTTAAATCTCATGATTGTCACACTCTAATGCAACAAATATTGCCTATGGCAATTAGATCTATATTGCCGAAGCATGTAAGGTTTGCAATCACCAGACTTTATTTCTTTTTCAACAGTCTGTGCAGTAAAGTTATTGACCCTGATACTCTCGATAATGTGCAAAGAAAAGTGGTTGTTACCCTATGTCAGCTTGAGATGTATTTTCCTCCATCGTTCTTTGATATCATGGTACATCTTGTTGTCCACTTGACTAGGCACTACAACAATATGACCCTATACCAGCAACTCAATAAATGCTGGAATAGGCCCAAAAATGTTGGTATAGGCTATACCAGCGGCCAATAAATGCTGGCTATACTGATGACGGCATAGGTCTATACCAGCATTTTTTGATCCTATGCTAGCACTTGTAAATGCTGGTACAAGTGTGTTGGGTTAGCTCTCACCAAAAGCTATGCCCTCTAACTCGTCACTTAGGAGGTGCTGGTAAAAGTTTCATAGTCACTGGTATATGTAGTTTTGGAACCAAAAATAACCATCATGTGACCAATACACCGATATTGAAAAGATGTCAGTAGTTTTATTTGATGACATGGCGGGAAAACAAATACTATTAAATTAAGGCTACTGATATCAGGTTCTTTGTTTCCAAGTTAGAACATATTTCCTATCATCTAAATTCTTCCAACACGTATAGGATACACAATTTGCATAATATTATTTGTTGCTTGGTAACAGATAACAAAATCACTGCATACATAATTATCATATGAATTGACTTATCAAATTTATATCAGTAAAATATGAAATCCATTGGGAGAATTCAAAATTATATTTGATATTGAATAGGAGTTACATGAGGAGGACATTGACCTTGCCCCTTGTAAATATTAAAAAAACATACAACTTGAACTAATCATGAGTACATATGTTGTGAGAAATATACTCAATTCTATCATATATTAAATAAAATTCCATCCCTGTCAGTATAGTACATCATTGCAGATCCCTCACACCATACATGTAGCCATTTTTGTAGCATCAATGTCCCTCCCTTGTCTACATAAAAATATGCATAAGATATAATTTAGTAATTATAAATGGAAGCATAAAACTGACTAAAAGCATGGAGTAATCTATAAGAAAAGACAATATGTGATGCTATATTAAAAATTGATGATGTAAAAGTTTGAAGATATCTAGATTCATCTAACAAATTGTCTTAACTAAATTGTTGCAACTAATATCACCATCACTGTTATGTTGTACTAAGACAAATGAACATGTTGGCAGTGGAGAGTAAACACGTTGTCTTAAGAAAACAAGTTGGTGTAGATAAAGTACATGTAAATGGACTAGTTTATTTGCATTATACTAGCATGAAAATACATAAAATTGATCAATCTCATATGTATTATAAATGTCATGGTACATGGATAAGATCTATGTTCAACATCATCATAAACATCCTTAAATTGAATTTCAATATTTATTTTTGAAAAAAATACTAGTTGTAAGAATGAATATGAGGTTAGAAATTAGTTTATAAACCCCAAAAAATGATTTTCCTATACATACGAGTTACTAGTTTTTTTCAGCTTGACATTGATAAAGAAAGAAAGTATAATGTAACATTCTTATGATGTCCTAGACTACCTCAATCATGTTCATCTCATCTTTCTATTAGAACTTTCTAGAGATGCTGATGTTGACAACACATACCTGAAACCGAAGAATCCAAGGGAAAAATAGGTTATGTTCTACATATAATAATGTGTAATTATATGAAGGAAATGTGGATTAGATACAGGTATTTACAATATTTTTATTATATGTTGGGGATTAGTCTGAATACTGGGCAAATCCTATTTCAACATTCATCTTCTAGAAAGTTTCCAAGCAGCCACTAATATACATTACCATGAAGCATAGTACATACATATAAAAGTTCCTGTAACTTGTCCTGCAAAATTAACTTAGACGTCAGTAGTAGTTTCTGTCAGATATGAACTACACATACAAAGCTAGAATTAGGACTAAGAGCAAACTTTTGGGCCTTCTCGTCTTTGGATAAGACTTTCCCGACCTGTGGCAAATCAGTCCTTAGTTAAAATGTAACCATATAAATGCTTTTGGCGATGCTATAACCATGTAATGAGCACACATATATCTCGCCAACCATATGCATTTGTGGTTATTATTAATAAACTATGTTATCCCATATACTAGCTCAACTTGGCAGCTCTTATCCCAATCCTCATTCAATGTGAAGCCACAAGTTTTCGTTTTCCATTTTTGGAAAACAAAATAAAGTTGTTTTCAATATTTTCTTCATCACTGCGGTAACATTGCAAAAGAAAAAGAAAATAAACATTGATATGCACAAAAAGCAAGCTGAAGATATAACCAATACGCAAGCTAAAGATGTATTAATGTAATCATTAATTTACAAGAAAAGAAAACTGAAGAAACTCACATACGCAAACCGAAGAGGTGTTAATAGATACAGATCACAACTCCTCCCGAATGACAACAATCTGCAAGAAAACCAGAAATGGAAATCACTTTAAAAATATCAGAACGCAAAAGTAATTGTACAGAAAACACCTGATCAAATCAGTTTGTTAATCTATGGACAAATACGATCAACTACCGGCACTAAGAAGAATTGTGGGAGTGATGATCTTTGTTAGTCGTATCATTCAGGCCCTACTTTTTTGTGTCGTGTCAATTTTCAGGCTAAGTTCATCCCATTAACATATATCATATAATTACAGACCCGATGCTGACATTCGACAACCGCTCTATGTTGGCGTCGTTGCTCTTCTGCCCCCGCCAAAGACCGATGCTCGCCCAGCACTCAAATAACCTCTCCACGAATCTTACTCATCGGAACCCCTATTACGACCCCAATAATGACCGTATCAATAGCAGGCAGTATAGTTAGGACGTTGATGTTGATCTTCATGAGAGCGATAGAGAAATGAGGCGATAGTTGTCTGAGAAATCCGTTCACTGGGAACTTGCTCCACATGGGAAGGTCGAAGGCTGTCATTGATACTTTTGGAGAAACTCATGGCGCACGGTGACTTGCGTGTCGCGGTGGGTGATGGACCCTAGCCACACTACCGCCAGCCGACGGTAGAGGCTGAGCGGTAGACCGGCGTGAAGTTGGGAACCCTAGAGTTAGAGTTGGATTTGATTTTGAATAAAGCTTCCTGTTCTCAGCTTGTATTTGGGGTAATGATCTTTTGCAATCCCGCTAAAATCCCCCGCCCCCCACAAAATGATTGTACTTTTTAAAAATATCCTTATATATTTTTTCAGTATTGACCAAGGACGGGATCGAGTAAAACCGACAAAAGGAATTAAAAAACATTCAATATATAGGATATTAGTCGATATATACCAGCAACAATTATCTGCCGGTAGATGTAACCTATACCAGCTGAAACTATATGGTGTTGGGGTATGATGCTGTTATTGACAATATTTCTTGTAGTTAGGGAAGTGAAAATATTGGGACCAGTTTTCTTGCATTGGATGTATCCCTTTGAACGATACATGAGCATTTTTAAAGGTGATGCTCGAAACTGTTATCGGCCTGAAGGGAGTATTATTGAGGGTTATGTGGCGAGAGAGGTTATGGATTTTTACAATGACTTTCTGAGTGGTAATGATGCTCCCATGAATGACAAGAATATTGAGGAGCATTTTGGCAAAGGAGTTTTGGGATCACGGGTGAAAGTAATCAGCCGTGAGCAGTTGGAGCAAGGTCACTTGTATATTTTACACAACATGGACGAAGTGAGTGTTTATATCGAGGAACATACCAATTTCATCAAGAGACAATATCCTCGAGCCAATACAATGTGGCTTGCTAGAGAGCATAACAAGACATTTATTAAGTGATTTGAAGATAAAATCTTACATCAACTATCTCAAACACCAGATAATCTTACTGAAACCATCAAATGCCTCGCCTTTAAACCAAAATTGAATGTTATGTCTTATGAAGGGTTTGACATAAATGGTTTCTCATATTACACAAAGCGTCAAGATGATAAGAGTGTCGTCCAAAACAGCGGGGTCACCCTTCAAGCGTCTTCATTGTTTTTTGCAAGTGCAAAGGATAAAAGTCCACATGAAGCTAAAATGTCATATTACGGTGTCATTGAAGACATATGAGAGTTTGACTATGTAGATTTCAGAATTCCGTTCTTTAAATGTAATTGGGTTGACAGCAACAAAGGAGTTATAGTAGATGAATTGGGTTTCACATTAGTGAACTTTGAAAAGATTGGCGAGAAGGGTGAACCATTCATATTGGCATCACAGGCGAAACAAGTATTTTATATCAATGATCATGTAAATGATAAATGGTCGGTTGTTCTTCATGGTAAAAGACAGTTCATTGAAGATCCTATAGATGAAGAAGAGTACTATGATAAGTATGATGACTCCAGTCCATTCTCAGTTGGGTTGCCAACACCACCAAACATTGAAGCTGGGGATCACAATGACTTGTATGTTCGCAGGGATCATAATGAAGGATTGTTAATTGATAAAATATCACAATATTAGAGGCATGGATGTTTATATTTTTATTATGTTTTATTTTTCTGAATGTGAACTTTACAATGTGAATGTGGACTTTACAATGTGAATGTGAACTTTATAATGTGAATGTGAACTTTACAATGTGAATGTGTACTTTACAATGTGAACTTTACAATTAGTGTTACTTTACAATGTGAAATTTATAATTTGAATGTGAACTTTCATATGGCTGAGCATTCCCATGATGACCGTGCTGATGATCACCGTGAGGGTGAGGAAGTGCTTGAACTGCCTGACAATGTAAGTTTTAAGAATATATCCCTGAGGTTTCTATCTATATGTTCATTTATAATTATATTATGTAAGTGTGTTTTTTTATCAGATTTTAGGTTGGTGATGTACCCCCTGAAGAAATTACAACACTTGATGAGCAGCAAAAGAAAATTGAGAAAGTGAGGGTCATCACAGTGATGAACAAGTTAATACATCAAAGGGGAAATGGACCCAAATTAGCTGTGGATTTCGATCAGGAAGGAAATCCATATGGAGTGAACCACAACTCATTTGTTTCATATCTTGGGGTTCTTACTCGCAACCATTGCAGTCCTATCCTAGAATCATGGCATAAAGTTCTTAAGGGGAAGAAAGACCACATATGATGGACTATGCGTGAGTTATTATTATTTGTAATTCTATTTCTATAGATTACTAATTTTTAGGATACTAGTTAATAGCAATTCTATTTAATTTGCAGAGCATATTTGATCTGGATGAAAAGTTGCATCGTAAATGTGTGATGCAACGTTATGGGAGGGTGGGAGGGTCCTAAGGAACTATAGGACCAATCTCACCCGAGATTACATACGCAATGTTGAGAATAGGTTCTTGATTGATTCCAATTCTAGACATTGATCAGTATTTCACTAACTCTACACTAATAATTTTTGTTTGTATTCTCTTTGAAAAATAAATATAGGAAGAAGGAAGCCACACAGCAATGGAACTACTTGGACCCCAAAGAATGGGAGGAGTTTGTTACCCAAAGAAAAACATATGAATTCAAGGTATTAAGTGCCACTCCCAATTTAATTAATATGCATTTTTATGTATTCACCTATTTAAGATTAACCTTTAGTGTTACTAACCAAATCAATGTGCTAACTAACTAGGCTATCAGCGATGCTCAACGAGCAAGGCGTGCACTGAATGTGCAAGACCACAGAATGGGTCCAAGAGGATATGTAGGCATTCACCAAAGACTACAGGCTGAGTCTACTCAGTCTACTGCTACTCAGGAGACTGCAGAGTCATGTAATGCTGCTCCCGCATCTCTGCCTCATCATGTTATGTGGATAGCTGGGAGGTAAAATAAGAAGGGAGAGATACCGAAGCCCGCAACCGCTGAGGCGGCTGCAAAAATGGTAAAAATCAACTCTTAGAGCAATCTATCGATATTGATTATTGTTATGTTTACTTACGAATTTTTGTTGATGGTGATTAGCAGGAGCTCCACGAGCAGAGGAAGGAAGACAAGTTCATCCCTCAGGGCACAAGGGATGAGCTGACAGTTTCTCTGGGTAACCCATTATCTAGAGCATCCTGGACGTGTAAGGGGTGCAGGCGCTGGTGTGGGCATCAAAGCGTTCTTTGGGCCATCCCAGCACAAACCTGTCCCAAAAGAGGGACTTTCACAATCTGAGGTAACTTATTCTTATTTTAGAACATTATTGCGAAAGGGAATTCAATAATCAGAAACTAGCATTTCTTTTATCCATGTATAGGTAGATTCCTTAATTGATAGGAGAGTTGAGGAAGTAGTTGATAAAAGACTCCAGGAAGCAATTAACAAGCGGCAGACGTCTCAGACTGCCACTCAGACAGTACCTGTGGCAGACCTCTCTTCTCCTACTGCTCGTACTGCAAAGGTTGGGAGTAATCCTATAGACCCACAACCTAGCACGTCCTCTGTAAGTATTTTTATGGCATATATAATAGCTAGTCTGTTCATGATGATATGTTTGTGTATATATGCATATAACATTCTTTACGTAAATTTGTAGGGGTTGAAGCCATGCCGCTTACAAAGTGAAGGATATATCATTGCAGAAGCATCGACTTACCCACCTCTTAAAGGGTGAATGTTTCATGGGAGTCCAGTACCAGATGGCATGGTACGTGTGAGCTCGATACATATACTCGCTGGCTGGATGAATCTTGCACTGCCTCATGCACACCCAGATGCTGAAACACTTGGTGAGGCAGTAGGCGGAGTGATACTATGGCCCGAAGCGTATGTCCTCTATATTGATATTGTATGATAAATTTTCATTACTTTAATTTGTTAGTGTGTATATATATATATGAGTCAATTGATATGAAATTATATATACAAGTCAAAAAGACGAGACCCGCTACATCTCAGTCTCCACCTCCTCGACTACCAAGTTGGCTTCCAGGGGACCTACACGCCTCGATAGGTCCTAATTGTAGGAGCGTGGCAGTATGGATCGGCGAACATAATCCAAATTACCCTATAAATGTTACTATTCCGGAGAATGTTACAGGTAAATCATACGATAACAATCTATTTATATAAGTTTAACATACGTATTAATGCATACGTAATAGAAGTTCTGGATACATATTAATGCAGGTCAAACATTCGGAAACAACATATTTATACAAGATATTTTGGAGTTGTTTAGTTATGAATGGCTGAACACATCTATGATAGAGCTGTGGATATGGTGAGATTAATGCATACGTCAATCTGGTTTATACATCCATATACCTTGTTTTATATATGACAATCTGGTTTCTTATATATTAATGCATACGTAATACATGTTTTGCAACCACTTACACAAGACATGTACAGATTTTGGGTTTTCCCATGCGGGATTTTTGGTTCCATCTTTGATTAGTCTTGTAGATACATATTCGTATTCAGTTACTTCATACTGATGTGATACTTTTGAATATTTTAGTAAAAATAATAAGACAGTGATAATAGCTCCGTTCAATGTCGAGTAAGTCTACTTTCTTGTAATTTGGACTTAAACAAATTACATTTTTATTGTGGATATTGAGTTATTAATTTTCTACTTTCTTACCTGTAGTGCTAAGCATTGGGAGTTATTAGTTATTGTCCCCAAGACATTCACCATCTATTATCTAGATCCTGTGGGGAGTGAGTTGGATGTATTATATGGACATGCAATTAAAAGGCCATTATTCTCGTGAGAAATATTTTATGTTTTTATATCTGTTAACATTTGTTACTGCATTACTATTTAATTATGCAATTTAATGTGTTACATTAACATATATAGGGCTTTACAAGAGTAGAAAAAAGATGGAGGAAAGGTCCCCAGGAAAAAAAATCTGACACTCATTTGGGAGAATGTGAAAGTAATTTCCTGACTCCAATGTATATATTATTTATGTGAACTGTGCTTATTTGTATTTTTGAATATTTTGTATGTTTCAATTTATAGTGTGCTACACAATACAACGGCTGGGCATGTGCCTACTATGTGATGTGATTTATGGACGTAATCATCAAACATGCCGTATTGGAAATCGATAATATACAACATGTATTATACATAGTCTCATTAGATAATATGAAATATATGAATCTTATTATATATTATTATAATTATGTATATACGTCATTCTCTTTGTAGGTCTTTAAAATTGAGGACTTCAATACAGGTGCAAAGCGTTTCGATGTACATGCTCCCTATACGAGAGATGAATTAGATGATGTAAGAGAAGATTGGGCAAAAGCCCTGCAAAGAGTGGGAATTTTTCAATATGATTTTGCTGACAATGATGACAATGACGATGAATAAAGAATAACTTTGTTCTCATAATTAATTTTGTGTGAATGTGAATGAATTTTTATGAATTGTCATATGTGTGTGAAAATCATCAATACATGAATGTTTCTACATGTGTCTGAATGTGAAAAGAGATGAAATAAATGGAACTGCAGGTTGCTACTAGTTTCTACATGCGTGTGATGAAAAAATAATATGAATTAAATGTTCTTATATGTGAGTGTGAATCATATATATATAATATTGTCCATCATGTTAATTTTGTAGGTTTGTGGTCTGTTGTTGGCTGATATCAATGGATGTTGTAAAACCTGCAGTTCATAACTGAACTGCAGGTTTCTCATCCTGCGACCAGCCACAGTAGGTCTGCAGACTGATAGAAAAAAAATTAAAACATAGGCGTCGGTTATTTGAACAAAACCGACACCTATGTTATACGACAGAGGTTTTTCACCTAAAACCGACGTCTATGTGACCAGGTACGACGGCCGTGTTGGGATGCACGACCGTGGTGGCAGGCAGGGGATATGGCGTCAGATATTAACACAAAACCGATGTCGGTTCAGATAATGTGGCGTTGGTTTCTTTTAGCAAACCGACGCCTATAATACCTTTGTTGGCGTGTTTTTGGTGGCGGGAAGAGTTTTGGCGGCGGTTTTTTAGTAAACAACTAACGCCTATAGTCCCTTTGCTGGCACATTTTCGGCGGCAGGAAGAGTTTGTGCGTCGGTTTTTACTTAACAAACGATGCATATAATCCCTTTGCTGGCGGGTTTTTGGTGGCAAAAAATGTTTTGGCGTCGGTGGGGATCCGACGTCGAAGGTGTCCCCCTTTTGCGGCGCCCACTTGGGTGTCACTTTGAAACCGACACTAAAGAGCTTAAATAACCGACGCTAAAAGGCTGTTATGCAGTAGTGACTATGGAACTTTAGGAGAACGAGTGAAAGGATTTAGTTGTAAGCTGTGGAACAAGGACACTTCTATATTTAAAAAAACCATCCAATCGGGTATAATATAACCAAACACAACAATTTTAACAAGAGAAAATACCATCAAACCAATTCAATGTGGCTTGCTAGAAAGCATAACTGAATTAATTAGTATGTCGTTTGAAGATAAAGTATCCTATCAACTAGCTCAAACACCAAATAATGTTGCTGAAAATATCAAATAGCTCGCTTTTAAACAAAAAATTGACATTATAAATTACTAATGGTTTGACATAAGTGAATTTTCATATTACACAAAGTGTTACGATGATGAAAGTGACATCCTAAATAGTGGTGATGACCTTCAAGACTTCATTGTATTTTTCTTGTGTGAAGTATAAGCGACCACGAGAAGGTAAGATGTCTGATTAATGTGTCATTGCATACATATTGCAATTTGACTACACAAAGTTTAGACTTTCCATCTTTCGGTGAAATTTGGTTGACAACTACAAAGGAGTTGAAGTTGATGAGTAGGGTTTCACATTAATAAATTTTGAAAGAATTGACAAGGAAGATGAGACATTCATCATAGAATCACAAGCAAAGAAGGTATTCTATATTGATGACCTTAAAAATGAAAATTTGTTTTTCATGCGTCATGAGAAGAGGAATTTCAATACATATCTATAGATGAAGAAGACTACTATGACAAGTATGATGAGTCATGCATTCTCAGTTGGCTTGCCAAATTTAAATGATAAATATAACATTAATTAATGAATATTACATGTGTGAAAATCATATGTATAGAAGGAATATTAATTCAGGAGTGGTCCAACTAATACTAAACACATGTCTTTATTAGGTAGAAAATATATTTTGGTGGATACTAAATATTGTGCATGTTTATATATAACTTATATATTTTTTATATTATACAAGTGTGTATTTATAACACTTATTTTTTACTTGATATTGTGTAGATTGTCATAGCATGGCTTCTGACTAGTCAGATGTTGAATACTGTGAGGAGGCTGATGTAACGTCCCCGCCTCCCAGTAACCCCCAATTAAGGGAGACCCGAAGGTCAGAGATGTTATCCCAATTAATAGGATCAAAGGTTCGACAAATAATCAGTAATAATTATAAAATTCTACCAAACTATACTAAAAGCTGGAATAAAATAAAACTTTGCATACCTTTTTTCAAAAACTTGGATATCTAACTTCTATCCACATCTAGACTCTATTCTAACTAATCCTCCTTGCACTTTATTTCTTAATTTCACAATATGCCACTTTACTATTTGTCCTTTTCAATTTGTACCTAAAATGTCGAAAAACAAAATGTCAGTCAGCATATAGGAATATGTCGGTATGTGGGGACAACCAAAATTTCGTAGATATGGCTAACAATCTGAATATCACAATCAAGTTAATTAACAAGCCAAATTACGCTTTCAGTGTGACATTCTCCACCGCGTTTTGCCCTAACCCTGGCATACCCACCTTAGGGTTTCTCTTTAGCCAATGAATGAAGGCCACCTTCACAATCCTGAGCTTGGTGTCTGGGGTCACCTCTCATAGTTTCCATTAGTCATTTTATAAAGACCATCTTCTCAATCCCGAGCTTGGTGTCTGGCGTCACCACTCATGGTTCCCATTGGTCTTCCCTCCTAGGCTTGACCTTTTGGCATCAACCATCAAGGTGGCATGTAGGTGCGAGAATACACACTTCTATTATTATTGTGATAATCATAGTGACTTTTGATTTGCAAGTATGAACATTCAAACTGATAGGTTGCATTCAATGCGATGAATCATCTGGAAAAACTTCAGTAAACCAATGCGATTAACCATAGTTAACCACATACCTGTCAGGCTGATTTGAGAGAGAATTTATCCAATCAATGAAAGAAATCCAATAGGCAAGCAAGCACACAAAGAGATCCTAAAATATGCATACAATTTCCTATCATTGATCATGCCATCAAGATCTATTAAACCTAGCTCGCTTCCTAGGGTTTCTAGTCCACTTTTAGGATTTCCATTGCAATTAGGGTTTCACTTCATTTATACTATTTTAAACCCTAATTTTATACAATTACTCACAAACCCTAATTATCTCATCTATTCCTCACGAAAGATATTAAGGCTACCTTTTAACAACATATAAACTTCATTTCAGATTAAAGGCACAATTAAACTTCAATTAAGTCCATTATGCCTCGTTTACATTAAAACTACCATTTTTATCCTTTTAGTTCATGAAAAGTTCATTAGGCCCAATTATCATCTTTGGTTCCTTTCAAATTAACAATTCTTAGTTCATTATGGTCTAATTCACATATGAACTCTATTTATCATTAATTCCTCTTTTATCCATTAGAAAACCCTAATTACCATATTAAGGGTATTTATCCACAATTAGGAACCTTTATACTCAAAATATCTTAGAACCATCATATCTCAGCTTTATTCATGAATTTGAATAATTAAAGCCATTAAGAGTCACAATGACTAACCTTAGGGTTTCAAGGCCCATTAAAGCTCATTTATGTACATGGAATTATAAATTAAACCAATTACATGCAAAGTTCATCCTTTTTTTTTCTTAATGTACCTTTTTATAATTAACAAGATAATATCAACTTTAATCATCCATACAACCCTTCTAAATACATTAATCATCTCAAATTAGGGTTTTTTAATCATTAATGCATTAAAGTTGATAAGTTTCACTACTTTTAGAATTGCAAAGAGAATTAGGCTATGAAACCATTTTTATTGGATTCCTTGCATTTTTTTGAGAAAAAATCATATTTTACATGTATCGATCTGAGCTACCAATAAAAAGATATGATTCTTACAATATTAACTTACTTGGACCAATCACTGAGCGCCATGTCATCCCTTACATGCAACGTAGCCAATTAGAAAACATAACACAATGACCATTCTACCCTTACTTAAAAGACCATCTCTTCATACCCGGAAGGGGTATAACGGTCCAACGACCACGCGTCTTCAAGCTTGTGACGCCCTACGTTGTCGCCGACTAGGTCCGTCCACGAGGGGGGGTTAATCTTCCCCTCCCAGAGTCTGACGACCCTCATCCCCCATCGTACTAGCTCCGCAGCATCCCGCCACACCTAGGGCGCCACCCATCTGCGGCCGAGGTGGCCGGAGTCGGGCGCAATGGCCGGCGCTATCTGGCTGGCCGTGTAGGCCTGTTGTAGGTGGTCGCGCGAGGTCGAGTGCTAGAGAACGATATTTGATCCTCCTCAGGTCGATGGGGAACCACCAGGCCTTCTCCATGGTGACACCATGGCCCTTCCTTGCTCCAGTGTGTCTCTATCCTCTTAGGTCTAGGGTTTGCATGGAAAGAATAAGAAGAAGAGAGAGAGTTTCATGGGATCTCTCTTGAACTCGAACCAAGGGTTCTACCCCTTTTATAGGGGAGGGTATCTACGCCCTACGGTGTTCACCCATGAGGAAACAAGTCCAACTCTAAAAAGGAAACATATTCCTTCATTTAGAAGCAATCTTCTCTCTCCTAATTATCCTTTTAATAAACCATGTTCATTGGATATTTAAGAATTTGAAAATTCTCTCTCCTATTCTCTTTATTCTTGACTTTTAATCCATTGGAATGAATTTATATTTTCTTTTAGTAGAAAATACCTCCTTTTTAACAATACCACAAAATTCATTAATTATGCATCACATTATCCTCTTATTTTGTATTATTTGTATTTTCTCATATTTTTTATTCATTGGGGCTCCTTGGACCCCAAGAAACTCTAATATTTCGAAATCCTTTTTATTGGATACTCATTATTCTTCTAGATGCATCTATAACCATTATTTCTCATTATCTTATTCATTTCTTTAGTAAAATATCTCTTTTCAAGGATTTCTCTTTATCTCTCTTTTTATTTTCCTTATTGGAATTCCTTTTAACATTAGAAATCTTATGGATACGAAAATCCACCAAAGATAACTCAATCATACCTCTTTCCACTTATTTCCCATATTTTATCTTTGTGTTCGATTTCTTTCTTAATAAAGAAATATTTAATTGATATTTTCTTTTCTTATTGCATTATCTTTACAACTTTGGACTCCTTGGAACCCAAGGAACCCAAGAGGCATGAAATCCACCTTTGGATAATATTATTTTCCTTCTAGAGGTTTCTACATCTTTCTTTTCTCCATTTCTTATTTACTTATTTAATAATAGAGTTTCTTTTGTCTTTTCCTTGTTATTGGGCCCAATAGCCAATAAAGCCCACAAAACAACCAACAAGGCTATTGTAAATAAAATCCTTTTATTCAAAATAAATCATATCATTATTTGTTCAAATATCTTTAATAGGACAAATTACATTTCTTACCAAAAGAACCCAAAAATTGGGGTTGTAACATCCTTCCCCTCTTATAGGAATTTTACCCCCAAAATTCCACTAGGCACACAAACAAATAGGATAAACCTTTCTTATGTCCATCATGGCTCCCATGTGGCCTCACCCTTTCCATGGTGCTTCCCAAGAACCTTCATCATCTCATGTTCTTCCATCTGAGTTCTTTCTCACCTTGGTGTATTGTACCCTCATAGGTGACTCAGGACATTTCAACCTCTCATAAAGTGGAATATGTTCATGTCTCAACACATGGCTTGGGTACCTCACATAGTGCTCTAGATCGGACTCATGTAACACATTATACATCATGTTATCCTGAGGGTAAGGCTAAACATAACCATTTCCACCAATCCATCTCAAATGGATCCATATATCGGGGACTCATCTTTCTTAGTTGTAGCTTAGAGGGGTCAGATTTTCACATCACATACTCTGCCACAGTGAACTACATGTCAGTCTGCTTTGCATCAGTTCATAACTCATGTCATCCTTGGGCTCTCTTTCAGCCATTACACGAACAAAGCGACTTCATCTGCACACACTATGGTTCTTTCTTGACCTTTGTGAGGTCCCTTCACCAACATCATCTTGATGAAGTGGTGACTGACACAACCTCCCTTACAGAGCTTCTTTACTTCCCGATACTGGCTATGGTGGTTATCAACACATCTTAGATAGGACAAGAACTGTCTTCATGTATCACCCTGCACAAGCACTAATGCTCTCATTAGACCCTCTAGTCTAGATTATACTAACCATTAGTTAGGGGTGATACACCGTACTAAAATCGAGTTCTTCCTGTCCCTACTTCCACCGCATGGAAGTGAATCTTTAGGTTATACTCAAGAACTTTTGAACTGGCATCATGGTGTAGTCGAACCATCTCTCTCATATGTAGTTCAACCGGATCCATCTCTTGACAGTATTTTTCCTTTCTCATGTCATCTAGGTAAGGCGATCAACCATAACCCATATTGCATCTTGACCTTCCTTGGTCTAGGGGAGACTTTCCACAACATCCATAGTGATCAACTCCCAATCCCCCTCGGGGACTCTTCATCCTCTATACCAACTTAGTGGGTTACTGGTGTTCGTCCTTCACCTCCTGACATGCATGGTGACAAGCCACATGCATCTTTGTACACTTTTCATGTTAGGCATCAAAGTACTGCTACGACTCATTATCTTAGCGGTACCATGGTGTATGGTCATCTTAAAATCATGATTTCATGTATGTCATGATTCCTGAAGATTGATTCCTCGAAAACCCTAAACCATTCTAGTCAGGGTTTCATCACCTTCTTTTCCAGAGAAGTGCATCTGAGGTTCTACAACCATCCTTTTATTGCATCAAGGCCTAGGCTGGCTAGCCAAACAACTACTAACTTGTTCAAAAATCTTTATTAGTATTAGCCAAACATATCCCACAAACTTAGGGTTGACCAAACAACCTCTTCTACCCTCCAGCTAAACTAGTTATATGTACCTCAACCAGATCATCCATTACCACCTCACATCCTTCTTGTAAGGTAATGTTGAAGACATACACCTCCATGTATTTCACTTATCATCTCATCTCAGACTCTAAGTCTATCTTCATCAAGAAAATTCTGAGCTCATCCCCTTGGCTATCAAACTCGACCTTGTATAACTTGAAAATTCCACATAGCTCATGATAAAACATCCTCACAAGATGACTACCTTATTTCTCTTAGTGTTTGTAAACCATCCATGTATCGTTCACTCCATAAGTTTATGTTATCATCTTTGTCCTCATAACAACGTTCCAACTCACATCATCTTTTATCCTTGGTGTATGGCATGCATACTATCTTATCTTTCACTCCCATAACAAGAGGAAATCAGCATTTGGCTGCAGTCTAAATACAAAGTTCTTCTCATTCCAAGAGTAGAGATGGTACATCCCACTTTGCCAGTACACCTTCAAATCTAAGTTGAAACGTGCAACATATGTCTCTACATCACAATGTCAAAGTTACTTCCATGGAAAACTGATCTCAAACCTACTTGGGTCCACACACAGTCCTTGGTCATCTCCTCTAGGTCTATAGAGTTCCGACACTTTTGGGGTTATCCCTCTTCTCTTATGCATATAGAGAGTTCCCTCCTCATCTGCCCTTTGGGTCCCATGAGTTCATGAAGGTGATCAGTCTCCTAATCCATGGCCCTCAGACAATGATAGTTGTTACCTCCCGACCCTATGATCATGTGCAACTAGGGAATTAGGCAACTCCTACTTCCATCAGACTTATCCCTACCTAACCCTAGGATAGACATAGGATTCTAATATAGTACATGTCCAACTTAGAACCTTACCCAAGTCTTCATCATCTCTCTCTGCATTCATGGGCTGACTTTCATCCTCTCATAGGGGTCATGGCGATCTGCCTACCTTGGTCAGGCCCCATACTGATTACCTTCATGGTAACACATCCTCATGCACTTAGAGATGGTTATCTATGGGTCTTACATGTTCATTCTCATACTATGTAATTTTCACTTAGCTTCTCAAGATCCTATGAGACCTCTTTAGGTTACCTCAAAACCAACAAAACTGGTATACACCCTACTAAAGGGTCCCTCTCCCAGGATGGGAGGAAACCACATCTTAATAACAAAGGTCACAAACATCCTTATGTCTAGGGTTTACATCCTCATGAGCATGCTTAACCCTTGCAAGCTACTAAGGTACAAGAAGAACACCTACTAAACCATGCCAGGTCACACTTGTTCTCATCATCAACATTGGACCAAGAACAAACATTCCCATGTCACCAACTTAGTTGTGAGGGGTTCATCAAACATACCTTAAACTTAAGGGGTTTCCCTTTCCTCTAAACATGAGGAGTACCCTGCTTGAATATATAAAAACTCAAATCTCATCATGAGCATCAGGTACACCACTTCCCCTCTTAGGCCTTGGAACCCTAGGTTCACTTTTATGATGTCCAACTGTCTGCTCAACTTTTTAACCACTAGCTAAGCATGTACATGGTATGAAATGCACTTCCCATGATCCTTCCACTTGAACAACACTTCAGAGTGGATTCCTCCTCAAGGACAACCAACTAGGTATAAGGCCTCACTACTGTTTACTTAAACCTCCTCCGGGTCTAAGGAACTCTTCTTCCTATCCCTAGAAGGTAAGAACCCATATCATCTGCACATAGGTACTAGAAACCTCATCCTCTCTCTAGAGTTTGGTTCCTCTAAAGACAACCAAGATACCATCAGCCTCCAGGGATCAAGCATGAGGAAACCACTATCATCCACTTAGATCACATCATCCTCAACTCCCACTATTCCTCATATCTGAGAGTCGAAGCTTCCAACCTTCTTGCTTGGGTCCTGCTCTCTCTCTCTAGAGCTATCAAACATCTGCACTACCAGAGGTCCTCTCTCCATGAAGGTGGATCAATCTCACAAGCATACCCCTACATGGGTGAATTCTATGTTCGAAATTGTGGCATCCAACTTATAAAACACAAGATTAACTAAGCGGAAGTGAATCATTTGCAGCGGATTACTAAAAATCACTAAAAATTAAAACTTTTTGCAAAGAGATCCACACATAGGAAATCTTTTTCATCAAGAACCAAAGTATAATATTTACATTCTGTTCCATAAGTACACAACTTGTACCATCTCTTCTCAAGGATTACAACATCATCTGTCCTATTCAACATTATATACAGATAACATAAAACCTCAAGGCATCAAGTCAAAATCTCAGATCGATTCAATAAAAACACTAATCACTAACTCCGAGGACCTGAGAGTACAGAGATGACACATAGGACTTTCTAACTATATGACTAGACAGGCAGTATCTCCACCTTAGATATTACTGTTGTCCTTGATGCTGCTGCTATTGTTCTTTCTCTGCTAAAGGTTTCCTGCCTCTTTGTCCGCGTCCACCTAAAAACATTGGATCCCACGGGGGTGAGACAATTGTAAATTGTCCCAGCGGGAGATATAACTCTCCGCCAAAACATTATTATTGCATTTATATACATAAAACTGGACAGAGGATATGCAGTTTAAAGCATTCTCATCTTAAAGCATTATAACTATCTATGATAGAACAATAGATCAACTTTTCTCTTAATAAGGAATAGGAAGAACATGTATATCATTTATCCTCCATAATATACCATCATGTCAAACTTCTCTTGTGACACTCATTGTCTTGATGTGTCACCCATGAGACATTCTTGTTTCAACTTATTGGCCTTAGCCAATCTGCTAAATAGACTTTGGTTATATTGGACATCAGAGTGTGCATCATCATGTCTTATTCAGGCATTGGTCTATACCAATCCTTTATAAATATTCCAGGCATTGGATTACACCAATCATGTGCAACTAGTACAAGCATTAGACTTATATTATTCATGTGTATCCATTCCAAGTATTGAACTATGTCAATCTTGTGCAACTATTCCAAGTATTGATCTATGTCAATCCTGTGCAACTATTCCAGGTATTGATCTATTTCAATCATGTACAACTATTCCAGGTATTGATCTATGTCAATCATGTGCAACTATTCTAGGTATTGATCTATGTCAATCATGTGCAACTATTCTAGGTATTGATCTATGTCAATCATGTGCAACTATTCTAGGTATTGGGTTATTACCAATCCTGTGTTATTATTCCAGGTATTGGGAGTTAGCCAATCCTGTGCATTCTAGGTATTGGGAGTTAGCCAATCCTGTATTATTATTCCAGGTATTGGGAGTTAGCCAATCCTGTGTTATTATTCCAGGTTTTGGGAGTTAGCCAATCCTATGTTATTATTCCAGGTATTGGGAGTTAGCCAATCCTGTGTTATTATTCCAGGTATTGGGAGTTAGCCAAACATGTGTTATTATTCCAGGTATTGGGAATTAGCCAATCCTGTGTTATTATTCCAGGTATTGGGAGTTAGCCAATCCTGTGTTATTATTCCAGGTATTGGAAGTTAGCCAATCCCGTGTTATTATTCCAGGTATTGGGAGTTAGCCAATCATGTGTTATTATTCCATGTATTGGGAGTTAGCCAATCATGTGTTATTATTCCAGGTATTGGGAGTTAGCCAATCCTGTGTTATTATTCCAGGTATTGGGAGTTAGCCAATCATGTACATTCCAGGTATTAGACTATGGTTTATAGGCTTCATGCCTCTGCCAGGTATTGGACTTTAACCAATCCTGATTACACAGCCAGGTAGCGGACTCTAACCACTCCTGATTACACAGTCAGGCAGTGGACTCTAACCACTCCTGATTACATGCTTCATGCCTCTTCCAGTTATTGGACTTTAACCAATCCTGATTACACAGCCAGGCAGTGGACTCTAACCACTCCTAATTACACAGCCAGGCAGTGGACTCTAACCACTCTTGATTACAGGCTTCATGCATGTGCCAGGTATTGGACTTTAACCAATCCTGATTACACAACCAGGCAGTGGACTCTAACCACTCCTGATTACACATACAGGCAGTTGACTCTAACCACTCCTGATCACACAGATCATGGGATATAAATTCCTTTAACTCATCATTGATCATCACATCCTTCTCTAGGCTCTGAACCCTGAGGTTAGCCTTCATATCTTTTCACATTATTTATTCAATACAATTGTTCCTTTAATTAAGTTTATTAAAACGTTATCATTTCTTACAATAAACTTTTATAATAATCTTGGTAACTTTCACTATGCCACAATTGTTCTCATGGCTCATAAGGCCCATAAATATCTTGTCACCTCTTACTAGGCAACATCTAATCATATGGCTCACAAGGCCATTACACATCTTGTCACCTCTCACTAGGTAACAATAACATATCACCTCATGTAATACAATAGTAACACCACTATTCCCTCAATAGGGTTAGGTCTTATTATTCATATCATATTATGATTTCTCATGTCCCATTACCCAATTTAGGGTTAAGGTTTCCCATCTCATATTAGGATTTCATAGTTATCAAAGTATATCAACTTTGAGATGCTAACTATGAAGTCTTTCATATCTTGATGTATCACTTACCTCATTACTTTCAACTTTCTTGAGTTATCAACTTATCTTGGATTAAGGTATTTCTCATCTTAATCCTTTCATCCACTAACCTATAACTTTTATCATGAAGTGCATAGGTCATGCATAAGAATAGTCCAACTATCTTTAATGATATAGACTCATCTCAGGTTAAAGCATTGCTTGCTATAAGGGTATCTACAATCAATCACTTTAGGTATTTCCCTCATCAATGTATTGGTTACCATTCCATTATTCGAATTAGGGTTTCCCATATCATTACTCTTTAATAGAGTTTAGGGTTTCACATACTATCATACTTCATTAGTGTGAGGATTGCATATAACATTACCCTTCATTAGGCTTTCACATCTTATAGCCTAAAATTAGGGTTTACTATTCATCACAACAAGAGTTTCTCATAGCATCACCCTCAATTAGGGTTTCTCATGGAATCAACCTCAAATAAGATTTCACATTGAATCAACCTCAATTAGGGATTCACATTGAATCAACCTCAATTAGGGATTCACATGGAATCAACCTCAATTAGGGATTCACATTGAATCAACCTCAATTAGGGATTGGGGTTCAACAACCTTCTTGATTAGGGTTTCATGATCTCTTTATTATGTATCATACCCTATTCATCACATGATCACTACTCATGTATGAATTCCTTTCCATCATCCTCTCAACTTGATTAGGTTACATTAACCCTTCAATCAAGTACATACAATTATGATTAACATAATGTACCAAATCATTGTTCTTATAGGCAATTAGGGTTTATCCCTTAATTGGCACTAATCACTTAGGTACTATTAGGGATTCAACCTTTGTATCTTCATTGATTATCATTACTAATCATCATTGGATCAATGGATCATTCATCATCTTAATTCTCAAGAGATTCGATTACAGTGGACCTCCATTTCATAAGGTATCCAATTGAATTGACCAATTGAATCTTCAATTACAAAAGGTGTCCAAGTGGATTAACCAATTGAGTCCTCAGTTAATTTTGACCACTTGAGCCCCAAATGGTCTTAGTCATTCAAAGCTCAACCAGTTTGGGATCGTTTGGTCCCAAATGGTCTTGAGACCGTTTGGTCCAAACCTCCTCAAAACTGCATGGACCAAATATGGTCTCAACCAATCAAATTGGATTAGGGTTTCCAATGTTGATTCCTCCAATCATTGAATTCATGGAACCAATCATCAATTGGACCTATCCTCATACTTCAATTGAGTTTAATAGGTCAACCTTCAACTTATTTGACCCTCAATTGACCCTCAATTAATCATCAATTAGGGTTTGAATTAATTGAATTAGGGTTTGGAATCGATAATCCTTCAAGACTAATCAATGCAAGATTAGTTACTTTGAAACCATTGAACCATCATCCAAATTGAACATGACCTGACCCCAAATGGTCTTGAGGTCATTTGGATGACCACCAAATGGTCTTGAGACCGTTTTCCCATGTTAACATCAAAATCCAAGTCAACCAATTAGGGTTTGGATCATTGTATTGATCACCAAATCAACAATTGATTACACTCCAACATAGTATCATTAGATCTTCAATTGTTTAACCATACTCAACCCTAGACCTCCAAACGGTCTTGGTTGACCTCCAAATGGTCTTGAGACCATTTGGATGAGCTCCAAATGGTCTTGAGACCGTTTGGCTCATCCAACCCTTGGATTCTAGTGAAATTGCATCAAGGGTTGGTCTATTGAGTCGATCAACAAATCAGCAATTGATTGCTTTGTAACTTGGTAACTTTGGACCTTCAGATAGGCAACCATACTTAACCATAGACCTCTAAACGGTCTTGGGTGATCCCAAAAAGGTCTGGAGACCGTTTGGGTGATCCCCAAACGGTTTTGAAACCGTTTGGGCTAATCAACCCAAAAAGTCCAATCGATCATGTTGAAAATCATTACTTAATTCAATTAGGTTTTGTCTAATTGAATAGCCTTCAACTCATGATTCCTTTGGAATTAATTAACCAAATTTGGTGGGTCATCAACCAACATAATTAGGAATAGGATTCTCAAACGTTCAACCCTTGGTAAACTCCCCCAAATGGTTTTGAAACTGTTTGGTCTCATGCGGTTTGATGAAACTGTTTGCTTCTAAACGGTTTGAAACCGTTTGCTCCCAAACGGTTTGGGAAACCATTTGAGAAGCCCAAACAAGATCATTTGCCTTAGATATTTAGAGAGGTGTGTGCTTATCATCTTAAACCTCTGAACTCATTAAACCTGCTGTGGTTTCCATGGTAATTGCATCCATCAACCAAATCAATTATTGTAAATGTAGAAAAGATCATTATTTGGTATGGAATTGAATGCAATAACAAAATCAAGGGTTCAAGTTATAAAACCCGCCTCCAATTGAGCTCCAAAGCTCCATGTCTACGGAAAAAATGGTGGATGCAACTCCTTTCACCATTCCAAGGCTCGTCCTCAAGGTTTGAGTGAAAAGGAATGGTTAGAATTGAAGAGGAGATCAAAATAGGAAGAAATCATGCATTGATTTGTGATTTCCACCATGAAACCGTGATGAACCAAGGTCAAGAAGCTTACCAACAGTTTGGGGGTCGTCCTCCTGACCCTCCCAAGCTCCCTTGGTCGTTTCCCAAGCAAGGAGAAGAAGTGGGGTCAAAAAGCCTTCCATTTGGCTTGTAAAAGGTTCTTTTATAAAAATTCAATGAGAGAGAATGTACTTTGCAAAAATCCAATTAATCCCAAAAATGTGGCCACCTTTTCCCCCTCATCTTCCTTAGGGACGAGGATATCTTGTTTGCCTCTTATCCCTCTCAATTATCCATGATTTAAAGAAAAGCAAATCAAGCACCTTAAATCATATTATATTAATTTCCATATGTGAGTGGATATTTCTTTTTCTTATAAAATTGTGTGTGAGTTATCCACTCCCTTGGATATTTTCGTGGTCCTTGCAAGGCACAAGGACGTCACACACACATCTGAATCCAACCATTTTAATTTTGGTTGAAGGCCCTTTAATTAATACATTTATTTTTTCCCTAAATCAAATTAGGGTTTCAATTAGGATTAAATCTTGATTATTTTAATATCAAGATTCTCTCTCCTCCAACTTAATTCAAATGAGGCGCCCCTCTCATTTTATTTGCTCCACATGGTGCCAAGAAACATTAGGGACCTTATTGAAGTGGTAATTTGCATATTGAACCCTAGGTTTTGGGTAAATTGCACTTTACACCAAAACTAGGTTTTAATGCATAAACATTGCTTTAT
Source organism: Alisma plantago-aquatica (assembly GCA_963693085.1). Taxonomy (NCBI): domain Eukaryota; kingdom Viridiplantae; phylum Streptophyta; class Magnoliopsida; order Alismatales; family Alismataceae; genus Alisma; species Alisma plantago-aquatica. The sequence goes on along the minus strand of OY856409.1, from coordinate 965,323,609 downwards.
CAGCACTTCCTTGGTACTCAGGCTAACACAAGCCATACCTTTGCATCATATTCATTCTCATGATTATTCAACACATGAGGAACATCTTATCATGCAACATTTGCAATTTAACCCCTCAACTTGAGTAATTTGCACTTTAGTCCAAAATAAGCAAACATTGCTTCAACATTGCTCAAACAGGACCAAAATTGAAACATAAGTTTCTCATGATCCCTAATTACTTTTCACAAGATAAGATTAAACATATAATCATCTTTCTTAATCAAAACACCTAGGGTTAAAGTGTAACCAAGGTCAGGGATGTTACAAATTATAAACCCCTAACAAGGATTTTGTCCCCAAAATCCCAGATAAAGGGAAACATATATTATCCATGCATCATATAATCATGTCCTCACATAATACCAGCTTATTATGGATACACCATAGAGTTTTGATCAACAAAAAGTTATTTCATACAAATTTATCATTGAATGGTTCACATGGAACACATACTCCCATGTTCCTTAGTTGGTTCAGTATTTCTCTTTCAAGATCACCATTATATTTTGTCATCCACTTGAGACTATAAGTCTTTTCATACCCTGATTGTGTCATCTCACCTGATAACACCATACTATCTTTCCTTATTACCTGCACTAACTATCTCATTAGTTGTACATTCTCTTATCATAAGGAAAGGTTACTTATCAATTAAGAACCTATCTCAAAGATATCTTCAATTGTTATGTTTATGAAAAACATAAACCCCTAACATGTGATGTTCATATTATTTTATATGATTAATTTGATTTCATAATTGACCATTTCACATATTCAACATAAACCATCTATTATTTCTTAGATACCAGAATCTCTTACCTTGGTATCTATCACATGTGTTGGAAACACATCATATATATCTCTTCCTTTCATCTTGGAACATTAATTGTTACATATGTCCTCATCTTGGGACCAAAGTCCAAGATAACTGATACTTTTCTAAGTATCCATCACATGAACATATTTATTTTATGCACATCAAGTGTCCTAAGACCCACTTGGTTGCCATGTCCCTGAAAGGAAAGAAAACAAGGATTCATATTCCTCTTATTAATTCATGTATTTTCAACTATTCATGAACCATTTACTCTTTATCTCATCCTAGGTTCCTTGCCTTTAGCATTGGAATTTGTAAGGATGATTGCATGTCATTATCCCTTTCTTTATTATTATCTAGCATGTTTATGATCATCTCATGATCTCATCACATTTCCCATTTACTCATACAAACATTCTCATCCGACGTTATCTCAGATTTCTCTTTCTTATGCTTAAAATAGGACACATATATTCATTCCATGCTTCTTATTTCATGATACTCATTAGATTGTATCAGAATGACTGCTTGATCAGGGCAATCAAAAAGATTAAAATCTAAGAGTTTCCATACTCACTTTATCATCAATAGTTGTATACCTGGCCAGGGTATATAAATACTGAGATTAAGAAGTATGCACTTTTATAGTATCATTGTTACGACCCCATTTGAGCTTAATTGGTAAACTGGGGTTTACCTAGACAATTGCAAAGATTAATTGGAATAATCATTCTTGAAATCTAAATAATGACGATAACACAATTAGGATGTTTTAACTATGATAAGAAGTCTAAATGTTCTTTTGTCTTGAGAATTAGGGTTTGAGAAGTATAAACCCTAATCGGCCCAATTAGGGTTTTGATAATGCTTGAATACAGAATTTGATAAGTAGAATGTCTCACTAAATGATTTTTAGTATTTTATGTATAACTCTGATTTACTTAAAATTTGGATATGATTTAGATATATAAAATGTGAACAACATTGGAAAATATCAGAATTTTTGAAGAATGCTCTGACCTGTTTGTCGGCCGAGTTTCAAACTCGACCGATCACAATTTCAGAATTTTACAGCAGTGTGGTAATTGAATTTTATCTTTTTATTGGTATATCCAATTGATCTCAAATTTTAACAGTATTTGATAAATACAATTTTCGACACTCTGTTAAATTGGCATAATTTTTGGATGACTTTTGAATCCCTACAGTAAGGGTGTCGGTCGAGTTTGTTCAGGACAAACTCGGCCGAATATATTCTGCAGACTGCAATATAGCAGTGCACTGTTCGATTTTTAATTATTTATTGGTAACTCCAAATGATCCCAAATTTTAACTGAAGATTTATAGATCAATTATACACAACGTGCTAAATTTCCATAATTGTTGGAGAATGTTTGATCTCTGAAATAAATGAATTACAGTAACTTTTGTATAGTTGAATATTCAGCCTATATAATTAAAGTTAAGTGTTGGGTCAATATGCAATTGACCCAAGCAGCTCAATTGACTTATATGAACGACCACACACACAAGCAGCTCTCATTCTTCGTCATTCATTCCAGAGAAACGAGCTCCTAGAGAGAGAGGGAGAATTAGGGCTTGAGTGGAGAAAGTGGGGGAATTGCTGAATTAGGGTTTTGCGATTCCAGGATGGGTGAAATCAAGTAAGTTCGGATTCCTTGCATATACTTTTATGGTGGATCTTCTCTCTCATGTCAAGATTCCGTCCATGCTCTGATTTGATCCAAGAGGATGTCGAAATTCCCTCTTTTCTCACCCTTTCTTCATAATCCCTCTTTTTCAAGGTTCCCGAGTTGAATGGAAGAAGAATTGGGAGATTTGCTAGGGATTTGATAGGAATTCGAGATTCCCTGAGTTGAGCTGCAGTTGTGAGGTGTTTTCACACCTTAGGGTGAGTGGGTTCTTCCATCAAACATTCTAATGCACGAATTTGATTATAACATCCAAATCCCTAAATGCTTAGCATGTGAATTCTAAATCCTGAAATGTCCATTTGATTTAAGTTATTGTAAATTGATATGATATGGATTCCTCCTCTGTTTTAAATGATTCCTAAATGGTAGATTCATATCAAAAATGTATGCAACCCTTCCTAGTGAGATTTCTTTACGGATTTATATCAAATGATGTAATTAGGGTTTAACCTAATTGAGAAATTTAGTTAAGTTTCCATGATTTCATATCTATATTGATTATACAAGATTTGTTGGAAACAGTCTTTATTTAGTGAATGCTTATATCTTATGAGATCATGATAAGAGCCATGTGACAAGTGAATGAGGCAAATGAAACCCTAAGAGTAGGGTGTTGGCATGTGATGAATGAATAAGGCGAATGAAACCCTAAGGATAGGGTGTTCAATGAATCATGCTATGGTAGTATGAAAGGTCTCGATATGAGATGTGGTGATGCTTAATTGTTAAATTGTATGTTTCTAGCATTTAACTTTATATGCTTGCTCTCCCTGAAATGATATTTGCATATTGCAGGGCTTCTTATATTTCAGTACATATCTCGTAAATTGCAGGTGATGAGATATGACATGCCCTAGAAAGGGATGTTACTGAGATATGATATATGTTGAATACATGAGTTTCTACGTTGCTATGTGATATTCCTGTTTAATTGTTAATTGTTAATCAAGTATAGACTTAGATGCCCTAACACCGTAGAACCCCATAAGTGGTATCTGCAGCTTTGGGGTGAAACTCGTGTTGCAACATCATCCGTGCTTGTGTCACGGACAAACGAGGAAAGAGAAAATGCAGTGTCCAACAACAATCGTGCTTGTGTCACGATGGCACTGGGCAAGGAAAAAGGAAAAACACAGTTATCTAACACCATTCGTGCTTGTGTCACGAAGGTAACCCTGTGACTCTCCGCCGGTGTACTCAGGTTTAAGGAGGAGTCGGGTGCACTCAGAGTAGTGCTATAAGGCCGGCGAGCCAGTGACCCTGTGGTAGAGCAGGGCTGGCGTCAGACTTAGCATTTCCCGGGTGTGTCGCTAAGTCTTGTACGGTGGGACCGTAGCATGGACTTGTTGCGGATCTTTATATGCAGAGTACACTGCATATATTTAGGGCATAATCTAAAATACGATCATATAGGTTCACAGAGTTCCTTATAAATGAAAGAGTTAAGAAAGACTAGAGTATAGTTTTCTAGTAGTTATTCTTTGGATGCAATATTTATATTCTTTGCTATTTCAATTATATTGCTTTAGAACTGCTCAGTGTAGTATTTATTGTTGTTAAATTTCATATCGTTTAATCAAATTATATCTTTGATCACATTAGTGCATTAGTCTGTTTCCATGAAGTATTCATTCACTGAGCGAGTAGGCTCACCCCTCTACTCAAACATTTTAGGGTTAACCGTGTGGACTTGAAGATGATCAGAGCATCAGAGTAGATCTGCCACAGGAGTCAAGTATGAGATTAGTTGAGTCAGTCGGTCCTTGTCACTCTAGGTCCTCAGTAAGAGTTTAGAGAGAGAATTGTAATTACGATGTGTAATATTATTTCTCTTTGATATGTATGCTAATTTACAAGGTTTATGTGCACAAGTTGTGAAAGACATCATGAATGTTTATATATGTATCTTTTCTGTTAAAGTTTGATTAGTAAAGGAAATATTCGGATTCCCTTGTTAAGATGTTTTATGTGGTTCGATGTGAAGGAACAAGAGTTTTTAAGGAAAGAAAAAGTTAAGGATGTTCTTTGTGTTAATTAATAATCCTATCTTACGCCCTAATCTCATGATTTGAGGAGATTGTGAGATCGGGGCATAACAGCTTGGTATCAGAGCTTAGGGTGAGTTGTCAAGGACCATTAAGTTAGTAAGTTAGAGTCCTATGTGTGGCAGATAGGAGATGTTTGATGTTAGCTTTGGGGATTTGAGTATTTGGATATCCTGGCCCGATATCTGAGTACTTGGATCAGCCAGTACAAGCTACTCTATCTATTCTCTCACGTATACCCTGGCCAGGTATACAGTGGAAGAATGGGCTAGAGAGGAACCCTAGAAATGTTAGGGTTAGAGAACGAGAAAAGAAATAAGAATTAAGAGCATAAATGTAAAAGGAGATAAAACTTACATTTCATAATGTTGTTTTTCTTGGAAATGTATAGAAATGCTCTTATATGTTTGAATTGAAATATTCAATACTATGAAATATGGGTCTTTAATATCTGTTGTACACTATGCAATTGTAGCATTTATTGATTTTATTCTTTGTAACAAGTAGACTAGAATTGACCTTTGAATGAGCTTTTGTTTCTATGGATTTGCCCGCTGATTCGAGTGAAATTGACATCAGCAGGTCTGTTTAGGTTTTCAGTCTGTGTGTGGTTCGGCCGAGTTCCCCAGAGGATCGGCCGAGTTTCCTGCTGATCGGCCGAAGTTGGTCGGCCGAGTTTCAGAACCTGGAAGGTGATCGGCCGAGTTCCAGAGTGATCGGCCGAGTTTCTGAGCTGTGAGTGGCAGTTCAGGAAAAATGTAATCCTTTGTAGTTCTTGGCTTCAGGACTTCAGGTTTGGCCTGGTCCGGTTGTCAGGATGCGTTATTAGGATCTAATGAATCCTATCAATAGCATAATAAGAATAGAATTGGAATAATTAGACCCACATCAGAGTAAGAATGTACATACACTAAGATGTTGAAACATATGGGCAAGATCAGAACAACTAAGAATTAGTTGAAACTGATATCTGAGGTTTAACTTTGGGGTCTCAAATGTGAAACCCTTAAGTGGGAATAATAGAACATGATATGAAGCTCATAATCAGTTTATTGATTAATATTATATGAACTATACATATGAAATATAGAAAAATATGTGAAATGTAGGTATGGTTCAAGATAGCAAGAATCAATCATGATGAATAAATCATATAATAGAGTATAATGCTTTTATGAACTCTAAAGAAAAGGCTAAGTAGAAGAATAGAGTGAGCTTTCAATAGGTCCATAAAAGTAAAAAGGATCGATGAACATGTAATTCATAAGACTAGAACAACAAACTAGTTTCTAAGCAAAGGACATAGGTGTAGTTCAACGAATGAATAAGTCATACAAAGGTAGACTGTATTCAGGAAAGAAAAACTTGATTGAAAGAGAAACTATGTTTGACCCATGCATGACCCACTTGATGTAAAAATGAAGAATATGTAATGTATTCAACATGAGTAAAAACTAATAGAAGGACTATTAATTTAGAATGTTAACTTCACAATAGTATAAAGGTAAAGGAGGAAATATGTGTAACATGGTATACATGACCATACATATGAATAAACAACATGGTCATAAAGGAAAAATTTAGAATTAAAGATGAAGGGTTAAAAAGTAGTATATAGTAAGAGGACTATGAAACGTAAGATAGGGTTTGAAATATGATGGAGAAATTATAATATAAAGAGGTTGTGAGATTCAAGCAAGTACTAATTAATCAAATATCTCTATTGATAACTAAGTAAATCTGCATACGAGAATGTATTAAGGGAATGTTTGAATACAAGAATTCCAAGTCTTAAAATCATCTTCTCTTTCATATATTCCTTAATAAGAGCAAGGTGGGAATGAAATGATAAGAGAAAATGAATCATATATGATGCATAACTACCTTGGTGGGGTCATCTAGTGAATGTAATAGTGACATACAATATGATGAAGTGCGATAAGAAATAAATTCTTGTGTGATAGCAAGAATGATGAATAATCTATTCCTATCTTAAATGATTCAATGCTAATGATGTTTATTATATATAATCATATGAAAAGGATAGGTAGCAAAAAAAAAAGTAAAGAAGTAATGAATGAGCAGAGAGATATGGGAAAACACAAGCTTTGTGTAATATGTGAATTTGTCTTTACATGAATGATTTGTTGAAAGCATATTAGGGTATGAAAGTTGGTTCTACATATGATTTCAGTGTATGTGTGCAAGCTATATGTTAAATTAAAGGTGTATGATAGTTGTAGTAATTCATACCTGATATGCATCCTGGTATTGTGTATTTGTAATATGGTGATATGGTTTGGATAATGACAGAACACATGGAGAGATACCCTGAACAAGGTAGTCATACTTATTCACTCATATTAATAGAGAGGGATGATAATTAGATTGTTTGGACAAGTAACCCTAATGAGGTGTAGCTTGTTATACCTAGCTCTAATATAACTGAGTGATGGTAATTGAGTATGATTAATGCTTGAATGACTGATACAATTGTGGATTTCTTTATTACTGTGGTTGAAACCGTAAAATGATATAATACGATGGTTACACTTTGAATTGTGTGTGGGCCCATAACCCACATGTCCCAGGATCGAAACATGATAGTATGGAATGAGGTGGTAATGCTTCACCTCACGCATCCATGATCCAATGGGGATGTCAAGAATGGTATTGTGCAAATGATTGTTGAATTTAGTCTTTTAATTCAAGAATGTTTTGCTATTTGAATAGCACTTGATTAAAGTTTAAAACATCATGGTGAACTTGCTTTTGGTCACTTAAAGGTGATACAGAACAATAGAACTCTCTGAGCAGCATAAGTTGAGATAGTTGCATCAGAGTATCAGAGTTGCGTAGTGAAAGCGTGGTGGTTTATCTTTGCATTCTATGTTTGACTGTGGCATAAAGAATTTGCTTGATATCATTGAGAACTATTTGAAATATGTTGTGATGTAGTAAAGAATTAAAAGATCTAATATTGAAAACTACATTCAGGTATGAAATACAAGAGTATAATGACATGGAAGGCTTTAGAAGCTTAGAATAACCTTGAATGTATCTTTCTTGTGGGTTTATGTTTCGAGGACGAAACATTCTAAGGGGGGGAGAGTTGTTACGACCCCATTTGAGCTTAATTGGTAAACTGGGGTTTACCTAGACAATTGCAAAGATTAATTGGAATAATCATTCTTGAAATCTAATTAATGACGATAACACAATTAGGATGTTTTAACTATGATAAGAAGTCTAAATGTTCTTTTGTCTTGAGAATTAGGGTTTGAGAAGTATAAACCCTAATCGGCCCAATTAGGGTTTTGATAATGCTTGAATACAGAATTTGATAAGTAGAATGTCTCACTAAATGATTTTTAGTATTTTATGTATAACTCTGATTTACTTCAAATTTGGATATGATTTAGATATATAAAATGTGAACAACATTGGAAAATATCAGAATTTTTGAAGAATGCTCTGACCTGTTTGTCGGCCGAGTTTCAAACTCGACCGATCACAATTTCAGAATTTTACAGCAGTGTGGTAATTGAATTATATCTTTTTATTGGTATATCCAATTGATCTCAAATTTTAACAGTATTTTATAAATACAATTTTAGACACTCTGTTAAATTGGCATAATTTTTGGATGACTTTTGAATCCCTACAGTAAGGGTGTCGGTCGAGTTTGTGCAGGACAAACTCGGCCGAATATATTCTGCAGACTGCAATATAGCAGTGCACTGTTCGATTTTTAATTATTTATTGGTAACTCCAAATGATCCCAAATTTTAACTGAAGCTTTATAGATCAATTATACACAACGTGCTAAATTCCCATAATTGTTGGAGAATGTTTGATCTCTGAAATAAACGAATTACAGTAACTTTTGTATAGTTGAATATTCAGCCTATATAATTAAAGTTAAGTGTTGGGTCAATATGCAATTGACCCAAGCAGCTCAATTGACTTATATGAACGACCACACACACAAGCAGCTCTCATTCTTCGTCATTCATTCCAGAGAAACGAGCTCCTAGAGAGAGAGGGAGAATTAGGGCTTGAGTGGAGAAAGTGGGGGAATTGCTGAATTAGGGTTTTGCGATTCCAGGATGGGTGAAATCAAGTAAGTTCGGATTCCTTGCATATACTTTTATGGTGGATCTTCTCTCTCATGTCAAGATTCCGTCCATGCTCTGATTTGATCCAAGAGGATGTCGAAATTCCCTCTTTTCTCACCCTTTCTTCATAATCCCTCTTTTTCAAGGTTCCCGAGTTGAATGGAAGAAGAATTGGGAGATTTGCTAGGGATTTGATAGGAATTCGAGATTCCCTGAGTTGAGCTGCAGTTGTGAGGTGTTTTCACACCTTAGGGTGAGTGGGTTCTTCCTTCAAACATTCTAATGCACGAATTTGATTATAACATCCAAATCCCTAAATGCTTAGCATGTGAATTCTAAATCCTGAAATGTCCATTTGATTTAAGTTATTGTAAATTGATATGATATGGATTCCTCCTCTGTTTTAAATGATTACTAAATGGTAGATTCATATCAGAAATGTATGCAACCCTTCCTAGTGAGATTTCTTTACGGATTTATATCAAATGATGTAATTAGGGTTTAACCTAATTGAGAAATTTAGTTAAGTTTCCATGATTTCATATCTATATTGATTATACAAGATTTGTTGGAAACAGTCTTTATTTAGTGAATGCTTATATCTTATGAGATCATGATAAGAGCCATGTGACAAGTGAATGAGGCAATTGAAACCCTAAGAGTAGGGTGTTGGCATGTGATGAATGAATAAGGCGAATGAAACCCTAAGGATAGGGTGTTCAATGAATCATGCTATGGTAGTATGAAAGGTCTCGATATGAGATGTGGTGATGCTTAATTGTTAAATTGTATGTTTCTAGCATTTAACTTTATATGCTTGCTCTCCCTGAAATGATATTTGCATATTGCAGGGCTTCTTATATTTCAGTACATATCTCGTAAATTGCAAGTGATGAGATATGACATGCCCTAGAAAGGGATGTTACTGAGATATGATATATGTTGAATACATGAGTTTCTATGTTGCTATGTGATATTCCTGTTTAATTGTTAATTGTTAATCAAGTATAGACGTAGATGCCCTAACACCGTAGAACCCCATAAGTGGTATCTGCAGCTTTGGGGTGAAACTCGTGTTGCAACATCATCCGTGCTTGTGTCACGGACAAACGAGGAAAGAGAAAATGCAGTGTCCAACAACAATCGTGCTTGTGTCACGATGGCACTGGGCAAGGAAAAAGGAAAAACACGGTTATCTAACACCATTCGTGCTTGTGTCACGAAGGTAACCCTGTGACTCTCCGCCGGTGTACTCAGGTTTAAGGAGGAGTCGGGTGCACTCAGAGTAGTGCTATAAGGCCGGCGAGCCAGTGACCCTGTGGCAGAGCAGGGCTGGCGTCAGACTTAGCATTTCCCGGGTGTGTCGCTAAGTCTTGTACGGTGGGACCGTAGCATGGACTTGTTGCGGATCTTTATATGCAGAGTACACTGCATATATTTAGGGCATAATCTAAAATACGATCATATAGGTTCACAGAGTTCCTTATAAATGAAAGAGTTAAGAAAGACTAGAGTATAGTTTTCTAGTAGTTATTCTTTGGATGCAATATTTATATTCTTTGCTATTTCAATTATATTGCTTTAGAACTGCTCAGTGTAGTATTTATTATTGTTAAATTTCATATCGTTTAATCAAATTATATCTTTGATCACATTAGTGCATTAGTCTGTTTCCATGAAGTATTCATTCACTGAGCGAGTAGGCTCACCCCTCTACTCAAACATTTTAGGGTTAACCGCGTGGACTTGAAGATGATCAGAGCATCAGAGTAGATCTGCCACAGGAGTCAAGTATGAGATTAGTTGAGTCAGTCGGTCCTTGTCACTCTAGGTCCTCAGTAAGAGTTTAGAGAGAGAATTGTAATTACGATGTGTAATATTATTTCTCTTTGATATGTATGCTAATTTACAAGGTTTATGTGCACAAGTTGTGAAAGACATCATGAATGTTTATATATGTATCTTTTCTGTTAAAGTTTGATTAGTAAAGGAAATATTCGGATTCCCTTGTTAAGATGTTTTATGTGGTTCGATGTGAAGAAACAAGAGTTTTTAAGGAAAGAAAAAGTTAAGGATGTTCTTTGTGTTAATTAATAATCCTATCTTACGCCCTAATCTCATGATTTGAGGAGATTGTGAGATCGGGGCATAACAGCTTGGTATCAGAGCTTAGGGTGAGTTGTCAAGGACCATTAAGTTAGTAAGTTAGAGTCCTATGTGTGGCAGATAGGAGATGTTTGATGTTAGCTTTGGGGATTTGAGTATTTGGATATCCTGGCCCGATATCTGAGTACTTGGATCAGCCAGTACAAGCTACTCTATCTATTCTCTCACGTATACCCTGGCCAGGTATACAGTGGAAGAATGGGCTAGAGAGGAACCCTAGAAATGTTAGGGTTAGAGAACGAGAAAAGAAATAAGAATTAAGAGCATAAATGTAAAAGGAGATAAAACTTACATTTCATAATGTTGTTTTTCTTGGAAATGTATAGAAATGCTCTTATATGTTTGAATTGAAATATTCAATACTATGAAATATGGGTCTTTAATATCTGTTGTACACTATGCAATTGTAGCATTTATTGATTTTATTCTTTGTAACAAGTAGACTAGAATTGACCTTTGAATGAGCTTTTGTTTCTATGGATTTGCCCGCTGATTCGAGTGAAATTGACATCAGCAGGTCTGTTTAGGTTTTCAGTCTGTGTGTGGTTCGGCCGAGTTCCCCAGAGGATCGGCCGAGTTTCCTGCTGATCGGCCGAAGTTGGTCGGCCGAGTTTCAGAACCTGGAAGGTGATCGGCCGAGTTCCAGAGTGATCGGCCGAGTTTCTGAGCTGTGAGTGGCAGTTCAGGAAAAATGTAATCCTTTGTAGTTCTTGGCTTCAGGACTTCAGGTTTGGCCTGGTCCGGTTGTCAGGATGCGTTATTAGGATCTAATGAATCCTATCAATAGCATAATAAGAATAGAATTGGAATAATTAGACCCACATCAGAGTAAGAATGTACATACACTAAGATGTTGAAACATATGGGCAAGATCAGAACAACTAAGAATTAGTTGAAACTGATATCTGAGGTTTAACTTTGGGGTCTCAAATGTGAAACCCTTAAGTGGGAATAATAGAACATGATATGAAGCTCATAATCAGTTTATTGATTAATATTATATGAACTATACATATGAAATATAGAAAAATATGTGAAATGTAGGTATGGTTCAAGATAGCAAGAATCAATCATGATGAATAAATCATATAATAGAGTATAATGCTTTTATGAACTCTAAAGAAAAGGCTAAGTAGAAGAATAGAGTGAGCTTTCAATAGGTCCATAAAAGTAAAAAGGATCGATGAACATGTAATTCATAAGACTAGAACAACAAACTAGTTTCTAAGCAAAGGACATAGGTGTAGTTCAACGAATGAATAAGTCATACAAAGGTAGACTGTATTCAGGAAAGAAAAACTTGATTGAAAGAGAAACTATGTTTGACCCATGCATGACCCACTTGATGTAAAAATGAAGAATATGTAATGTATTCAACATGAGTAAAAACTAATAGAAGGACTATTAATTTAGAATGTTAACTTCACAATAGTATAAAGGTAAAGGAGGAAATATGTGTAACATGGTATACATGACCATACATATGAATAAACAACATGGTCATAAAGGAAAAATTTAGAATTAAAGATGACGGGTTAAAAAGTAGTATATAGTAAGAGGACTATGAAACGTAAGATAGGGTTTGAAATATGATGGAGAAATTATAATATAAAGAGGTTGTGAGATTCAAGCAAGTACTAATTAATCAAATATCTCTATTGATAACTAAGTAAATCTGCATACGAGAATGTATTAAGGGAATGTTTGAATACAAGAATTCCAAGTCTTAAAATCATCTTCTCTTTCATATATTCCTTAATAAGAGCAAGGTGGGAATGAAATGATAAGAGAAAATGAATCATATATGATGCATAACTACCTTGGTGGGGTCATCTAGTGAATGTAATAGTGACATACAATATGATGAAGTGCGATAAGAAATAAATTCTTGTGTGATAGCAAGAATGATGAATAATCTATTCCTATCTTAAATGATTCAATGCTAATGATGTTTATTGTATATAATCATATGAAAAGGATAGGTAGCAAAAAAAAAGTAAAGAAGTAATGAATGAGCAGAGAGATATGGGAAAACACAAGCTTTGTGTAATATGTGAATTTGTCTTTACATGAATGATTTGTTGAAAGCATATTAGGGTATGAAAGTTGGTTCTACATATGATTTCAGTGTATGTGTGCAAGCTATATGTTAAATTAAAGGTGTATGATAGTTGTAGTAATTCATACCTGATATGCATCCTGGTATTGTGTATTTGTAATATGGTGATATGGTTTGGATAATGTCAGAACACATGGAGAGATACCCTAAACAAGGTAGTCATACTTATTCACTCATATTAATAGAGAGGGATGATAATTAGATTGTTTGGACAAGTAACCCTAATGAGGTGTAGCTTGTTATACCTAGCTCTAATATAACTGAGTGATGGTAATTGAGTATGATTAATGCTTGAATGACTGATACAATTGTGGATTTCTTTATTACTGTGGTTGAAACCGTAAAATGATATAATACGATGGTTATACTTTGAATTGTGTGTGGGCCCATAACCCACATGTCCCAGGATCGAAACATGATAGTATGGAATGAGGTGGTAATGCTTCACCTCACACATCCATGATCCAATGGGGATGTCAAGAATGGTATTGTGCAAATGATTGTTGAATTTAGTCTTTTAATTCAAGACTGTTTTGCTATTTGAATAGCACTTGATTAAAGTTTAAAACAGCATGGTGAACTTGCTTTTGGTCACTTAAAGGTGATACAGAACAATAGAACTCTCTGAGCAGCATAAGTTGAGATAGTTGCATCAGAGTATCAGAGTTGCATAGTGAAAGCGTGGTGGTTTATCTTTGCATTCTATGTTTGACTGTGGCATAAAGAATTTGCTTGATATCATTGAGAACTATTTGAAATATGTTGTGATGTAGTAAAGAATTAAAAGATCTAATATTGAAAACTACATTCAGGTATGAAATACAAGAGTATAATGACATGGAAGGCTTTAGAAGCTTAGAATAACCTTGAATGTATCTTTCTTGTGGGTTTATGTTTCGAGGACGAAACATTCTAAGGGGGGGAGAGTTGTTACGACCCCATTTGAGCTTAATTGGTAAACTGGGGTTTACCTAGACAATTGCAAAGATTAATTGGAATAATCATTCTTGAAATCTAATTAATGACGATAACACAATTAGGATGTTTTAACTATGATAAGAAGTCTAAATGTTCTTTTGTCTTGAGAATTAGGGTTTGAGAAGTATAAACCCTAATCGGCCCAATTAGGGTTTTGATAATGCTTGAATACAGAATTTGATAAGTAGAATGTCTCACTAAATGATTTTTAGTATTTTATGTATAACTCTGATTTACTTCAAATTTGGATATGATTTAGATATATAAAATGTGAACAACATTGGAAAATATCAGAATTTTTGAAGAATGCTCTGACCTGTTTGTCGGCCGAGTTTCAAACTCGACCGATCACAATTTCAGAATTTTACAGCAGTGTGGTAATTGAATTTTATCTTTTTATTGGTATATCCAATTGATCTCAAATTTTAACAGTATTTGATAAATACAATTTTAGACACTCTGTTAAATTGGCATAATTTTTGGATGACTTTTGAATCCCTACAGTAAGGGTGTCGGTCGAGTTTGTGCAGGACAAACTCGGCCGAATATATTCTGCAGACTGCAATATAGAAGTGCACTGTTCGATTTTTATTTATTTATTGGTAACTCCAAATGATCCCAAATTTTAACTGAAGCTTTATAGATCAATTATACACAACGTGCTAAATTCCCATAATTGTTGGAGAATGTTTGATCTCTGAAATAAACGAATTACAGTAACTTTTGTATAGTTGAATATTCAGCCTATATAATTAAAGTTAAGTGTTGGGTCAATATGCAATTGACCCAAGCAGCTCAATTGACTTATATGAACGACCACACACACAAGCAGCTCTCATTCTTCGTCATTCATTCCAGAGAAACGAGCTCCTAGAGAGAGAGGGAGAATTAGGGCTTGAGTGGAGAAAGTGGGGGAATTGCTGAATTAGCGTTTTGCGATTCCAGGATGGGTGAAATCAAGTAAGTTCGGATTCCTTGCATATACTTTTATGGTGGATCTTCTCTCTCATGTCAAGATTCCGTCCATGCTCTGATTTGATCCAAGAGGATGTCGAAATTCCCTCTTTTCTCACCCTTTCTTCATAATCCCTCTTTTTCAAGGTTCCCGAGTTGAATGGAAGAAGAATTGGGAGATTTGCTAGGGATTTGATAGGAATTCGAGATTCTCTGAGTTGAGCTGCAGTTGTGAGGTGTTTTCACACCTTAGGGTGAGTGGGTTCTTCCTTCAAACATTTTAATGCACGAATTTGATTATAACATCCAAATCCCTAAATGCTTAGCATGTGAATTCTAAATCCTGAAATGTCCATTTGATTTAAGTTATTGTAAATTGATATGATATGGATTCCTCCTCTATTTTAAATGATTCCTAAATGGTAGATTCATATCAGAAATGTATGCAACCCTTCCTAGTGAGATTTCTTTACGGATTTATATCAAATGATGTAATTAGGGTTTAACCTAATTGAGAAATTTAGTTAAGTTTCCATGATTTCATATCTATATTGATTATACAAGATTTGTTGGAAACAGTCTTTATTTAGTGAATGCTTATATCTTATGAGATCATGATAAGAGCCATGTGACAAGTGAATGAGGCAAATGAAACCCTAAGAGTAGGGTGTTGGCATGTGATGAATGAATAAGGCGAATGAAACCCTAAGGATAGGGTGTTCAATGAATCATGCTATGGTAGTATGAAAGGTCTCGACATGAGATGTGGTGATGCTTAATTGTTAAATTGTATGTTTCTAGCATTTAACTTTATATGCTTGCTCTCCCTGAAATGATATTTGCATATTGCAGGGCTTCTTATATTTCAGTACATATCTCGTAAATTGCAGGTGATGAGATATGACATGCCCTAGAAAGGGATGTTACTGAGATATGATATATGTTGAATACATGAGTTTCTACGTTGCTATGTGATATTCCTGTTTAATTGTTAATTGTTAATCAAGTATAGACTTAGATGCCCTAACACCGTAGAACCCCATAAGTGGTATCTGCAGCTTTGGGGTGAAACTCGTGTTGCAACATCATCCGTGCTTGTGTCACGGACAAACGAGGAAAGAGAAAATGCAGTGTCCAACAACAATCGTGCTTGTGTCACGATGGCACTGGGCAAGGAAAAAGGAAAAACACGGTTATCTAACACCATTCGTGCTTGTGTCACGAAGGTAACCCTGTGACTCTCTGCCGGTGTACTCAGGTTTAAGGAGGAGTCGGGTGCACTCAGAGTAGTGCTATAAGGCCGGCGAGCCAGTGACCCTGTGGCAGAGCAGGGCTGGCGTCAGACTTAGCATTTCCCGGGTGTGTCGCTAAGTCTTGTACGGTGGGACCGTAGCATGGACTTGTTGCGGATCTTTATATGCAGAGTACACTGCATATATTTAGGGCATAATCTAAAATACGATCATATAGGTTCACAGAGTTCCTTATAAATGAAAGAGTTAAGAAAGACTAGAGTATAGTTTTCTAGTAGTTATTCTTTGGATGCAATATTTATATTCTTTGCTATTTCAATTATATTGCTTTAGAACTGCTCAGTGTAGTATTTATTGTTGTTAAATTTCATATCGTTTAATCAAATTATATCTTTGATCACATTAGTGCATTAGTCTGTTTCCATGAAGTATTCATTCACTGAGCAAGTAGGCTCACCCCTCTACTCAAACATTTTAGGGTTAACCGCGTGGACTTGAAGATGATCAGAGCATCAGAGTAGATCTGCCACAGGAGTCAAGTATGAGATTAGTTGAGTCAGTCGGTCCTTGTCACTCTAGGTCCTCAGTAAGAGTTTAGAGAGAGAATTGTAATTACGATGTGTAATATTATTTCTCTTTGATATGTATGCTAATTTACAAGGTTTATGTGCACAAGTTGTGAAAGACATCATGAATGTTTATATATGTATCTTTTCTGTTAAAGTTTGATTAGTAAAGGAAATATTCGGATTCCCTTGTTAAGATGTTTTATGTGGTTCGATGTGAAGGAACAAGAGTTTTTAAGGAAAGAAAAAGTTAAGGATGTTCTTTGTGTTAATTAATAATCCTATCTTACGCCCTAATCTCATGATTTGAGGAGATTGTGAGATCGGGGCATAACAATCATATTCCTTCCTTTTCATATTATAACAAGTATAAGATTTAACATTACTGGGTTTTACGCAGGCATCTCTTCAATACCTCATCTTCTTCTCATAGAGGTAAGAGCAACATAAAACATTAGTAATGTTTTACCATGTAAAACATAAGTCCTCATAGGACTAATCAAGGAGAGTTCAATCATTTCCTTTCTCAATTAATCCAGGAATTCATAAAATGACATATTTGAATGACATTATCTTGTCTAACTTGTCATAATTCATGAATTATTCACTGCCTCAGGCTAACTCTGCCTCAAAGATTGATTCAACAGGCTAAGGTTGAGCACAGACTCAATTTAAGTCTGGAAATTCATCATTTCCTTTTGCTTCAACCTGCAGATGCTGATTAGAAATCATGTTGATATATAAAACATCATCATTGGGGTTGGTAATCTAGGTTACATTGTCAATTCTTGATCCACTATATACATTACTGTTGCCCTAAATTATTCAACAATAATACTTAAAGAAAGATTTTCTTATCATAGATGGATCAGCTAGGAGATTCTCTGGCAATTGTCTCTCACTTGCCTACTCCCATGCACCTCTTCTTGGTGCAACATTTCTACTCTCAGCTACAATCTCCACATGTGACCCAGTCATCTTTAAGTTCTTCTTCTCTTATATGAGCAGAAGACATTATCAGATACATTGGATGATACCAGAACAGACTCTACTACCTTAGTCCTATCTCTCTGTAGACTCAGCGAACCTAGAGCTCTGATACCACTAAATTGTGGCATCCAACTTATAAAACACAAGATTAACTCAGCGGAAGCGAATCATTTGCAGCGGATTACTGAAAATCACTAAAAATTAAAACTTTTTGCAAAGAGATCCACACATAGGAAATCTTTTTCATCAAGAAACAAAGTATAATATTTACATTCTATTCCATAAGTACACAACCTGTACCATCTCTTCTCGAGGATTACAACATCAGCTGTCCTATTCAACATTATATACAGACAACATAAAACCTCAAGGCATCAAGTCAAAATCTCATATCGATTCAATAAAAACACTGACTACTGACTCCGAGGACCTGAGAGTACAGACACGACACATAGGACTTTCTAACTATATGACTAGACAGGCAATATCTCCACCTTAGATATTAATGTTGTCCTTGATGCTGCTACTGATGTTCTTTCTTTGCTAAAGGTTTCCTGCCTCTTTGTCCACGTCCACCTAAAAACATTGGATCCCATGGGGGTGAGACAATTGTAAATTGTCCCATCGGGAGATATAACTCTCCGCCAAAACATTATTATTGCAGTTATATACATAAAACTGGATAGAGGATATGTAGTTTAAATTATTCTCATCTTAAAGCATTGTAACTATCAATTATAGAACAATATATCAACTTTTCTTTTAATAAGGAATAGGAAGAACATGTGTATCATTTATCCTCCATATTATACCATCATGTCAAACTTCTCTTGTGACATTCATGGTCTTGATGTGTCACCCATGAGACATTCTTGTTTCAACTTATTGGCCTTAGCCAATATGCTAAACAGACTTTGGTTATATTGGACATCAGAGTGTGCATCATCATGTCTTATTCAGGCATTGGTCAATACCAATCCTTTATAAATATTCCAGGCATTGGATTACACCAATCTTGTGTAACTAGTACAAGCATTAGACTTATATTATTCCTGTGTATCCATTCCAAGTATTGAACTATGTCAATCTTGTGCAACTATTCCAAGTATTGATCTATGTCAATCCTGTGCAACTATTCCAGGTATTGATCTATGTCAATCCTCTGCAACTATTCCAGGTATTGATCTATGTCAATCATGTGCAACTATTCCAGGTATTGGGTTATTACCAATCCTGTGTTATTATTCCAGGTATTGGGAGTTAGCCAATCTTGTGCATTCTAGGTATTGGGAGTCAGCCAATCCTGTATTATTATTCCAGGTATTGGGAGCTAGCCAATCCTGTGTTATTATTCCAGGTATTGGGAGTTAGCTAATTCTGTGTTATTATTCCAGGTATTGGGAGTTAGCCAATCCTGTGTTATTATTCCAGGTATTGGGAGTTAGCCAATCATGTGTTATTATTCCAGGTATTGGGAGTTAGCTAATCATGTTTTATTATTCCAGGTATTGGGAGTTAGCCAATCTTGTGTTATTATTCTAGGTATTGGGAGTTAGCCAATCCTGTGTTATTATTCCAGGTATTGGGAGTTAGCCAATCCTGTGTTATTATTCCAGGTATTGGGATTTAGCCAATCCTGTGTTATTATTCCAGGTATTGGGAGTTAGTCAATCCTGTGCATTCTAGGTATTAGACTATGCTAATCCTCTGGTTTATAGGCTTCATGCCTCTGCCAGGTATTGGACTTTAACCAATCCTGATTACACAGCCAAGTAGTGGACTCTAACCACTCCTGATTACATAGCCAGGTAGTGGACTCTAACCACTCTTGATTATAGGCTGCATGCCTCTGTCAGGTATTGGACTTTAACCAATCCTGATTACACAGCTAGGCAGTGGACTCTAACCACTCCTTATTACACAGCCAGGCAGTGGACTCTAACCACTTTTGATTACAGGCTTCATGCCTCTTCCAGGTATTGGACTTTAACCAATCCTGATTACACAACCAGGTAGTGGACTCTAACCACTCCTGATTACACATCCAGGCAGTGGACTCTAACCACTCCGGTTATCATTTCTACTACTTATGGGAATATTATAGTTATTTATAAATTCTATAGTGATAGACGAGTGCTTCAGACCTGTATCAACCAAAATGGATACAAAAGAAGAAGCAGATAAGTCATAATCAAAAAGTTTCATCTGACCGGTCATGACCTATGGATTGGTCAATCCTTTCGGCTGACTCATAGAATAGAATCTAGTTGTCACCTTCTACCTTCCTCGACCACTACTAGTTTGTCCTAAAGACCCTACATGAAATGTCTAGCCACGTCCTCTACTGCCACTGATACTGTATTGTTGTTGTTGTTGTGAGCCCTATTGACTCTACCCTGATTGTTGCATAACATCTTGGTCCTTCGTAGGAAAAGACCATATCACATGTCCTACCTGACCACACTTATAACATGTCCTTATATCATATGGTGTCCTTGATGGCCTAATCACAGATATAGAACCAATCTTATTTGCCCCAATTGGTAGAAAACTACAACCTCTCCCCTTTCTCAGAGACCATTACGACTGCACATGTGTCCTTGGCTTAGAAAAGGTCGACCTCTACTGTGATTGTTGCAACTGTGGGTGGAAAACCTTATCTTCTTGAAGTTGCCAGATGATGATCCTTGGAACTGAGTAGACCTCTTCCTAGCATTGTCTTCTCACTACTACACAATTGTCCTCTCTATCCTCCTCATGGACCCCACAAATGTGGAAAACTTCTCTCTCATCTTTGAAGCGGGTTTCATCCTTTCCAAGTCAGCGTTCAAATCCTTCTTAACACTTTTGATTCTCTCCTTCTCTATGGTCACCATGTGAGGATAAAACCTCAACAACTCCATGAAATTTTCCCTATAGTCATTGATAGACAACAATCCCTGGTGTAACCATTCAAACTGAGCAATCTTATCTTCTAGATACGTCTTCAAGAAGTAAAACCTAACAAACTCCCCAAAAAACCTCCCAACACACCACCTCTCCTGGTCTTTTCTCCTCCACAATGGCCCACCAATGACCCGTACTAGCCTTCAGAAGGTAGATTGCATGCTTCACCACGTCCTCTTTAGAGATGTTCAGAATTCTGAATGCCTTCTCCAGCTCTATAACCCACATATCTGCATCATCTAGGTCCTTTGTTCCCTCATACTATGTGGCTCCCACTTACTTCATCCTCTCAACGGTCTTCCTTGGACCCTAAGATTCCACATTAGGAACAAGTTCTCTTAATTGGGGTGGATGTGCCCTGTCTGTTAGAGTGTAATCATTGCCATCATCTATCCAAACATAAATTGAAAGAATGAACCAGCCATGGTTGAAGGGTCAAACGGAGCCAGAACAGATTGTTCTGGCCTTATCTTGAGTACTCCTCCATCTAGTACTTGTCTCCTACCACCACATCCTGGTGCCACAAAGCTAGTCTCTACATGCTCTTCATTTTCTCTAGAGATATATGTGTAACCATAAACCGTGGTCAAATATGTTGGATATGTAAGAACAGACACAACAACATAAGTCCTTTGTCCCTATAAACTCAGCAAACCTAAGGCTTTTGATACCACCAAATGTGACAACCCACCATGCTAAATGAGATTACTTAAAACAAAATGTCAATTTAAACATTTATTAAATCACATTACCAAATGGTTCAAAATTAAAACCAAATAAACTTTCTAGACATGTTAAAGGAAGCATTTGCACACAGATCCAACTTGACAGACGTATATATACAAGTTACATGTATTGGGCTCTATGGTATCATCCATAACCTATTTATAAAAGGCGTTGTCTGCATAACTACATCATTTACATTGCTCAGGCATACAAGTGAAATCTCGAGTCAATATACATGATATACAAAACTCCATGCCCGGTCCTGAGAGTACAAGGATGACTTTGGGACTCTATACAACCTAACCAACCTTCTGACTCTACTTCTCTTTGAATAACTCCTCCTTGCTACTCCTCATCTGACGATGTTGTTGATCGCCTAAAAAGATGTGGTGACCCACGAGGTGAGACCCATGTCCTAGCGAGAGATATCACTCCAAAAACATCTATTTCTTACTAGGGTTAAGCATTAAGTAGTTGAACCAGATAGCATTATAGAGTTATAAGATTGAATAACTTACATCATAATAACAGACACAACAACAAATATTTGTATAGTTGATTTTTCTTACCACATTATAAACCATGTACAAGCTAAAAGAAACATAGAAAGGGTTATCATCCAATGTGATTGGTCAAGTGACCCTAACAAAATAATTCTACATGGTTGAGTTGTATTTTATTAATCTTTGGGTAGTTTGAGGCATACCACTCAAATCACTAGTTGACCACTACTAAGTTGAAATCAGCCCGGTATAAGATCTACAATGACCAGAATCTGAAGATCTCTTCCCCTTGGTCAGTATGAGTAACAACCATAGTGGAACATTAGCCCAACTACAAAACAACCTAGTCTATGCTGGGTACACAAGACACAACACTAGAAACTAGGGTATATAACCCTCAAATTTGAGTTATGACCATAGTTTCTCTCAGTTACTTTTACATCCAAGACATGAACTCATCCGCTCTACAAAAACCCTAAGATCAAGATGACAAGGATATACCCTCCCTGTGATTGCATATACTCAACATTATATGACTTTGAGTTCCTTTTGGATTACTCATTTCACTAACCAACAAGTCTTGACACTAGATTAGCTCTACAAACTTAGGGCAGTACATGATTAAGGATCTACTTGGTTAATTAACCTAGTTGAGTGTTTTTGGACTACACTCAATCAATGTATGTATATAGAACTATAGGATTCTTACAAAATTCATATGGGTTCACAACCTCACAAGATATCAAATGTATTAAACTGTTCCCATAACAATTCTTCACATAAAAGCTAACTAGGTAGGGTCTTTAAAAGAATTGAACCCCAACTAGAGTGCCTCGAGCCATAAACATCAGTATGATCTGACAACATTAACTTCGCACCAAATTCTCATGTACAGTGAAGATTTAAGTCTAAAGATGATACCGTCCATATTAGGGTTTCATCCAACTAGGGTTTCATCATCATAACAATAGAGAAAAGCAACATAACTCCCATAGGTTAACCATGAATCATCAAATTTCATAGTATGGGTACAAAAACAACACTTATGAAACACTTTTATAAGTCATCTCTCTTATATTACGAATTTTAGGCCTTACATGCTTAAAGAAACCATCAAATAGACAACAAATAGCATTCACAAAGTTTGAACTACAACTGACCAGCTTGGATCATCATGTGTTTTACAAAACAACACTTATAATAACCATCTTTAGCATGATTATGAGTTTCTAGAGAAAGAATAGTGGAATGCAAGTAGGTAGTAGGAAATAAATTCCTCAAAGACAGATAACTCACTTTGTAGAGAGGGGAATACCAAACTTCAAGGTGAACACTCTAAAAAATATCACCCAATCGTCAAGCTTAACCTAATAAAGATTCCAGATCATCTCCTCTTTCCATGAATAGGGTGGAACTAGAGCAATAAGGAATAAAATAAGAGTGTTCAACCCACATGCACACGGTTCTAGCAAGGGAAACCAAGGAAACTCAAGAAACACCTAAGAACTCATACATAAAGGGGAAGAAGGTGAAGCATATATAGAAGGAAAATGAGGAGAAAATCAAGAATCGTACTTGAAGGAAGCAAGAGACATGATCAACAGTTTGATATTTGTAAGACCCCTGACCTTGCTTCATGGTTAAACATGCTAGATTATCTTAATTGAATGATTAAAACCTTAATCAAACCCTAATATATGATTTTATATAATGTGACAAACCTAAGTTTCAAGTTTGGTCTAGTTTGGACATTGTTTGATGGAGTTCTGCAATTTATGTGCTTATTTTTTACCTTTATGCAATTTTCCCATATCTAGGGTTTTTCTTGTAATTTTTCACATGTATGTTAAGATTACTAAGTTTTCATATCATGTTGATATACCTTTATCTTGGGGATCTTGGTTGCACCATCAAACTAGAGGTGTTCTCTTCCTAGGGTTGACACTTAGGGTTTCCTCACCCAGATGCCCTAAATCGATAGTCTCCCCTTTGTGTGTGTTGTGATCTAATGTTCCACCTTCAGGTGGTGGGATTTGATGGATATCTTGAGTGCCTTGAAGGTCGATGGTTTGTCTTTGAGGCTCTGAGGTTGACAGTTCTCCAAGTGAGGTGCAACAACTGATGGATTACCTAGGGTTTCTTTTGGACCAAGTGAGGGCATGACCCGATGGACCACATGTTGTTGACAAGCAATGGAGCTTCTGTAGTTGACATCCTATGTCTCCCTTGAATTTCATATTTGATGGTTCGTTTGGTTTTGCATGGATGTGAGGTTTTGATATTAGACACATGTCATGAACATCTTGACCCTTTACCTTCCTTTCTCTCTCACCCCAAGCTTTATATACCTCTCTCTTTCTATACAAACAAGCTCTTTACACTCTCTCTCTTCTACTTTCTACTTGGAGGTTCGTCCCTCTTGTTTGGTGGAGGAGAAGAAGCTCTAGTAGGAAGAAGCTTGGCCGATCTTGCTTACATGTGCTTCTAGGGTTTCAATCTACCCTCCATTGGGACTTATGGAGCTTCTCTACCTACCTTTTGGACCTAGGCAAGTAAGATCTCCTTCCTTTCTTCATTTTCCTTGATGCTTTCCTTCTTGTAAATATCCATGGTGTTCTTGGTGGAGCTTGTTCATGTGGAGGAAGGCACCTTCTTTCTTCTCTCTTATCCTAGGGTTGAGCTTATTCTTGGAGAAAGGAGCTAGCTTCGACGTGTGGAGTGCTCAAGATAGAATTTCTTCTCTCTCTCTCTTCAAGACACACTTTTATTTGGACCTTCAATTTCTTGAGGTGATTTATATAACTTTCTCCATATTTATTTCTTACTCTGAAACTTTCTATGAATACATCTTTCCCTAAAATGTAGTACCAAGTTGAAAGATGTTGTCTTTGCCTAAGGTTCGAACTTATGCGGTATATCTCAAGTAGAAAATCATCCTTGATGTACCTATTAGTCTTATGCACGTTTCTTCCTTGGAAGTGGTAGTCCTAGACCTTGCATGTCCATGAAAGAATGGTGTTCTTCTGGTGAAAATCAATGGTTTTTCTCCTTAAGTGTTTTGGACTAATTTTCCTCCTTATTTCATGAGCCAATGGTTTGATTTCTTGTGTAAACTGATGGGGTTCACTTATTTGTTGTTTTAGACCTTCTTTTGTTTGAGAACCTATGATCTTGATTCTCTTGTGAAGTGGTTCAAATTAGATGGTCTCCTTAGCGTTAGAAATTATGGTTTTCACTTTGTGCACAAGTTTTATTTTCACCCAGTGATGACATTTAATGGTCTCACTGGGTCATGATTCAATAGTCTCACTGGCTCATGATTCCATGGTCTGTGTGTGTGCTCACAAATGATGGTTCACCTGGTTTTTCACAAATGATGGTTCTCTTTGTTGTTCACAAACGATGGTTCACCCGATTGTTCACAAATGATGGTTCACCTATTTGTCATCAAAAGATGGACTCTCAAGGCCTATAATCGATGGTTTTGCTATGCGTATGATTCAACTATTTGTGTTTTGATTAGGTGGATTTGTAATCTAATGGTGATTCTATGTGCAAATGTTCATGTTGTTGCCTAAGTATGTGAACAAACTGATGTCTTATCTTTGATTACTGCTTTGTAAGATCAATCCAATCTACTTCATTAAACTTAACTCAAGTAATCATGTAATGATTGTTAATTGTACTTGTTTATGTTTATAAGGTAACGGTGAGGAATACCCTCATATGTTATGGTAACACTACTTTGGTACCTTATGAACATCATAGATCTTATATGCAATGCAATCTTATGCTAAACATGTGTATTGCAAGTATGATGATGGTGTATTGAACCTTCTACAAGGTTTTGAAAGATATTGATGTTCTTTTATGAGATAATGAGTATGGTCTTAATGACCTTTCCACATGTCTTGATATGTAATGGAAGTGTAACCCTCTATATGTGTGACAAGGATTGGTACCCTGTGATGATGTGATAACAAAATATATTCATGTGTTATATATTTTATGGAGTGGATATATACCCTTATTTTGTAGAACTCTACTAAGCTTTGTATGTAACTTGATTTATGTAGTTTTAATTCACCCAATTGGAAATAACTAATCAAGTAAAACCCTAATGATGTAGAGTCATGTGTCGTAGAACTATCCATTTTCAGAATTTTTTGGATAGGGAAATGAGTATTCTAGAAGGGAATCTTGGAGTCTATATTGTTGAGTATATGAGGGCGGAGGGAGTGTGTATCCTTGTCATTCAGATCCCTTTGGAGGATGACTATGGTCATACCTCAATTTGAGAGCAGTTGAGGTTATTTCTCAGATATATGTACATGTGATGTTATTGAAGACAACTGTGGTTATACCTCAAATGATAGGGTTTTGGATATACTGGTTTCTAGTGTTGTGACCTATATACCAAGGGCGGGCTAGGTAGATTGTAGGTTGACTATATGTGTGACTGCGGTGGACTCATACTGATTGAGGGGAAGAGATCTTAGGATTCCAACTCTCTTAGATCTTGTACACAATTAATTGTGACTTCGCAGTGGTCAGTTGGAAGTTTGAGTGGTATACTTGAAAATCCCCATGGCTTAATAAAAGATGCAATCCATTCATGTAGTATGTTTATTAGGGTTAAAAAACTATTCACATTGATTGATAGCCCTTGCCTTGTTTCTTGTAATGTTTACTTGATGTATAATATTGTAAGAGAAATCAACTGTTTCAAAAGGTGATAGATTTATATATTCCTTTAAATATCATGTTATTCATGTATGTTGTAGTATTATCTACCTAATCCACTTAATCTGATTAATCATGTAACCTATTGTAACCAATAAGTGTTGTTGATGGTTATGTCTCTCGTTGGGACATGGGTCTCACCTCTTGGGTCGTCACATCTTTTTAGGTGATCGGTAGTGACGTCATCAAGATCATGGTGGTTAGAGATAACAACTTGGAGATCAGTAGGAGCAGAAGGTTGGCTAGTGTTAGTGTGTCCTAGAGTCATCTGTGTACTCTTAGGTTCGGAGAAGGGATGTTTTGTAGATGTTATGTATCAACTAAAGTTTTTGGCAGTATCTTGTAATGTATATAGCATGTATATATGTGGAACAATATACTCTTTGTATACAAGTTGTGGCTGAGGCCACTGGGAAATTTAAATACTTGGTATGATATGTGCTTTTATGTAGGTTTATAAACCTATATGTAAATGTTAACAAACATGTTGGAGATCTTTAATTCAGTTTTAGTTATCCATTTTTCCTTTTGTGTGGTTCATTATTGATCAATCATGTTTCTGGTTTTGAGTAAACTCATTTGGTGTGGAGGGTTAGTTGGTATCATAGATTTAGGTTCGCTATGTCTATAGGGACATAGGACTCAGGTTTTATGTCTGTTCTTACATGATCTAACATCTTTTATCATGGCTTATGCTTATACAGATATGTCTAGTGAATGTGAAGAGCATACAGAGAGTATCTTTTTTGTGCCAGGAGGTTGCAGTAGGAGGATGGTACATAATGGTAGAGTACCCGTGATGGAGCCAGAACAGCCTGCACCGCCTCCGTTCAACCCTATAGCTATGGAAAATTCATCTTTCTGATCCATGTTTAGATAATTGATGGTGACAATTAGACACTTAGCAGGTAGGGAGCCTACACCACAACCTAGGGCAGCCATCTCTAATGCAGAATCTCAAGCTCTAGGGAAGGCTTTTGAGAGGTTGAACCATGTGGGAGCTACCAAGTGTGTGGGTACATCAGAACCAGAATACACCAATATGTGGCTAACTGAGTTGGAAAAGGCATTCAAGATTCTAAACATCTCAGAAGAGGACAAGGTGAAGCATGTTATTTACATGTTGAAGAGCAATGATGGCCACTGGTGGGCCATAGAAGAGGAGAAAATACCATGATTCATTATGATTTGGTAAGAGTTTGGTAGAAGTTTGTGAGATGCTACTTCCCTGAGACATATTTGGATGAGAAGATTGTCTAGTTCAAATGGTTGTGCCAAGGGTCAATGTATGTAAATGAATATGAGGAGAATATTATGGAGCTTTTGAGGTTCTTTCCTCATATGGCAACAACAGAGAAGGAGAGGATTTGAAGATTCAAGAAGGGTCTAGGTTCTGAGTTCTCTATGACAACATCTTCTTTGGAGAATAGAGAGAAGTTCTCTACCTTTATGGAGTCCTTAAGGAGGATTGAAAGGTCTACTCTCAACAAGTGTGAAGCACAACACTTGGAAGAAACCAACTCAGGTTCAAGGATAGTCATCTAGTGGCTTCAAGAAGCCAAGGTTTTCATTGCCACAATACCAGTAGTCACAACATAAATCAGATTTTTTTACCAAGATCATGAGTATAGTCACAGTGGTCCCCGATTAAGGGTAGAGGTCACAACTTTCTGCTAGTAAGGGTAAATAGTTCAATGTTAGTGATAGGGCCTTCTAGGACATAGTATGATACCAAGACTTGTTTCAAGTGTGGACAAGTTGGGCATGTGAGGTGGTCTTGCCCCATGAAGGATGAGGAAGTGACACAACAATTGATGCACAATCAATGAGGTTAACAGTAGTAGCAGTACAAAGTGGTGGTGGTAGAGGACATGGTTAGAAATTGTAGGTAGGGTCATCCGGACCAACTGGCGGAGGACGTAAATGACAACAAGTGACTACTAGATTCTATCCTATGAGTCAGCCGGAGGGAGTCGTCAACCCATGGGTCATGATAGGTCAAATGGAAATTTTCATTCTGACTTATCTACTTCTTCTTTTGATTTGTTTTGGTTGACCCAGGTGCAACACACTCATTTATCACCAGTGGGGTGATAAGTATTTTTTATCATCTTGTTTGTAGTAGATTTGATAGCCTTTTACTAGAAACCCCTTTAGTCAGTTCTGTTGAGTTGTGGGAGGTGTGCCCATCTTGAGTTCTTTTATTCTTGGGACACAACATTCAAGTGGACATCATACCACTTAACATGCATGGATTCGATGTGATACTAGAAATGGATACCTTAGAGAAGTACAAGGTTGTTTTGGACTATAGTTCCAAGATTGCAACGTTCTATGGTGGTCTCTCTTGGACTTTCCAAGCAGATAGGAAGATCCTTCCTACATGTTTGGTGTCGGTTTTGGTAGCAGAGAATCGGATGAGATAGGGGTTTGAAGCCTTCATAGCCCATGTCATGGATACCAATGTGAGGATTCCTAGTATTTAGGAGGTACATATGGTGCGAGAGTTGGGGATGTCTTTCTAGATGAGTTTCTTGGTGTTCCAGTCCCTAGAGAGATTTATTTTGAGATCAATCTTGTACTTGGGACATAGTCCATAACACATGCACCTTATAAGATGGCACCAATAGAGATGCAGGAGTTGAAGAAACAAATGCAGGAGTTGCTAGAGAAGGGTTTAATCAGATTGCACACTTCCTCTTGGGGTGCTCTCTTATTGTTCGTGAAAAAGGAAGGATGGAACTATGAGTCTTTGTACAGATTACCGATAGTTGAACAAGGTCACAGTGAAGAATAAGTATCTGTTACCAAGGATTGATGATCTGTTTGATCAGCTGAGAGATGATATAGTGTTCTTCAAGATATATTTGAGGTTGGGATATCACCAATTGAATACTAAGTCAAATGACATACCTTAGACTGCTTTTAGGATGAGGTATGGTCACTATGAGTTCGTGGTTATGTCATTTGGGCCAACCAATACACCGAGAACCTTCATGGACTTGATGAATAGAGTGTTCTGACCAAATTCAGATCAGTTCATGGTTGTGTTTATAGAGTATATCTTAATATACTCTAGATACAGTAAACAACATGAGAAAAATCTATGTCGAGCTCTATAGTTGTTGAGGCAGCACCGACTGTATGCCAAGTTCATCAAGTCCAAGTTTTAGTTGGCTGAGGTGTCTTTTCTTGGTCATGACGTATCTGATAAGGGTGTTTGTGTAGACCCTAAGAAGGTGGAATTTGTGTTGAAGTGGGAGTATCCCAAGAAACTAGTTGAAGTCCAAAGCTTCCCATGTTTGATAGTTTACTATAGGATAATCATTAAGGATTTCGGTGTTGTAGTGTTACCCCTAACCAAGTTGACTGAGAAGGGTGTTCCTTTTGTTTAGGATAACATGTTCAGTGTTCTTTCCAGTTGTTGAAGGAGAGGTTAATCAATGCTCCAGTGTTAGTGCTTCTAGAACAAGGGAAAGGTTACATCATCTTTTATGATGCTTCCAAGAATGATTTGGGATGTGTGTCGAAGTAGGACAAGAACGTGAATTCTTTTGCTTCGTGATATATTCAGAAATGTGAGGAAAACTAATCGACTCATGACCTAGAGTTAGTAGTTGTGATTCTTGCCCTAACGATTTGGAGACACTATCTATACTGGGAGAAATGTTAGATTTTCACATATCAAAAGAACCTTCAATATATCTTCTCGAAGCAGGAGTAAACATGAGACAAAGGAGATGGATGGAGTTGATCAAGAACTATGACTGCATCATAGAGTAATATCTAGGAAGGCAAATATGGTGTTTGATTGTCTGACCAGGAAGTCATCTTTGCCATCATATTCAGATAAGACATAGCTACACTTTGTAATTAATATCATTTTGGTAGATGACTGTATAGTTGGAAGTATCTCTGTTGTTAGGATTGATATCACAATTGCATGTTAAGCTGACATTAATACAACATATTAGAGATACATAGAGGAATGATATCATGATATAGAATATGAGACCAGAGTTGGGCAGCAAGAAGAAGAATGGGTTCCATGAGTCAGATGATGGGACAATGTGTTTCCACAATAGGATAGTGGTTTTAGATGTTGATATCTTGAGAGAGATGGTACTTGAGGAAGCTCATTCCTTAATTTATGCAATGCATCCTAACAGTACAAAGATGTACCATAATATGAAGGAATTGTATTGGTGGTTAGGTCTGAAGTGTGATGTGGTGGAGTTTGTTGCCAAGTGTCTGGTTTGTCAACAAGTTTGTCACATCCCGATCTCACAAATACCACTAATCATGAGATGAGGGCATCAATTGAAGATTTAACCTAATAGCTAAAATAACATCAGATCGTAATAAAACTACGAAAGCACTTACCATTTACCTTACTTGGAATAAAACCAAACTTACACGACATATTACATTGTTCATGCAGAAAGTTAAACACAACAGATAACTGAAATCTAAACTACATATTACATTATATTCTCTCTCTACCACACCACATGCCCAAGGACCGAGGGGAAAGGACTAAGAGACCTCTATCTAACTACGAACTACCTTCTAAGAACTTGGGTGATACGATCCTTCTGCTTCCTCGTACTGACGCTGACCTACAAAATGTTCCAGTAGGTCGGTGAGCTACTGGCTCAATGAATAGAATTTCACCCAACCATCGCAGATAACTCATTTTATGTTTATTAATTGGAATAAAATTCAAGATAATACAATATTGAGCAGATATAAACAATATATTTAAATGAAAGGAGAAGTCAACAATTCATTAAGATAACAACTGTTGCAAAGCTGTAGATACAATTAAATAATAGAGAACACTAAAATTTCATTTAAAGGACAACTGTTGTGAATCTAACTCAAATATTTCTTAACTCTTTAACTTATAAGAAACTCTGTGAACCTATATGAACATATTTTATCTTATGCCCTGATCATATGTAGTGCACTCTACATATGAAGACTCGTAGCGAACTATGATCCCACCATACAAGACTTAGCTTAAAACCCGGGAAGCTAAGTGTAGAACTGAATCTGGGTCTTCTTGACTCGAACCATCATGTTTGACTAAGGCAGATAAACAGCTGGCCTTTAATTGGACCTCTCCTCTAGGCTGAGTACACATGCGGAGGGTCTAAGATGCTCAGTGGGCCTCATCTTGGTATGCTCTGTGGGTACCTCTGGGTTACCACTGGGATCTCCGGTTCATGTTGGGTAACCTATCTTCTCTTAGGAGACTTCCTCAAGGGCTTCGTCTCCCCACACGCTCTGTGGGTGTGTTCCAATCGTCGTATACTGGTCGTTGCTAGGGTGGATCATTTCCTCCCTACAATGCAAACATCCATTGGGAATCTACGGTGTTCAGGGCACCTATGTCTATTATTTTATTATTGTAGAAAAGCTCGTACTACATTGCATCTCTCTCTTACTTATTCTTGGCTTTGCTATTTCTATGGTACTGGGTCTATTTATCTAAAACTTATAAATACAACATGTATATCATTTCTAACTTATCAGTGCAATATGCTCAAACATTGTAATTTACTGAGAAATCAACATATTGTACTCGTAGGCAGATTTAAATAAATAAAATACTGGTCAACTTGGCACATACATACTGAAATCGTGCAAATAAACATCTTAATATACTGATAAGGTTTGATTACTCAACATATGAGAAATCATCAGTAGTACTTGTAAATTATCTGAAGTTCCTAGAAAAATGTGTATATCAACCCTAATCCTGAGTTGTACATCACTTAACCCAATTAAGAGTTAATTACTTATCATGACATGAATTATTGATAATAACTGAGAATTTTTTATGATATCCTTGAGAAACGTGTCGATTCGTATAATTATTAATAAATTCACATTAAATATGATTGGGAGTGTGCAACTAGGTTTCTATTGAACCCTTTCATGTCATTGTCATTTCTTTGAAATCGGCATCTATTAACTTACTAAAAACGTACATCCTGGGTTTATACCCAAACTGTGTCGTTACTAGTGATGTGCTATTGAGTTTAACATTTAATCGAGCAATTTAAGTTTCAATCCATCGTGCATTTACACTAATCCAAATCACACATCAATTAACTAATTAGCATCGTGCAAATGTTAATAAATAAAATGTGCAAATTAGAAATCGAGTAGCACCGGCACTGCCCGACACCTGGGTAAACGCTGTTACCTGCAAATAAAACTGATTCAACCAAAAACACCTAATTATTCGATTTAAACGTGTTTAGTGAGTGAAATTCTACTCACAGTGGTCCAACATGACCAAAATCATCTGGAAATGCATCTAGAGGCCAGTTCCCAGGCATCAGCAGGTTGTCTTCAACCTCAGGTCTGCCTGGTTCGGACCTACTTCACACACAGAAGGAAGGGCTCTGATGATTCGTCGCTACTCCTGGCCAGTTGGCTATGGATTCACATTCTAGACCCTTGGCCAAACTCATTAGCATCATTATCTTGGTGTTTCCTAGGCAAATCTGCCCCTGGCCGAACCTGCTGGTGCAAGCATCAGCTTCTTCACCTCACGTACAGGTTGAAGAGGGGATCTTGCTAGGTGTTGCTATGGCTATTGACTATGAATTCCTTATTTGGAGCTCAATACAAAGTCGATGGCATCCAATCATGCTACTTCCCATGCCAAAATGGCACCCTGGTCATTACTGCAGCTAATGCTGCTCTTGCTGGTCAGGCACTGCCCTTTCTAGCTGAGTGCCTAATCGTAACTATTGGCTACAGATTCATATTAGGGCCTCAAGGCTGGGCTTGATGGCACCTTTCTGAGGTGCTTTCCATGCCCAAAAGAACCCCTAGCCGACGCCCTACAGCTGGCTGACACTACTGTTGGCCAGCCCTCCTGGCTGGTTGGGTCGCTGGTAGGAGCGCCGCTAGGGTGAGGCTGAGAAGGAGAAAGGAAGATGAGGGTGGACGAAGCTCAGATCCTTGTTGTGATGCCCTAAATTGCCAACAATCCCCCCCACTTCTCTCGATTGGACTGCTGGGTGCCGCTTTAAGTGGTTCTATAATTGATCAGGGGAAGAAGAAGATAAGGGAAAGGGTTTATAACCAATTAATGGGTAAATTGCAGAGTAAACCCAAGAACTTGAAATCATCATAACTTTCTCTCTGTAAGTCCGAATAGCATGATTTCTTTTGCAAATTTTCAAGAACGAAATCCACTACAACCTCAAGGCATAAAAACACAAAAAATAGACCATCTTATATAGGTTAATCATTGTAGGTATTTAACTTAACGATTAACACTACAATTATCATTAGTTACCTCAGATGAATCAATCTCGACTATTGATTCACATATTAGCTTATCTTGATTAACTTTAATGTTTAACAAGGTACTTAGTACTAATCAAGGTACTTCATGCTAATCGAGGTATTTACTAGTTAAACTTAGAGTTGGTCATAACAATCTCCCTCCCTTATAAGAATTTCGTCCTAAAATTCCTAAACGAGAAAAGGAAACTTGTTACGCATCTCTGACTCAAGCTCCCATGTGGCTTCCTCTAGGTTGTGGTTCCTCCACATAATGTTTACTAATGGTATCTTGTGATTCTTGAGATTTTTTATCCTCCGATCAACTATCTGAATAGGGCCTTCAACATAGGACACATCTGATCTGAGCTGTACAGGTTCTGGGTCCACTATCTTCTCTGTACCAGGGTAACACTTTTTCAACATCGATACATGAAACACATCATGTAGATTAGCCAACTCGGATGGCAAATCCAACTTGTAGGCTACAGGTCCAACCCTTTCAATGATAGGATATGGGCCCATAAACCTAGGAGTCAGTTTGCCTCTGTTGCCAAACCTCAACACTCCTTTCCATGGTGAAACTTTTAGATACACTTCATCACAAACCTCAAACTCAAGAGGTATATGTATCTTCTCAGCGTAACTCTTCTGCCTGTGCTGTGTAGCTTTCAACTGTTCTCTAATCACTGTAATCTTTTCTGTAGTCAAATCAACTATCTCTGGTTCAAGAATCTCTTTTTCACCCACCTCATACCAACATACGGGTGATCTACACTTTCTTCCATACAGAGCTTCATACGGGGCCATACCAAGAGTGGAATGGTGATTATTGTTGTATGCAAACTCTATAAGGTTCAAGTGTTCTTCCCAACTTCCACTGAAATGTAAGACACATGCTCTTAGCATGTCCTCAAGAGTCTGAATGGTCCTCTCTGATTGGCCATCCTTCTGCGGGTGAAAAGCTATATTGAACCTCAACTTTGTGCCCAAAGCATGACACAACTGATTCCAAAACCTGGAGGTGAAATTAGGATCTCTATCTAATATAATTGAAATTGGGATACCATGCAAGCTGACTATCTCATCCACGTATATCTTAGCCAACTTCGGGACATCAAAGGTTGACATAATAGGAAGAAAGTGAGCAGACTTAGTTAGTCTATCCACAATCACCCATATCGAGTCACAACCTCTAGGTGTCCTGGGCAGCCCTACCATAAAATCCATTGTGATATGTTCCCACTTCCACTCTAGTATGGGAAGAGATTGCATGGTACCTACAGGTTTTTGATGCTTAGCCTTAACATGCTAGCACACACTACATCTAGCCAAGTACTCAACTACATCCTTCTTCATACCTGACCACCAGTACAACTCCTTGAGATTCCTATACATCTTAGTGTAGCATACATCAATGCATGCGCTTCCTCAAGAATCCTTTCTTTCAAATCACTATCTCCAGGTACACACAACCTGTCATGTTGATACAACAAACCATCATCTAAAAACATGAACTCTGGTCTTTTTCCTCTTGTCATGTCTTGCATGATCTGTTGAAACTCACTTTCACTCAGCTGAAGTTCCTTGATCTGATCATAAAATTAGGCTTGACTTGCATCTGTACAATCAAACCACTATGTTCTGTCACTCCTAAGTCTAAGTTCAACTTCTGCATCTCTACTATCATGTCTCTCTTGAAACATGCCATAGAGAATACATCAGTTGTTGAACTTGACTTCCTACTGAGGGCATCTACTACCACATTTTCCTTACCAGGATGACAATCTATCGTCACTTCATAAACCTTGATCAATTATAACCATCTCCATTTTCTAAGATTCAGATCCTTTTGGGTGAAGATATATTTCAAACTCTTATGATCTATAAACACCTGACATGCCTCACCATAAAGATAGTGATGCCATGTCTTAAGAGCATGAACTACAGCAGCTAACTCCAAATCATGTGTAGGGTAATTCTCTTCACTCTTCTTAAGCTGTCTAGATGCATAAGCTACTACTTTGCCTTCCTGCATCAACACACAGCCTAAACCTCTTCTTGAAGCATCACAAAACATTGTGTATCCTTTACCTACCACAGGTAGGATCAACATTGGTGTTGTAGTCAACCTCTTCTTTCAGATCTGAAAACTCTTCTCACAGTTGTCCGACCAGACAAACAGTGCATTCTTTCTCGTTAAGCGTGTCAGAGGTGACGTTATAACACTAAAGTTCTGGATGAACCTCCTGTAGTAACCTGCCAATCCTAAGAAGCTTCTGATCTCAGTAGGAGTTTTAGGCTGCTCCCACTATAGAACAGACTCGACTTTCTTAGGGTCAACACTTACTCCATCTCCTGAGATGACATGTCCAAGAAAAGACACCTCAGCTTACCAGAACTCACACTTGCTGAACTTAGCATATAACTGGTGTTGTCTCAACAACTGTAACACTATTCTCAGATGTTGCTCAAGTTGCTCATCATCTTTGGAGTAGATCAAAATGTCATCTATGAAAACAACTATGAACTAATCCAAAAACGGTTTGAAAATCTGGTTCATCATATCCATGAAAGTTGTCGGGGCATTAGTCAGTCCAAACAACATGACCAGAAACTCATAATGCCCATGTCTTGTTTTGAAAGCTGACTTAGGAATATCTGAAGCCTTTATCCTCAACTGATGATATCCAGATCTCAAGTCTATCTTAGAAAAGATCATTGCTCCACGTAACTGATCAAACAAATCATCTATCCTTGGCAACAAATACTTATTCTTGATGGTGATCTTATTCAACTATCTGTAGTATATACATAACCTCATAGTACCATCTTTCTTTTTCACAAACAAGACGGTAGCTCCCCATGGCAAAGAACTAGGTCAAATGAAACCCTTATCTAGTAACTCCTGTAATTGAATCTTGAGTTCCTTCAACTCTGCAGGTGCCATTATGTAGGCCGGAAGCACTACAGGGTGACTACTTGGAAACACCTGGATCTCAAAGTCTATCTCTCTTTCAAGAGGTATACCTGGAAACTCATCTGGGAAAACATCTGGGAACTCACAGACCACTGGCACATCCCACAGGCTGACTGTGCTTTTCTCTATTATGGTATCTACTACATGTGCCAAAAATGCCTCACAACCTTTATGCAACATCTTATCAGCTACAGTGGCTGATATGATACACGTAGGCAAAACTTTCCTATCTCCAGTAAAGGTACAAGAAAATCCACCATGTTGAAAGATAGCCTCCTTCATCCAACAGTCGAGCTGAACTCGATACGTATCTAGGCAATCCATACCCAATATAACTTGAAAAGAGTTAATATCTAGGGGTATAAGATTAACTATGATGGTGTAACCACCAAAGGTCAACAAACATCTGGGACAAAACTCTGTCAACACTGTCGATTCACCTAACAGAACCCTCAACAACAACTCAACCGGTAACTCCTGGGATAACAGATTAAGATCACAAGCTAAAGAACTCTATATAAACAAGTGAGTAGCACCCAGATCTATCAAAACAGTAATTGAAGTGTTGTTAAAGAAAAGAATTTCTCCTATAATTACTCGATAATAAACAATACCTTCTTGTGGTGTCAAAGAGAAGAAGCGTCATGAATCTCTTCCTCTCCCAAGATGTTCTCATTGTCCTTCCCTAGCACTGGGTGCTGCACCACCTTGGGAACCTGAAGCTATAGAGGAACCGGGTCCTCTAGCTGGAGCCTGTCTCGGGACATTCTGGTACTATGACTGGGAACCCTGTGATGCTGACTGTTGTAACTGGGGGCAATTCCTCTTAAAATGTCCCATCTATCCACACTGATGACATCCTTGAAACATTGTTCCCCAACACTATCATGAGTGCGGCTTCCCACAAATGTCACACCTTGGTACCTCTCTCCTTGGCTGACATGTCACTAAATTTGATGATCTAGATGACCTTCCTCTTAGCATATTGCTCCATCTCCCTGGACTAGACCTTCCCCTACTCTGAGAAGATATCACATCTTTAGATCCTTATTTACTGAAACAACCAAAACCACATGCAAGCTTTGAGAAGAACCCACCACCACTTCCTCGGTGACCACTACTAGGTTATCCTCTATCAAAGTCTCCGGGTCTCTAACTATTCTCATAATGCTTATCATCATTCACAGACTCCTCTATACATCTTGTTGCCTCATCCACATCATCTCCACCACCTGGACCCATCACATGAGGGTCATGTCCAATGTGGCTCTCAGCTTGGTCCTCATGACCATGTCCTCTTCATGCCATCTTCAATAGTATAACAGAACACTTTATGTTAGAAAATTACAGTTAGAAGGAGAACACCCTAATCCTAATCCTATTGGTCTCTTAGCATCCCCTGACCTTGACTTAGAGTATCTACGTACTCAACCTATGCTCTGATACCAAAATTCTTGTCACACCTCGATCTCACAAATACCACTAATCATGAGATTAGGGCATGAATTAACGATTTGACCATATAGCTAAAATAACATCATATTGTAATAAAACTATAGAAGCACTTACCATTTACCTTACTTGGAATAAAACCAAACTTACATGACATATTACATTGTTCATGCAGAAAGTTAAACACAACAGACAACTAAAATCTAAACTATATATTACATTATATTATCTCTCTACCACACCACATGCCCAAGGACCGAGGGGAAAGGACTAAGAGACCTCTATCTAACTACGAACTACCTTCTAAGAACTTGGGTGATATAATCCTTCAGCTTTGTCATGCTGATGTTGACCTGAAAAATGTTTGAGTAGGTATGTGAGCTACTGGCTCAGTGAATAGAATTTCACCAAATGATCGTAGATAACTCATTTTATGTTTATTAATTGGAATAAAATTCAAGATAATACAATAGAGAAGATTTAAACAATATAATTTAAACAATAGGAGATGTCAACAATTCATTAAGATAACAACTGCTGCAAAGCTATAGATATGATAAAATAATAGAGAATACTAAAATTTCATTTAAAGGACAACTATTGTGAATCTGACTCAAATCTTTCTTAACTCTTTAACTTATAAGAAAATTTGTGAACCTATATGAACATATTTTATTTTATGCCCTGATCATATGCAATGTACTCTACATATGAAGACTCGTAGCAAACTATGATCCCACCATACAAGACTTAGCTTAAAACCCGAGAAGCTAAGCCTATAACTGAATTTGGGTCTGCTTGACTCGAACATCACATCTGACTAAGGTGGCTAAATAGATGGCCTTTAATTGGACCTCTCCTCTAGGCTGAGTACACAGAAGGAGGGTCTGAGACGCTCTATGGGCCTCATCTTGGTATGCTCTGTGGGTACCTCTGGGTTACCATCGGGATCTCCGGTTCATTTTGGGTAACCTATCTTCTCTTAGGAGACTTCCTCAAGGGATTCGTCTCCCCGCACGCTCTGTGGGTGCGTTCTGATCCCCATATACCAGTCACTGTCAGGGTGGATCGTTTCCTTGCTATAGTGCAGACATCCGTAGGGAATCTATAGTGTTCAGGGCACCTATGTCTATTATTTTATTATTCTAGAAAAGCTCTTACTACATTTAATCTCACTCTTACTTATTCTTGGCTTTGGTATCTCTATGGTGCCATGTCTATTTATCTAAAACTTATAAATACAACATGTATATCATTTCTAACTTGTCAGTGCAATATGCTCAAACACTGTAATTTACTGAGAAATCAACATACTATACTTGTAGGCAGATTTAAATAAATAGAATACTTGTCAACTTGGCACATGCATACTGAAATCATGCAATTAAACATCTTAATAAACTGATAAGGGTGGATTACCCAACATATGAGAAATCATCAGTAGCACTTGTAAATTATCTGAAGTTCCTAGAAAAATGTGCACATCAACCCTAATCCTGAGTTGTGCATCACTTAACCCAATAAAGAGTTAATTACTTATCATGACACAAATTATTGATAATAACTGAGAATTTATTATGATATCCTTGAGAAACATATCAATTCGTATAATTATTAATAAATTCACATTGAATATGACCGGGAGTGTGCAACTAGGTTTCTATTGAACCTTTCATGTCGTTGTCATTTCTTTGAAATCGAGCAATCTATTAAGTTACTAAAAATGTACAGCCTGGGTTTATACCCAAACTGTATCGTAACTGGTCATGTGCTACTCAGTTCAACATTTAATCGAGCAATTTAAGCGTTGATCCATCGTGCATTTACACTAATCCAAATCACACATCAATTAACTAATTAGCGTCGTGCAAATTTAATAAATAAAACATGCAAATTAGAAATCGAGTGGCACTGGCACTGCCCGACACCTGGGTAAACGTTGTTACCTACAAATAACACTGATTCAACAAAAAACACCCAATTATTTGAGTTAAATGTGCTTAGTGAGTGAAATTCTACTCATAGTGGTCCAATATCACCGAAATCGTCTAAAAACGTGTCCAGAGGCCAGTTCCTGGGAATTAGCATGTTGTCTTCAACCTCGGGTCTGCCTGGTTTGGACTTGCTTCACACACAGAAGGATGGGCTTAGTTGATTTGTCACTAGTTGTGGCTAGTTGGCTACAGATTCGCATTCTAGACCCTTGTCTGAACTTGTTGGCACCATTATCTTGGTGTTTCCTAGGCAAATTTGCCCCTTGCCAAACATGATGTTGCAAGCAGTAGCTTCTTCACCTCACATATAGGTTGAAGAGGGGAGCTTGCTAGGTGCTGCTGTGGATATTGACTGTGAATTCTTGATCTGGACCTCAAGTAGAAGTCGATGGTGTCAAATCATGCTGCTTCCCATGCCAAAATGGTGCCCTGGCCGATGCTGTAGCTATTGCTACTCTTGCTGATCGGGCACTGCCCTTGCTAGCTGAGTGCCTAATCACAGCTATTGGTTGTGGATTCGTGTTAGGGCCTCAAGGCCAGGATTGATGGCACCTTTCTGAAGTGCTTTCCACACCTAAAATGGCCCCTGGCTAGTGCCCTGTAGGTGGCCGACACTGCTGCTGGCCGTCCCTCCTGGCTGGTTGGGTCACTGGTAGGAGAGCCGCTAGGGCGTGGCTGTGGAAGGAGAAAGGAAGATGAGGGTGGACGGAGCTCAGATCTTTGTTGTGATGCCCTAAATCTCCCACAATCCCCCCCCCCCGCTACTCCCAATCGGACTACTGGCACTGCTTTAAGAGGTTCTGTAATTGATCAAGATAAGAAGAAGATAAGGGAAGGGGTTTATAACCAATTAATGGGTAAATTGCAGATTAAACCCAAAAACTTGAAATCATCATAACTTTTCTCCGTAAGTCCGAATAGCATGATTTCTTTTGCAAATTTTCAAGCACGAAATCCACTACAACCT
Organism: Alisma plantago-aquatica; assembly: GCA_963693085.1. NCBI lineage: Eukaryota > Viridiplantae > Streptophyta > Magnoliopsida > Alismatales > Alismataceae > Alisma > Alisma plantago-aquatica. Next base: position 965,282,227 of record OY856409.1, on the reverse strand, counting down.
CAAGGCATAAAAACACAACAACTAGACCATCTTAGCTAGGTTAATCATTTTAGGTATTTAACTTAACGATTAACACTACAATTATCATTAATTACCTCAAATGAGTCAATCTCAACTATTGATTCACATCTTAGCTTATCTTCATTAACTTTGATGTTTAACAAGTTACTTAGCACTAAATAAGGTACTTCACACTACTCAAAGTATTTACTAGTTAAATTCAGAGTGGGTCATAATAAAGTTAAAGTGGAGCATCAGAAGCCTACATGGACATTGCAGTTGTTATCGATACCATAGTGGAAATGGGATCATATCACCATAGACTTTGTGGTTTGTTTTCTAAGGATAACAAAAGGTCATGATTCCATTTGAGTGATAGTTGACTAATAGACAAAGTTATCTCATTTTATCCCAATCAAGACAACGTGTATAGTAGATAAGCTGGCACAGATGTATGCTAATGAAATCATTTGTTTGCATGGTATAATAGTTACCATATTATCTAATAGAGGTCCTCAATGGACGAGCATGTTTTGGGAACGTTTGCATACATCTTTGGGTACATAGATGAGGTTTAGAACTTTTTTCACCCTTGGAGAGATGGTCAATCGGAGAGGAGAATTCATATGTTGTAAGATCTTTTGAGAAAATGTGTTTTGTAGTTTCTTGGTAGTTGGAACGTTCATCTACGATTGATTGATTTTCCCTACAACAATAGCTATCAGAGAAGAATAGATATGGAACTGTATGAGGCTTTGTATGGGAGACATTATTGGTCACCTCTTTGTTGGTATGAGGCGTATGAGTATCAAGTTTTTCAACCTAATTTAGTGCAATAGATGACCGAGAAGCTCAAGATGATAGATCAACAGTCGAAGGTAGCTGAAGACAAACACAAATCATATGTTGAGAACCACCACAGACCGTTGGAGTTCCAGGTTGGAGATCTTGAGTATCTTAAGGTGTCCCCTTAGAAGGGAGTGTTGAGGTTTGGTAAGAAGGGTAACTTGTCCCCTTGGTTTATGGGACCTTACCCTATTTTAGCACGTGTTGGAAGGGTGGCATACAAGTTGGAGTTACCATCAAAGTTGCACAAGTTACACAATGACTTTCATGTTTCCATGTTGAAGAAGTTCATCAAGATACATAGCAAACAATATAGCCAGTGGAGGTAGAATTGGAGGAGGATGTTTCTTATGTGGAGGGTCATTTATTGATCCTAGATAAGTGTGCAGAGAAGTTGAGGAAGAAGGATATAGCCTTAGTGAAGGTTTTGTGGCATCATCTTTATGCCGAGGAATCCATGTGTTATTTAAATAATGAGATGCATAGGAAGTACTCATCTTTGTTTGAGTAGGAATTGTGGGGTAAAATCCATGTTAGGGATTTATGGTTGTAAGAACCCTAACCTTGATTTATGGTTAAACAAGCTTTATTATCTTAATTGGATGATTAAAACCTTAATCAAACCCTAATCTTTGTATGATTTGATTCATGTGACAAAGCTAAGTTTCAAGTTTGGTCTAGTTTGGACATTATTTGATGGAGTTTTGCAATTTATGTGCTTGTTTTGGACCTTTATGCAACTTTCCCATATCTAGGGTTTTTCTTGTAATTTGGCACATGTATGTTTATCTTCCTATGTTTTCATATCATGTTGATATATTTGTATCTTGGGGAACCTAGTTGCACCATCAAATTAGAGGTGTTCTCTTCCTAGGGTTGAGACTTAGGGTTTCCTCACCTATATGCCCTAACTCGATGGTCTCCCCTTTGTGTGTGTTGGAATCTGATGGTCCACATTTAGGTTGTGGGATCTGATGGTTCTCTTGAGTGGATTTAAGGTCGACGGTTTGTCTTTGAGGCTCCTAGGTTGATGCTACTCCATGTGAGGTGCAACGACCGATGGATGACCTAGGGATTCTTTTGGTGATGAAGTTTGGGCATGACCCGAAGGACCACTTGTTGTTGACAAACAATAATACTCTTGGGGTTGACATTTGATGGTCCCCCTAGCTTTAAAATTCGATGGTTGATTTGGTTATGTATGGATGTGAGGTTTTGACTTTGGACACATGTCATGCACATCTTGACACCTCTACCTTCCTTTCTCTCTCACCCCAAGCTTTATATACCTCTCTCCTTCCATCTAAATGAGCTTTTTACAAACCCTCTCTTATTCTTGCTTCTTTGAGGTTTGTCTCTCTTGTTGGTGGAGGAGAAGGATCTCTAGGAGGAAGAAGCTTGGCTGATCTTGTTTGCATGTACTTCTAGGGTTTGGATCTACCCTTCCTTGGGTCATGCAGAGCTTCTCTACCCACCTTCTTGACCTAGGCAAGTAAGATATCCTTTCTTTCTTCATTTCCCTTGATGTCTTCTTTCTTCTCTCTTATTTATTGGTCATATCCATGGTGTTTGTTACACCCCGATCTCACAATTACCATAAATCATGAGATTAGGGCATAAATTGAGGATTTAACGTAATACAAAGATCACCCTTAAATTTTTCTTCTTTTTCAAACTCTTTGTTTTCTCACATTGAAGCACATAAACAAACTTTACAAGGGAATCTAAACATTGATTTCTTTAATATGATCTCAACATAAATGATACACATCCATACATTCATTCTCAGGTACATACGACATGATAATCAGATACATTCTCTCTTATTAAGGAAACAAAGATACAAAACATTACTTACAACACTCTCACATCTATACCATGTTGATGTGTAAAACTATTTTTTATGTGTGTTAAGTATGTTATATGCACATGATGATTCATGAAAGAATTTATTCTTTTGAAGTCATGAATTATATTAACCATGATTGATGTTTTGTATATGTTAGAGTTACAATTATGATTTTCACTAAAGTGTTTTATTATCTTTTGTTGTGCAAATGCTAAGAGGGAGAAATCTCAACTATATGCAAAGAGGGTGAAATCCAATCATTTTAAGGATTCATGTTCAAGATTATGCCAATGTTTGTATTTAGAATTGTGTTATAAGAGTATGAGTAAATTTTATATGCTCTCAAAATCATGGACCTAAATTGGTATTATGGGCTTTCATATCCAATTATGGCTTTCCAAGCAAGTTATGGGCTTTCATAGCATTATGTGCTCATAAGAGGGAAAACATAGAGAGACGCATATTTTACTTATTCAATTATTTATGTCAAGAAGTTATTTTGAGAATTTTTAAGTTAATGTTCAAGTAAACTTTCCTTGATGTCAAGTATAACTATTTTTCTCATGCTATAAAGTTCCAGTACTATTTACTAGATGGGATATTTTACACTTTAAATGGTAGGGGACATGATGTCCCCAGGTCTTGGACCAATAAGGATTAAAGAAGAGCAAGCCAATGATTAAAAGACCTTCAAGCTCATCTTGATGGGTGTTTCATATACCTTGGATGATTGTGTTATTTAGAATGTTCTCATTTATGTTTTAGTTATTCCATGTTTAAATGTTATATCTTAGATTTGATGAAGAAGTCAGTCGTAGTTTCATATCCAATGAACACCATATGGATAATTTTAAGACAATGTATGGTGATTTAATTATTTATATGCAATGACTATCATGATGTGACATCCCCCTTAGAGGAAATGCTTCCACTCATTGATTGTATATATGCAATAAAATGGGGTGTTATATTAATGGTATTAGATCAAATAAGTATATGGCCACCAGGCAGAAATCTGATTTGTATCCTCTAATTCTAGGTTATGAATCTGATTTGTATCCTCTAATTCTAGGTTATGTGACCTTTTTATATGGCCCCTAAGAGACTTGACTAGGGAAGGGATGAGGTGGATGATGGTTCTAGCTCATATACTGAGGGAAGTGAAGGAGGAAGGAACCCTAAGGAAACCTTAGAGGATTTATTCCAAGCACTCACCAATGTCCAAGGACAAGGGCAATGTTAACCCAGACACCATGAGATGACTTCAATAGACTTTCTGAAAATGAGGTCTGATTCCTTTGCTAGAGAAGGAGAATTTTATGTTGTCACCAAAAGAGAAGAATGAATTGGAAGCATGGAAATTGTTCTTGTGACTTGGACTTCCAATATAAGTCTAGGGTTTGGTTCATGACACACATGTTGAAGGGAGTTGCTTGTACATGGTGGGAGAATTTCCTAAACTCAAGAGAGGCTGATGCAATTTCACTCACATGGGAAGAATATTTTGAAGCATTCCAAGAGCATTATGTGTCTAAGGCCTTGATGGAGAGGAAGGAAGAATAGTTCTCCAACCTAACTTATACTTGTGACATGACCTCTACCTAGTATTCCATGATGTTTCGCTTACTCTAGAAGTGTGGTTATGAGTACAAAAAAGTTTGTAGGGACAAGTACTTCATCTGAGGACTCAACCCTTACATGATCTTTGCTTTGGTTGGAAGGGACATTTGAACTCTTCAAGAAGTGCTACACTTTTCCTTAGATCTAGAAGACCATCTTGGAAGATTCTACCAGAAGGAAGTACCCCAAAAGAACAACCAACACTCTTCAAATAGCCATCAAGTGAAGAGAAGAGAATTGAGTCCATAGATCCTTAACCACTAATGTCCAACCTATAAGAAGATTCATGTAGGATATTGTAGGTATGGGACAAGAGCGTGTTACTACTATGGAGAGACTGGGCATATTAAGCCAAATTGGCTTAAGCTCATGAAGAAGGACCAGAATTAGAATTCACCACCAAAGAGGCAAGCTAGAATTTTCACCATGGAGGTAGAGAAAGAAGAAGATAACCAAGGTCATAATCATTTTATGTTCATATAAATCTTATAGATACATATATCTTATAACATGGAAAAATTGTTAAACTTCATGAACTTTAAATAGTTGTTTGACACATGCTAAGGGGTAAGAGAAAGCTAAGGTGCGTAGTAGCCTAAATAAAAATTTCAAGGAAGAAATTATTTTAAGATGGGTAGTATCGTAACATCCCAAAACTTACTTATATAATTTAGAGTTATTAATGGAGTTTTATGATAAAATTCAAGTAATGGAATTAATGGAGATGGCCCAAATTTGTATGATCTCATTTAATTATGAAAATGATGTATCATGTTCTGATGTGCACAAAATATTTCACCCTTATCTTAATATGAAAAGAAATAAGAAATAATCCTTTCTCTTTAGATAATAATCTCTTCAATTATGCATAAATGATAATAGGATTTCCATGAATGAGTAAAGCACTTTAGATCTTGAAATTTGAACTCAACTAATTCACTAAAGAAAGGACAACTCCGATTCATCACATCTTTCAATATGAATATGTTAACATAATGACATATATGAAATTTATGGACAAACTTTTATCAAAACTTAAATGTAATCATATAGAAAGATTATAGACTCCTTAATCTACCTACGTTTCAAATTTGAAGTCATTTTGACTTCATTTGACCCCTTACTTAATTTGAGAAGATTCAATATAGTTATTCATTTAATTTAAACAAAATATCCATGGTATCCTTTCTAACCTATGTCTCTCAAACCAATTCTCCATCATGTGGACCCTTGTTTCTATGTGTGTATGCATACTCCCTCTGAGCCATTGGATTTGGATGTGGGGGCTGTCCATTCATCTTCAACCTCACCCATGTGTCCTACATCTAGATGGAACAAAGACCTCTTTTCTCTTCTAGATAACTCCAAATCCCCTCCATGAATCTATCTATTCTTATATCCTTTAGACTCCTCTCTTCCTTCTCCATACAAAGACTCCAAACCCAAGATTTCCATGCCCTAGACACCAAGATGGATCATGGGGACCCTATTTCAATATAAATCATACCTTCCTTAACCTCTAGCAACTCTGAATCGAGGCCCTACATAACCAGCACCCGAGAATCAATTGTGTGAGATTGGGTATCATTTATGAATGTGCAATATCACCTTCATTTCCTAGGGTGTTTTCTCTACAAGATACCTTTGTTTCTAGTTAACCAAGCTTTGACGCTGTGGTGATTTAGGACATCGTGACATCATTTGTTGTCATTAAAGAAAATTTTTCAACCCTCAATTCCACCTAGTATTATACATACTTGAGTTCCCCTTTTCATCATCTCTCCAACTAGTTTTTTCATCCCTATGGAAATAGCTGTTTAAGAGCCTCCCTTCTCAGTTCTCTTTGCTTCCTTCACCTTCCCCAAGGTGCTAGTGACCCATCAGTGCAGTTTGTTTTCACCGTAGTTGGATCTATACTACTATTTTGAAGACCATCTCCTCCTTCTCCATGGCCGAACAAGTTTTTTCCCACCTCCACTCATCCTTATTCCCAATCCATGGATTGAGCTGATCACACGACCTTGACAAAAATTATTTGATGGTCTTCAAACCTTACTTTCATTTGCCTCTTCAGTTGCATGCCATCACTATTTTTCCTCTATTGTTTGAAGGACTTGAAACTTTGACTCATCACAAAGATGAAGGTCAATAGGATCATGATATTTCATATTTTCTCCTATTTTCTAAATCAGTATGCCACCCTGCCATGAGGATATTCATCTTTTTTGTCCCTATTTTATCTACCAACGCACATAGCCATGACGTTCATCTATGGACCGCATGGTGGCTCAGGGTTGGCCCAGCTATGCCAATTGGTTGTATTTTAGGATAGTGCCAACATGGAATCACATTTCCTTATTATTTCTTAGAGGTTTGAAAATTCATAGTAATTAAACCAATGGTCGAAAAAATAATTACAAATATGATTTCGAAAGGATTTTGAATTAAGAATCCATTTTTGGGTTTAACCGACTTCTATTAAAATAAGACCTTGTTTTCCTAATGAGCTAATATTAATGCTTAGGGTGTTAACTAAGGTGTTAATTAATGTGAAGCACGTTAATTTTAGGACACTTAGGATTTACTAAAGATCAGAGAGACTAAGTTAGGATCTACTTTGCTCTAGGGAAATGAGCAATGTTGTTGTGCACAAGTAATTTGGTTTGTGTGTGTTTATTATGTTATAAGTATATGATTATGTGATCGCAAAAAAAAATTAGTCTTGTAAATTGATGCACCATATTAACCTGGGTTGATGTTTTCTATATGTTAGATTTACAAGTATCATGTTTACTAAAGTACATTTATAGTATTTTAATGTGCTCATATTAAGAGGGAGAAATCCCAATAATATCCAAAGAGGAAGAAATCCCATCATATTAAGGATTCAACTTCAATATTATGCTATGTTCATATTAGGAATCATATTATAAAAATATGATAAAGTTTTATATGCTCTCAAAATCATGAACTTCAAATGGTCATGCTTTCATAGCCAATTATGGGCTTTTTAAAAAGTTATCATCTTTCCTAGAACTATGTGCTCTTAAGTGGGCAATCATAGAGAGATGGATATTCTACTTATACAATTATTTATGTCAAGAATTTATTTCAATATTGCTTAATTTAATGTTCAAGTCAAATTTCCTTGTTGTCAAGTACAATTATTTTCCTTACACTAAAAAGTACTAGTATTGTTTACTAATGTGGTTTATCTCCCTTTGCATGGCCAGGGACGTGTCCCCATGTCATGGAGAAAATAAGGATTAAAGAAGAAAAATCCAAGCATTATACGACCTTCAAAATCAGCATGGTGGGTTTCCATCTACCTTAGATGGCCCTATTATTTAGAATGTTCCCTTTTATTTTTTAATTATTCCATGTTTAGGTTAGATTTGATGAAGAAGATAATTCTAGTTTTACTATCTAGTGAACATTGTATTAATATTTTTAAGGCAATGTATGGTGATTTATTTATTTTTTCAATAAGTATCTAGATGTGACACACCCCTTCAAAGGTAAATCCTTCTACTCATTTATTGTATGTAATAAAAAAGTAGGGTATGACATATGTCGTCTAATATGTGAGACTTCCATAATAAATATTATGTTTTATTCATCAGTGAACACATGATCCTTCTTTAAGAGGCGGATCTAAATATTGCATCATGCTCTTAATAAACCAAACATGCCAAGAGTTTTTTTAAATGGATAAAAGAGAATGTAGTTATCTAAAAGTGTGCATATTTTTATAAAATTTTAATTTTGTTTATTACTTTATTTTATAAAATAGGTGATGCTATTGGAAATTAATTTTTCAAATAGTTTCAATAAACAATCACGATTGATCTCTCATGAACCTTTTGTAGAGCGAATGTCTTTTCAAGGTTTAGTTAATGTATATATATTTTTTCCAAAACATATTAATAGTACCGGTAGTAAAAAATAGTGGAGTCTACTTGTAATGCCCCTGATCACCACTCAAGGGTCTAGTTGAGTTTAAGGAATGGCGACTGGCCCCATAAACCACAACTAGCCTCAGTTGTTTGCTTTGTTCTTACTCAAACACATCTTGAGATTAACGTCCACATAGGTCATTCTATCACAGAACTAGAATCCCAATCCCATGAACTAAATGAATTCCAAAGACAACATGCAGAAGTGTAAAATGTTTAGCACACATGAACAAATAATAAGATAAAGGCACCAACACCGTCTCAATATTCAACAAGTATAAATTATACAAGGTACATCATATTCATAAGTTCAATTACACATTTCCAGAGTCGAGGTACAAGTCATTCATGTGCACTAAATCTGGATCTTACAACAAGTACACCTAGCATAGCTCACAAGCCCATCAACCTTCAAGCCATCTCTGAACCTAAAAACAAAATACGAGAAATGGGTCAACACACAAGGTGTTGAGTATGGGGCAGAAAAATACATATATGTATAAGCTTTGCATACTTTGAAAAGATTTCAAGACTAAATGAACAAGAATAAACTAATTGTTTAACAAATGTGAAACCCTATTTTATGTCATTTCACTCAAATGTATCAACAATATCAAGCATGTTTCCGGCCTTTGACCATCTTCCCATCAGAAAGGTTCGTAAGGGTGCTCAAGATTAGCCAACCCTTTTATACGAGAGGGACCTCGAGGCCATAGCCAAGAGCTAACCCTTTATCAATCAATATTATAATGGAGTTCTATCTATATGTGTTCAAGTTATGAAACTAACGGGGCAAACATCGAGTAAGACATAGAAATACTACATGGAAATATTTAAGCAAGTAAACAAACAAGCATACAATATATGTCTTTTCAAGCAAGAAAGTGATAGTCATATAACTAGATAAGGCCCATACCTGATTCAAAGATTCATAACCTAACTTATCCTTCATCATCTAGCCACATGCCAAACCTGATTAACAACAAGATTACATATATTCATTAGATTCTCATCATTAACCCTAATTAGATGCATTTTAGGGTTTTGGCCAAGATGGGTTCCAAGTTTCTTATTGGTTCATTATATGATCTTGTAATGATCTAGAGGCCATCAAGGGGGTTTGGTTCAAGTTTCAATTCATTTTGAGGTTTCATGTGGAGATGACAAGATTTAGGACACTTATGCTCAAATTAGGTTACGAGACTCATAATAGAGTAATCAAGGTCAAAGATCATAAATGAATAAGAGCCAACACTACTACAGAACACGCCTTTGGTGTCGGTTGTTTAACCCCTTTTAGTGACGGTTTCCAAGTGACGCCTATGTGGGCGCCGCTAAAGGTCGAACTCTTCGGCGTCAGTTTTCTAACCGACGCCTATATGATCTATAGGCGTCTGTTATATATAGTTACCTGACGTCTATAGGGTTCGCGCCACAAAAAAGGGCACCACCTAGGACACTTTCTGTGTCGGTTACCAACTAAACAACCGACGCCATACTCCCAGACGACACGGCCATGCTTCGCTGCACGGCTGTGTTTAGTACTATAGGTGTCGATTTTATACGAATAAGCGACGCCTATTCCACCACGGCCGTGCTTTCCTGCACGGTCAGGTGGTTTGTCATATTAGGCATCGATTGTTATCCAATAACCGACGTTCTAGGCCTTTGATGACGGTGTTCTATAAATAACTGACGCCTATATTTTAATTTTTTTTTCTTATCAGTTTGCAGGCCTGTTGTGGCTGGTCAGCAGGATGAGAACCTGCAGTTCAGTTTTCTGAACTGTAGGTTTACGCCATCCATTGATATCAGCCTACAAACAGGCCACAAACCTGCAAAATCAACAAATATTTTTTCACACAAGTAGATACATTCAGACATCAATTCAATTCTCACATTCACACATGTAGAAACATTCAAATACATGTAGAAACATTCATACATGTATGAACATTCAGAAATATTCATTTACAAAATTTCATTCAGCATCGCTATCAGCATCCCAATTATATCTTAGAATCGCCACTGCTTGTATGGCTTTTGCCCATTCTTCTCTTACTTCATTTAATGCTTCCATCGTATATGGAGCATGTACATTTTTTAAGCGTTTACCTATAGTGTGGTCAGTTTTAAACACCTGCAAAGAAAATTATGTATATATAAGTAATAATATAAAAATAAGATTGATATATTTCATACTAACTAATGAGACTATATATAATACCTCATGTATGGTATTAATATCCAATGTGGCATGTCGGATAATCATCTGCATAAATCACATCACATAGTATGCGCATGCCCAGCCGTTGTCTTGTGTAGCGCACTATAAATTGAAACATACAAAATATTAAAAAATACAACGAAGCACAGTTCACATAAATAATATATACATTGGAGTTGGGAACTTACTTTTACGTTCTCCCAAATTATTGGCTGGTTCTTTCTCCTTGGGACGTTTCCTCCAGCATTTTTGAATTCATCTAAACCCCTACATGTTAATGTAACACGGTAAATTGCATAATGAAATAGTAATGTAATAACAAATGTTAACAGATATAAAAATGAAATATTTCTCACCAAAATAATGGCATTCTCATTACGTGTCCAATTTTAGTGTTCAACGTACTTCCCGCAGGATCTAGATAATAAACAGTGAACGTCCCGGGGACTAACTAGTAACTCCCAATGTCTACCGCTAGAGGTAAAAAAGTTAAAAATTAATAACACAAAATGCACAATAAAAATGGAATTTTCTTAAGTCCAAATTATAAATAAAGTAAACTTACTCGACATTGAAAGGAGCTATTATTATCGTCTTCTTTTGCTGACCGAAAATTGTAAAAGCATCTATACAGTATTGTTGAACACTATCAAGGTCTTTAGCTATCATACTAATCAATGATGGAATCAAAAATCCCACATGATCAAATGCAAATTGTTTGCATTGATATTCGACTAAGTAGCTACGAAACATGTATTACATATGCATTAATATATAAGAAACCAGATCACTAGATCTTACACAAGGTATATGGATGTATAAACAAGATCTCACCTTATCCATGTCTCTATCATTGATGTATTCAACCAATCATACATAAACATCTCAATAATATCTTGTATAAATAAAGAGCTATCGTATGATTGACCTGCATAATCTGCTTCTAAAGAAACAATTATAGGGCAATGTATATTATGTGCCCGTAGCCAACATGTCATTCCCGTACAAGCAGGACCTAACCGACGCCCAGAAAAGCAAAACTGAATGATGTTTCTGTAGTAGTGCAAGCATAAGGGATGGTTTATATCTGAAAGAATAGACCATAACAAACACATTAAAAGTAAGGTGATGTCCACTAGGGTCTTAGCATCAAACCACCATTGTAACGACCCCTCCTCCCGATAACCCCCAATTAAGGGAGACCAAAAGGTCGGTGTCGTTATCCCAATTAACAAGATCAAAGGTTCGACAAATAATCGATAATAATTAACAAATTTTACTAACTAAACTAGTACAAAATAACTATTTGCATACCTTTTTCAAATCTGGGATATCTACATCTATCCGCGTCAGGAATCTACTCTAACTAATCCTCCTTTGTACTTTAACTCTTAATTAATTTCACATATGCCACTTTACTATTTGTCCTTTTCAAGCTTGTACCTAAAACACCGACAAATAAAACATCAATTAGCATATCAAAATATACTAGTATGTGGGGACAACCAAAAGTATGCACATATGGATAACAATCTAATTATCACAATCAAGTTAATTAACAAGCCAATTTACACTTTTCAGTATGACATTCTCCACCTCTTTTGCCCTAACCCTGGCATACCCACCTTAGGGTTTCTTTTTCCAATGACATAAGGCCACCTTCTCAATCCCGAGCTTGGTGCCTGGGGGTCACCACTCATGGTGCCCACTAGTCATGCAATATCATAGGCCACCTTCTCATTCCTGAGTTTGGTGCCTGGGGTCACCACTCATGGTGCCCATTGGTCTACCCATCTGGGCCTAACCTTTGGCGTCATCCGTCAAGGTGGCATGTAGGTACGAGAATACATACTTCTATTATTAATGTGATAATCATAGTGACTTTATGATTTGTAAGTATGAACATCCAAACTGATAAATTGCATTCAATGCGATTAACCATCTGGAAAATCCTCGGCAAACTAAGGTGGTTATTCATAATTAACCACATACCTGTCAGGCTGATTTGAGATAGAATAATCCATTCAATCCAATCAATCAAGTCATCCAATCAAGCAAGTGCAAGAATCTAGAAATTACATTCAATTTCCTTTTTATCAAAATCTATCCAAATCATCTTGCTACTTATGGTTCTGTTCCTTTTTAGGGTTTCTTCCTCTTTTTAGGGTTTACTTTGCAATTAGTGTTTTATTCCATCTTACTCTCTTAAACCCTAATTTTTTCATCTATCCTTCACAAAAGTTATTAAGGTTACCTTTTACAAAGAGATTAATGCACAAATAACCATCAATTAAGTCCATTAAGCTTCTTTTACATTAAAGCTACCATTTTAATCCTTTTAATCCATGATAAGATCATTATATGCATTTATCATCAATTCATAGTTCATTATGGTCCAATTCACATATGAACTCGATTTGACATTAATTCCACCTTTTATTCATGAGAAAACCATAATTACTACATTTAGGGTATTTATCCACAAATTTGGAACTTTAATGCTCGAAATAGCTTATAACCATGAAAACTCAATTCTATACATGAAATCAAATAATTAAAGCCATTAGTAGTCCTAATTACTAACATTAGGGTTTCAAGGCCCATTAAAGCCTATTTATGCACATCAAACCAATTTCGTGCAAAATTCATCTTTTTCAATCTTAATGTATCTCTTTATGATTAACATGTTAATATAAACTCTAATCATCAATTAAACCCTACTAATCACATTAATCATATCAAAATAGGGTTTCTTAACCTTTAATCCATTAAAGTTGATAAGTTACACTACATTTCGAATTTCAATTAGAATCATACTTCAATTATATTTTTAATGGATTCCCCACATTTTTCTGAGCAACTTTCATATTTTATGTGTGCTAATCCGAGCTACCGATTATTAGATATGAATTTCGCAAAATTACTTACTTTGGCCCAATCAGAAACTGCCACGTCGCTTCCTCTATGCAACGTTGCTTGGCTTAGCTGAAAACATTTCGAATTGTCCTTTTTGCCCTTGATTAAGCTGTGTCATCTTCAGCCCGCGGAGGGGTAGAACTGTCCAAAGCACAGTGATTGTCTTCTACCTCTGATCTGCTACAGCGGTCTGCCTGTGGCAGCCCTTTGCAGGGCTCCCCTCTCATCCATGGGCCATGGAACTTGAGGCCAACAGTCTCCCTAGCTGCGTCGCACCCTGGTTCTCCCGAAGCATACCCAGAACGTGGCTAAGATGTCCATTCCTTACGTGAGATCCCTCTACAGTTGCTTCCGCATTGTTGCTGTTTTGTAGATCTCCAGCAAGGGTTGCGCGTAGATGAAAGCACGAAAGAGGTAGTTGGCCCTTCTAGGTTTGTCGTGGAAGATCCTTACCTCTAACATGACCACAACAAAGCCCCTCGTTGCCCTAGGATGGTGCTATACCCTTTTGGCTAGGGTTTGCACTAACACACAGAAGAGAAATATAGGGTAGAAAGAGGCAGAGGTGAGTTTTCTCTTTTAATTCGAACCAGGGGGTCTACCCCTTTTACATTAAATCTACCATTTTAATCCTTTTAATCCATGACAAGATCATTATACGCATTTATCATCAATTCATAGTTCATTATGGTCCAATTCACATATGAACTCGATTTGCCATTAATTCCACCTTTTATTCATGAGAATACCCTAATTACTACATTTAGGGTATTTATCCACAAATTTGGAACTTTAATGCTTTAAATAGCTTATAACCATGAAAACTCAGTTCTATACATGAAATCAAATAATTAAAGCCATTAGTAGTCCTAATTACTAACATTAGGGTTTCAAGGCCCATTAAAGCCTATTTATGCACATGAAACCAATTTCATGCAAAATTCATCTTTTTCAATCTTAATGTATCACTTTACGATTAATAGGTTAATATAAACTCTAATCATCAATTAAACCCTACTAATCACATTCATCATATCAAAATAGGGTTTCTTAACCTTTAATCCATTCAAGTTGATAATTTACACTACTTTTCGAATTGCGATTCGAATTAGACTTCAATTATATTTTTAATGGATTCCCCACATTTTCCTGAGCAACTTTCATATTTTATGCGTGCTAACTGAGCTACCGATTATTAGATATGAATTTTGCAAAATCACTTACTTTGGCCCAATCAGAAACTATCACGTCACTTCCTCTATGCAACGTTGCTTGACTTAGCTGAAAACATTTCGAATTGTCCTTTTTACCCTTGATTAAGCTGTGTCGTCTTCAGTCCGTGGAGGGGCATAACTATCCAAAGTGCAACGATCGTCTTCTACCTCTGATCTACTATAGCAGTCGGCCGGTGGAAGCCCTTTGCAGGACTTCCCTCTCATCCCTAGGCCATGGAACTTGAGGCAAACAGTCTCCCTAGCTGCGCCGCACCCTGGAGCTCCTGAAGCATACCTAGAATGTGGCCAAGATGGCGATTCCTTACACGAGATCCCTCCACGGTTGCTTCCGCATTGCAGCTGTTTTGCAGATCTCCGGCAAGGGTTGAACATATATGAAAGCAAAAAAGAGGTAGCTGGCCCTCCTGGGTTTTTCATGGAAGATCCTTACCTCTAACAGGACCACAGCAAAGCCCCTCATTGCCCTAGGATGGTTCTATACCCTTTTGGCTAGGGTTTGCACTAACACAAAGAAGAGAAAGATAGGGTAGAGAGAGGAAGATGTGAGTTTTCTCTTTTAATTCGAACCAGAGGGTCTACCCCTTTTATAGGGGAGGATATCCTCGCCCTAAGATGCCCACCTAAGAGGAAACAAGTCCTCTCCTCTTAGGAAACCACCTTCCTTAATTGTGAAGAAAATCTTCTCACTCTTCTGTGTTCTTTTTAATATCCTTTATTAATTAGATATTTAGGAATTCGAAAATCCTTGTCATTATTCTCTTTATTCTTGCCTTTTAACTCATTTGCTTTGAAATTATATTTTCCTCAAGTAGGAAATACTTCCTTTTTAGCAATACCACATAATCCATTAATAATGAATCACATTATATTTTTATTTTCTCTTTCCTCTTTCTTCATTGGGACTCCTTGGATCCCAAGAAACTCTATTATTTTGAAATCCTTTTTATGGGATACTCGGTATCCTTCTAGATGCGTCTAAATGCATTATTCTTCATTATCATGTTTTATTCTTATTAAAATGGCTCTTTTAGAGGATTTCTCTTTATTTCTCTTTTATTTTACTCATTGTTATTCCTTTTATTATTAGGAATCCTTAATATGCGAAATTCCACCAAGGCTAACTCAATTATACCTCTTTCCACTTATTTTCCACATTTTACCATTATTTTCAATTTCTTTCCCAATAAAGAAATACTTAATTGATCTTTTCTTTTCTTATTGCATTATCTTTGCAACTTTGGACTCCTTGGGACCCAAGTAACCCATGTGGCACGAAATCCACCTTTTGGATTAAGTTATTTTGCCTTCTATAGGTTTCCACAGTTTTCTTTTCTCAAAAACTCAATTATTCATTTATTAATTGAATTTCCTTATTATTGGGCCCAATAGCCAATAAAGCCCACAACACAATCATCAAGGCTATTGTAAATGAAACTCATTTATTCAAAATTATATCATTATTTGTCCCAATTTCTTTAATATGAGAAATTACATTTCTCACCAAAGGAACCCAAAAAATTGGGGTTGTACCATCCTTCCCCTCTTATAAGAATTTTGTACTCAAAATTCCATCAAGCAAACAAACAATTCAGGATAAGCCTTTCATACGTCTATCAGGGCTCCCATGTGGCATCATCCTTTCCATGGTGCTTCCCAAGAACCTTCATCATCTCATATTCTTCCATTTGAGTTCTTTCTTACCTTGGTATATCATACCCTCATAGGTGACTTAGGACATTTCAACCTCTCAAAAGCTAAATAGGTTCAAGGCTCAGCACATGGCTTGGGTACCTCACATAGTGCTCTAGATCGGACTCATGGAACACATTTATTCATCATGTTATCCTGAGGGCAAAACACAACCATCTCCACAAATCCATCTGAATGGACCCATATATCGGGGACTCAGCTTTCTCAGTTGTAGCTTAGAGGGGTCAGATTTTCACATCACATATTCTCCCACAGTGAACTGCATGTCAGTCTGCATTGCATCAGCTCGTGACTCATGTCACCACTGGGCCCTCTCTCAGCCATTGTACAATCAAAGCGACTTCATCTGCACACATTGTGGTTCTTTTCTGACCTTCGCGAGGCCTCCTTCACCAACATCATCTTAATGAAGCAGTGACTGACACAACCTCTCTATAAAACTTCTTGCATCCCAATAAAGGCTATGGTGGCTAAAGTCATATCACAAGAACTGTCTCCTTGTATCACCCTGAATGAGCACACATGCTCTCATCAGACCCTCTAGTCTGGATCATACTAACCATTAGTATGGGGTGCTAAACTATTCTATCATCGAGTTCTTCAAGTATCTACTTCCACCTCACGAGAGTGACCCTTTGGGTTATTCAAAAACTTTGCACTCGCATCATAGTGTAGTTGAACCATCTCTCTCTTATAAGAAGTTCGATCAGATTTGTCCCGTGATAGTACTCTTTCTTTCTCATGTCATCTCGGTAAGGCGATCTACCATAACCCATATTGCATCTTAACCTCCCTTGGTCTAGGGGAGACTCACAACATCCATAGTGATGAACTCCTATTCCCTCTCGAGAACTCTTTATACTTTATATCCATGCACTGGGTTACTAGAGTTTGTCCTTCACCTCCTGGCTTGCATGGCCACATGCTACATGCAACTTCACATCAAGCAGCCAAGGTGATACTATCACTTACTATCCTTTGGTGATCTTAAAACCATGATTTCCGGTATGTCATGATTCCTCAAGATCGATACCTCAGAAACCCTAACCCACTCTCATCTGGGTTTTATTACCTTCCTATCCAAAGAAGTGTATCTGAGGTTCTATCACCATCCTTCCACTATATCAAGGACTAAACTGGCTAACCAAACAACCATTAACTTGTTCAACATATCTTGTTACATTTGTGTGTTAGGCAAAACACATCTTCTTTCCAACTTAGGGTTAGTCGAACCACCTCAACGTCCTCTACCCTCTAGCTAAACTAGGCATCTATATCTCAACCAGAGCATTCATTACCACTTCACCTCCTTAGGTGTCAAGAAATGTTGAAGACATACACCTCCATGTATTCCACTTATCATCTCATCTCAAACTCTAAGTTTGTCTTCATCAAGAAACTCTGAGCTCATCCTCATGGTAAATCAACTCAACTTTGCATAACTTGCAAATTCCACATAGCTCATGATAAAACATCCTCACAAGATGATTTCATTAATACTCTTAGTGTTTGTAAACCATCCAAGTATCATTATCTCCACAAAGGTATGTTATCATCTCTATCCTCATACCTCATAGCAACGTTCCAACTCGCATCATCTTTTATCCTTAGTGTATGGCATGCGTACTGTCCCATCTCTCCCTCCCATGACAAGAGGAAGTAAGCATTTGGTTGCAGTCCAAATATAGATTTCTTCATGTTCTAAGAGTAGAGATGGTACAACCCACCTTGCCAGTACACTTTCAAATCTAAGTTGAAATGTGCCACTTATGTCTCTATAGACATCGTGATATCAAAATTTACCTCCATGGAAAATTGATCCGGAACCTACTTGGGTCACCACACAATCCTTGGTCATCTCCTCTAGGTCTATAGGGTGCCGACACTTTTGGGGTCATCCCTTTTCCCTTATGCATCCAGAGAGTGCCCTACTAATCTGCCCTTTGGGTCTCATGAGTTCATGAAGGTGATCAATCTCCTAACCCATGGCCCTCAGACAATGATAGCTATTACCTCCTGACCCTATGGTCATGTGCAACTAGGGAATTAGGCAACTCCTTCTTCCATCGGTCTTATCCCTTCCTAATCCTAGGATAGACTTAGGATTCTATTATAGTTCACGTCCAACTTAGAACCTTATCCAAGCCTTCATCATTTCTCTCTGCATTCGTGGGTTGTCTTTCATCCTTTCATTGGGGTCATGGCAACATGCCTACCTTGGTTAGGCTCCATACTGGTTACCTTCATGGTAACACACCCACATGCACGTAGAGATGGTAATCTATGGGTCTACATGTCCCTCCTCATGCTAGGTACTTTTCACTTAGCTTCTCAAGATCCTATGAAACCTCTTTAGGTTACCTTAAAACCAACAAAATTGGTATACACCCTACAAAAGGGTCCTTCTCCCAGGATGTGAGGAAACTACATCTTGATAACAAAGGTCACAAGCATCCTTATGCTTAGGGTCTACATCCACACAAGCATGCTTAGCCCTTGCAAGCTACTAAGGTACAAGCGGACACCTATAAAACCATGCTAGGTCACACTTGTTCTCATCCTCAACATTAGGCCAACTTA
The DNA here is from genome assembly GCA_963693085.1 of Alisma plantago-aquatica. Lineage (NCBI taxonomy): Eukaryota > Viridiplantae > Streptophyta > Magnoliopsida > Alismatales > Alismataceae > Alisma > Alisma plantago-aquatica. The sequence goes on along the minus strand of OY856409.1, from coordinate 965,263,288 downwards.
GTTGTGAGGTGTTCGTCAAACATACCCTTAACTTAAGGGGTTTCCTTTACCTCTACACATGAGGATTACCATGCTTGAAACTATAGAGACTCAAATCTCATCATGAGCATTGGGTACACTGCTTCCCCTCTTAGGCCTAGGAACCATAGGTTCATCTTTGGGTGTCCAACTGCATGTTCGAACTCTTAACCACAAATCAAGCATGTATAAGGCATGATATGCACTCCCTATTATCCTTTTACTCGAGCAACACATCCGGGTCGAGTCCTCCCCAAGGACAACCAACAAGGTACAAGGCCTCACGACCTGTTACCCAACCTCTCTAGGTCTAAGGAACTCTTCTTCCTATCTCAGAAGGTAAACACCTATACCATAGGCACATAGGTACCAGAAGCATCACTCTCTCTTTAGGGTTTGGTTCCTCTAAAGGACACCAAGATATCATCCATCTCCAGGGATCAAGAATGAGGCAACCACTATCATCCACTTAGGTCGCATCATCCTCAACCCCCACTATTCCTCATGTCTCGAAATCTAAGCTTCCAACCTTCTTGCTTGGGTCCTGCTTTCTCTCTCTAGAGCTAATTCCACATCCAACCTTACTACCAGAGGTCCTCTCTCCATGAAGGATCAAGCTCAGAAGCATACCTCTACATGGGTGAAGCCTATGCTCATGATTATCCATAGCCCCTTATGCTTATCTCATAAGCCATCCATCCTATCCTTCTGGCCTTGGTTTTAACTTACTTCTCATACTACTGATGTACTCTAGGTGCAAGCTATATCCTACTTGCAACAGCCCATAGGGTTTCTATAGATTCTTCACTAACCTTACCAATGAAGGAGCTATCCTTCACTCAAACATGCATGACCCTTCCCAGGGTTGGGGTGCCAAAGGTGCTAGGTCATCCAACCTCTCATGGCTCGTATGGAAAACTAAAGGCATGCCTATCCAAACACCCAGTCAACCATGGCATCTAACTTACCATGTCATCTCTCTCTCTAACCTCCACTTAGGGTTAGGGTTAACATCATCCTCAGAGGATGTGCTAGGCCTCTACTTTTAATGGAGGTCTCTACCTCCAAGACTAACTTTCTCTACTCATCCTCTTGACAAGAAGGTCTAGCCTCAGGTCTTTCCTGAGGGCAATGACAACTTATATCATACGACCTAAGCATGTATCTATTCTTTTATGCTTACTCTATTAAGCTTATGTCCATGACATCTTATTTACATGCTTTTTATTAATTTTGTGGAGGTTTCCTTAATCCTTATCAACCTTACCCATACCTCAAGAGGGTTGGGAGAAGAGAGGAAACCTTAATCCTTAAGGTCCTTAACATAATTTGAGTTGAGAAGGGATGAACAAGATGAGAGAGTCCTAAAGGTATCTTATTTTGAATCATACCCTAAGACTTTGGCCAGGAAGTCACACGGATATGGGAGTCCTCGTATTTCGACTAGCGGTGCAGAGGAAAATATTGCCAGCCCCCAGTCGTGATCCTTTTCTAGACACCTCTATCTTTCGGATAATCCTCTAATATTCTACAGAATTTGTAAAATTTAATAATTATTAAAGATTAAGTGAGGAACCCATGCTCTGATACAAATTGTAATGACCCTACCTCTCGGTAACCCCCAATTAAGGGAGACCAAAAGGTCGGTGCCGTTATCCCAAATAACAAGATCAAACGTTCGACAAATAATCGATAATAATTAACAAATTTTACTAACTAAACTAGTACAAAATAAAATTGTGCACACCTTTTTCAAATCTGGGATATCTACATCTATCCGTGTCAGGAGTCTACTCTAACTAATCCTCCTTTGTACTTTAACTCTTAATTAATTTCACATATGCCACTTTATTGTTTGTCCTTTTCAAGCTTGTACCTAAAACGCCGACAAACAAAATGTCAGTCAGCATATCGAAATATACTGGTGTGTGGGGACAACCAAAAGTTTGCACATATGGATAACAATCTAATTATCACAATCAAGTTAATTAACAAGCCAATTTACACTTTTCAATATGACATTCTCCACAACTTTTTCCCTAACCCTGGCATACCCACCTTAGGGTTTCTTTTGCCAATGAGTTAAGGCCACCTTCTCAATCCCAAGCTTGATGCATGGGGGTCACCACTCATGGTGCCCACTAGTCATGCAATATCATAGGCCACGTTCTCATTCCCGAGCTTGGTGCATGGGGTCACCACTCATGGTGCCCATTGGTCTACCCATCTGGGCCTGACCTTTGGCATCATCCATCAGGGTGGCATGTAGGTGCGAGAATACATACTTCTATTATTAATGTGATAATCATAGTGACTTTATGATTTGCAAGTATGAACATCCAAACTGATAATTTGCATTCAATGTGATTAACCATCCGGAAAATCCTCGGGAAACTAAGGCAGTTATTCATAATTAACCACATACCTGTCAGGATGATTTGAGATAGAATAATCCATTCAATCCAATCAATCAAGTCATCCAATCAAGCAAGTGCAAGAATCCTAAAATTATATTCAATTTTCTTTTTATCAAAATCTATCCAAATCATCTTGCTACTTATGGTTCTATTCCTTTTTAGGGTTTCTTCCTCTTTTTAGGGTTTACTTTGCAATTAGTGTTTTATTCCATCTTACTCTCTTAAACCATAATTTTCTCATCTATCCTTCACAAAAGTTATTAAGGTTACCTTTTACAAACATGTAACCTTAATTCCAGATTAATGCACAAATAACCATCAATTAAGTCCATTAAGCTTCTTTTACATTAAAGCTACCATTTTAATCCTTTTAATCCATGATAAGATCATTATATGCATTTATCATCAATTCATAGTTCATTATGGTCCACTTCACATATGAACTCGATTTGCCATTAATTCCACCTTTTATTCATGAGAAAACCCTAATTACTACATTTAGGGTATTTATCCACAAATTTGGAACTTTAATGCTCGAAATATCTTATAACCATGAAAACTCAATTCTATACATGAAATCAAATAATTAAAGCCATTAGTAGTCCTAATTACTAACATTAGGGTTTCAAGGCCCATTAAAGCCTATTTATGCACATGAAACCAATTTCGTGAAAAAATCATCTTTTTCAATCTTAATGTATCTCTTTATGATTAACACGTTAATATAAACTCTAATCATCAATTAAACCCTACTAATCACATTAATCATATCAAAATAGGGTTTCTTAACCTTTAATCCATTAAAGTTGATAAGTTACACTACATTTTGAATTTCAATTAGAATCAGACTTCAATTATATTTTTAATGGATTCCCCACATTTTTTTGAGCAACTTTCATATTTTATGCGTGCTAATCCGAGCTACCGATTATTAGATATGAATTTCGCACAATCACTTACTTTGGCCCAATCAGAAACTGCCACGTCGCTTCCTCTATGCAACGTTGCTTGGCTTAGCTGAAAACATTTCGAATTGTCCTTTTTGCCTTTGATTAAGCTGTGTCATCTTCAGCCCGCGGAGGGGTAGAACTGTACAAAGCAAAACGATTATCTTCTACCTCCGATCTGCTACAGCGGTCTGCCTGTGGCAGCCCTTTGCAGGGCTCCCCTCTCATCCATGGGCCATGGAACTTGAGGCCAACAGTCTCCCTAGCTGCGTCGCACCCTGGTTCTCCCGAAGCATACCCAGAACGTGGCCAAGATGGCCATTCCTTACGTGAGATCCCTCTACAGTTGCTTCCGCATTGTTGCTGTTTTGTAGATCTCCAGCAAGGGTTGCGTGTAGATGAAAGCACGAAAGAGGTAGTTGGCCCTTCTAGGTTTGTCATGGAAGATCCTTACCTCTAACATGACCACAACAAAGCCCCTCGTTGCCCTAGGATGGTGCTATACCCTTTTGGATAGGGTTTGCACTAACACACAGAAGAGAAATATAGAGTAGAAAGAGGCAGAGGTGAGTTTTCTCTTTTAATTCGAACCAGGGGGTCTACCCCTTTTATAGGGGAGGATATCCTCACCCTAAGATGCCCACCTAAGAGGAAACAAGTCCTCTCCTATTAGGAAACCGCCTTCCTTAATTGTGAAGAAAATCTTCTCTCTCTTCGGTGTTCTTTTTAATATCCTTTATTAATTAGATATTTAGGAATTTGAAAATCCTTGCCATTATTCTCTTTATTCTTGCCTTTTAATTCATTGGCTTCGAAATTATATTTTCCTCAAGTAGGAAATACTTCCTTTTTAGCAATACCACATAATCCATTAATAATGTATTCAAATTATATTCTTATTTTCTTTTATAAGTATTTTCTCTTTCCTCTTTCTTCATTGGGACTCCTTGGATCCCAAGAAACTCTATTATTTTGAAATCCTTTTTATGGGATACTCAGTATCCTTCTAGATGCATCTAAATGCATTATTCTTCATTATCTTGTTTTATTCTTATTAAAATGGTTCTTTTGTAGGATTTCTCTTTATTTCTTTTTTATTTTCCTCATTGTTATTCCTTTTATTATTAGGAATCCTTAAGATATGAAATTCCACCAAGGCTAACTCAATTATACCTCTTTCCACTTATTTTCCACATTTTACCATTGTTTTCAATTTCTTTCCCAATAAAGAAATACTTAATTGATCTTTTCTTTTCTTATTGCATTATCTTTGCAACTTTGGACTCCTTGGGACCCAAGGAACCCATGTGGCACGAAATTCACCTTTTGGATTAAGTTATTTTGCCTTCTATAGGTTTCCACACTTTTCTTTTCTCAAAAACTCAATTATTCATTTACTAATTTAATTTCCTTATTATTGGGCCCAATAGCCAATAAAGCCCACAACACAATCATCAAGGCTATTGTAAATGAAACTCATTTATTCAAAATTATATCATTATTTGTTCCAATTTCTTTAATATGAGAAATTACATTTCTCACCAAAGGAACCCAAAAAAATTGGGGTTGCAACAACCATCATGGGGTACAAACATTCATTCATACATCCAGTTATCATAATAGAATACTTATGTCATCAAGAGTACAAGCAAGGTTATAAGACTTACCAAGGGTCCCAAAAGTATCAAATACTGATCTCATGATTGGTTAAGCATTTGAAGTCATTAGGTAGCAAGGTTAGCATTAAAAAAGCAATGTACATCATTATAGTCCAATATGGTCACATGTGTACAAAAGGAGTCATTTATGAGGAATAGGGTGAGTAGGACCATCATTAGGGTTACAAAGACATTAGAGTTACTAATTTGGTGCTTAGGTGGTTATATATACACATCAAAGTTCCAAAACTCATCATAACATTGTATTAAATATGTTAAGAAGATCAAAAGGTAGCATTTTTTGGAAAAATAGGAGGGTTAGGATCATATTCAGGTCCTGAAACGATGCCCAAGTTATATATATTTTTGTGAGGATCAATTTGATATATAATTTTGCCCTATTTAGCCAAAGGAGGAGGGAGATATCATTTTCTAAAAGTTCACATTGAAACTATATCCAAGAGACTTAGATGTTACCATGATTAATGTACATGCCGACGCTGACCGTTGATGTGTCGCCCAAAGGCCACGATCTCACGCTCTGGCTCCAGAGTGATACAAGCTGCCTACACACATCCACCATTGATACTCAGACTATCATGGTCCTTCCTCAGATCGTCTGGCTCGTGTTGAATGTATCAGGGTCGTCGATGTGACGTGCCCTCCATCCAACGACCGTCGGTCGCTTGCCTTCCCAATGCCCCCTTTTCACGATTCCCCTATTTCGTTGCCCAAAATAGGGGCTGAACAGGGGATGTCGTCCACCATTCACACATCTTGTTGCAGGCCAAGCAATGGGGAGAAAGGGCAGAACATGGGTCGTCGGGGGGTTATATGGCACGACGACCTTGACTGGACTGCTCAGTGGAGTTATCCTTGCCCTCATCTCCTCCCAAGCAGCTGGGTAGCAGTGGTTGATTGCTGGGTGAATCTACCTATAGCCGAGGGAGGCGGCAAAGAGAAAGAGTGAGTGGAAAGAAAAATGAAAGGAAATAAGAAAAGACAGGAAACAAGGGTTTAGATGATGGGGGTTTATAACTAGGCAAGAAAAACTAGGGTTGTGTCGTCCGTTACCCAATCTGGGTGGAGGCAGGGAAGCTCTTTCCCTATCGTTTGTTGGTTTCCTAAAGAGGAAGGGGAGGAGGGAACAAGCTGTTGGGCCACAAAGTTCATTTGGGCCTAGCTCGACCAAAATTGGCCCAATACAACTTAAAACACATAAACAGAAAGGCTAAAAAATAAAATCTTTAAAACACCATATCTAGAGTTTCATAGGTCTGAAAGATGTGATTTTGGTGTCGTTGGATTCATAATTGAACCTTCTACAAATTAAAGTACATTAGGGATGTCTAAAAAAGTAGTTCCAAGAGAGGGTTGTTTTCAAGAATGACATTAGATTGATTTGAATTTTGATGTCACATATTGTGAAATGGATCATTGAGGTCACCAAAAAATATGATCATCACATTTATACTACAAAGTGGATATTTGATTGAGTAAGAGAACACTAGATGGGAGAGAAAGAGTACCATGAAGGCAAGATAAAAGTCAAGTTGTCACACATTCATCCTAGTATTATTCTAGGCCAAGCATGCTTAACCGCATATTACCTATCGATGGGTTACTTGTAAAATAAGTGACCTTGGTGATATGGATAGTTCAATTATTCCTCTTATGATAATTTCATTTGATGCCTCAAATCCTAGGATGTTACAAACTCCCCTACTTTGACTCTTCACGTCCTTATCAAGGCTCAACTATATGACTTCATAATTTTACCCATTTTAGTGTAGACCTAGAATGGACCATGTACACCTAGCTTCCATTCTATGTAGTTGGTGTACAAACTATTGAAGGTGGTATTGGTGGAGGCATTGGTAGTGTATTTCTATATATTTCCTTATTTTACTACATGCACATTTCTATTTACTATTAATTTAAAATGATAAATATTGTTGTCATTAAAGAATATCAGATATCACAATAATATCCATCCAGGTGCATTCTCCAATTATGGTGGCATGTATGGGGTTGTCTAGAATATATCTCCCAAATAGGGTGCCACATGCAGTGGACATAGGGTCACAACTACTACCATATAAAACCATGAAGTGAGTCTTAGACATTTGGGTCTTAAATCATCATGGTATTACTAACTTCAAGAATATAAAGGAGTTTGATGCACAATAATGTCAACACTACTATTTTCAAAGTGTAACAAACATCAACATAAAGGGGTTATCATTATGTATATTCACTCATATGAGGTGAATAAGAAATAAATGGAGTGATATTGACAATAAATGTTACATGGTGTCACAGGTTTAGTAATTTCAAAGTTGGTTAGGCGTTATATGTCATTTATTTGAAATATTACCATTAGAATCATGTCCATCATTAAATTCTCAACAAGACACATTATTCAATAAGAGTAACCATGAGTATATTATGGGTTATTAAGGCTTCCCTAATGCACACAGTTAATTAAGGATATTGACTTGAGGATTATAAAGTGGGTCAGACATCAAGATCCAAACTTTTATCATAATCATGCATTAGGTACAGTTAAACACGGTCAAGATTGTAATTTATCAAAACAAAGATATTAAAAGTATACTCAAGGTATGAAACCAAGCCCAAATTGTAGGTTTTGTCGAGCGGATCAATTTGTAAATTAGATAAATATTTTTGGTCATGGGTATGTAAGTTATGATTTTTGGAACAATTTCAATGAAAACTATATGAAATAATGCATGGATGTTATCAATTCATGTAGAGAATGATCTCAGTCGTAGACTCGCCATCTAATAGCTATGGCCACATGTCCCAAAAGAAAGGGAGGCACTAGGTAGCTGGGCTAGACCTTCCATAAGGGTTCATCCTAGCTTGGTCTAGCTCTAAGAAAATTTCGCGACCCACAAATGTGTTTGCACTAGTGTGAGGCTACCTTTGATTCCATAGGCTCTACCGTGAGAGAGAGAGGAGGTGGCTGGGTCACCCAACACATGGCCACCAGTAGCCACCTAGGGTAGCCTCACCCTTGTGGACCCAGTGCTAAAGTCAATGCCATCTAAGGTGGCGTGGCCTTGAGGGGGTCGTGGTGTGACACGACTTTACATGAGGTGGAAAGTGAAGAAAAAGAAGGTGTGGAGGTGTTGTGATGCATGGACATCAATGATAAGGTTACAATTCAGTGCACCTTAGCTTTGTGGAGTTTCTTGCTGTCTCGAATCTATCATGAAATCAAGAATGAGTAGCTTTTCATGAAGGTTCATGGTGGCAACGACCATGGACTGGGGAGGGGGAGAACAAGAGAAATATGGGGGTTCTAGGGCACGCTAGGGCAAGAAAAGATGGGGGAAGAATGAGAAAAGTATTGTAAATAGAAAGGGTGCATAAAATCCATATTAGATATTGAGAATTTGGAGTTGGTGAAGCCCATATGGTGGTAGTGGTAGTAGTGCCACAGTTACCGTCCCTTGTACAAAGGTAGGAAAGTATTTCACACTAGGTCACTCAATTAATATACTTAGTAGTCTATCTAGGGAGTCATTGTCATATATTTCACGGTTCATATTTTTTAATAGTTCACATATTTTTTGGAGGTTAGGTACTCTACATCTCCCTCACCTAGATGGAAAACATACTTATATTTGAATGCCTCTTTTTCTAGGGTTAGATTATTTCAAAGGAAACCTATGGTTCAACATTTTCAAAAGAATTTCACACTAGGTCACTCAACTAATATACTTAGTAGTCAATCTAGGGAGTCATTGTCATATATTTCACCGTTCATATTTTTTAATAGTTCACATATTTTTTGGAGGTTAGGTACTCTAACATTTTCTCATATCGAGGTGACCCATATCAAGAGTTCACCCTTATCGTATGTCCCAAGCTAGAGATACTCCTTTAGAAAGTGATTGAGACCTATTTTGGTCTCAAACCATGTCCATATATCGTATCTCATCATATACAACTAGGTACAAGCAAGCATGCCAACCCAGTATCTATGTTTAGCACATCAACCAAGTCACATGTACCATACATGGTGAAGTGTTTAGGTAGGGTTGCATTGTCAAACTCATCTCATTACACCAAATGTACTTGGATTCTCCAAACTCAAGCCATCTTGAAACGATTCATAACATAAGCATTAACATCATCATCATCATCATTATTAATGACAACAACATCAACTTAGATTATCTATTCTACTTACTAGCCTAACCTTTATCACGGCCCTAGACAACTCTATCAGATATAACTATTACATAGACACTCTCATCTAGAATTATGTTACATATATTTCTCTTAGGTTACATGGACACTCATTGCCTTTCCGCATGTGGTAACATTTTTCACATGTACGTATATATTAATACTTGAAATAGGTTTTCTTCAATGTTGAAACAGGTGATGGAAACCACGATCCTCCATTTGAATCAAACCAAAACTAAAAGCCAGTTACCACACTCATTAGAAAGTCTAGTACCATGATGCCTAGATAATTAGGAAGAACATGGTGCACATTTGTGTAGCTACCCTAATCACATGTTGTGAACATATGTCTAGGGTTATAATAAGATCTTCATTTTCTCACCCACCTGAGCATACAAACCATACTAATCGATAGAAGGAGGAGAAAATAAAGGTTATGGGGATTATGTAAGGCTTCACATAGGTCTAGAACATCTAGGTCCTAACCTAGAGGCTAAGTCAACTTATTCCATAAAAGACAACTCATTAAGTTTTAAGGTTGGAATTAAGGTTGAGTAATTTTTGTTTCATGTGAGACATTTTTGGTGTATTTATTGTTCATGCTTTGATACCATCTTTCATGGAACCATGTATTTCTCATATCTAGTCTTCAAAATACTAGAAAAACAATGATTGAAGGATTCGAGCATCCATTCCTGGAATGGTAACATCAAAGCGTGAATGCGGAAGCATAAAAGCTTAGCATACATGAATAGATAACAAGAAGAAACCATGGGCATAATCGCAAGTTCTCAACAGTACAAAAATATATTCAAACAACATCTTATTACATTGTATCAATTACAATTTGAGAGTTCATTTGTAGCACCCCATTTTTTATTACATATAATATCTGAATGGAAGCATTTTTCTTTAAAGGGAGATGTCACATTAAAATACTCATTGTAAAGAAGCAAACAAACATCATACACTTTCTTAAAAAGATTCATACATTGTTCTTTGAATATGAAAACTAAAATTTAATTCTTTATCAAATATAAAATTTGAAAGTATACTAAACATTGAATGACTAAAACATGAAGGAGAACATTCTAACTAAAAGGATCATCTAATGTATATGGCACCCAACCAGGTTGCACTTGAAATTCTTATAATAATTGGCTTGCTCTTCTTTAATCCTTATCCGCTCCAATACTTGGGGACATCATGTCCCCTACCATGCAAAGGGGAAAAACAACATATCAACAAATGATACTAGCACTTTATACCAGAAAACAAAATAATTATACTTGACATGAATGTATAACTTGACATGAATTAATTGTATGCATTCTTAAATCATTTAATAATATGAAGAATTTTTTGATGTGCACCTTAGAGCACATGATTTCTAGGAAAGCCCATAGTTGGCATGAATGCACATGATTTGACTATAAAAGCCCATATCATCAAGAATCATATAAAAGTTCATTCATTTTTAATTATCTTAAAATTAACATTACCATAATCATGAATATAATCTGGAACTTGAATCTTTAAAATGATGGGATTTCTCACTTTTGAACATGACCTTTAAATTCATTAATCATAATCTCTAATCTTAGTGATCATGGTAACCATAAGACATAAAATATGCCAATCATCATGTAGTTGATATATTGAACATGATTTAGAACATTGAAGTTGAAATCATAATTTCTACTTTATACATAACATTCAAATCATCCATGAATAATTGTGCACAATAGCATGACCCATTTACCTGGAGTAAACTAGATCGTAATTTCGTTCCTATGAGTCTAAGTCAATCCTAAGTTCCCTGAAATTAATGTGATTTATATTAATTATTTTCTTAATTAACATCCTAAACCCTAATCTTAAGTCATTCGAAGAACATGGTCAGAAATTATCAATTTAGACTTTGAAAATCCTAAAAAGGAAATTCCTCATCAAAAGTCCAATCAGTATTTTTGGGTATTTTTTATCAATGGTTGATTTGATATGGATTTCCTAAGACAGGCCAATTAGAAATTCGAGAAAATCCATGCAGGTAAATTTTATCCATTGAGGTTTTGGGTCCCATTGACGAGGACCAATTAGGCATAGCCAAAATGGTGGGCCTTGTCCCAGAACTAATACGTAGTTTCTTGAGAAAATCTTATTGAAAAGACAATTGTGCCCTTGGAGCGTATCACCAAACCTAGGAAAAACTACTTGTATCTTCTTCTTCGATCGACAGACTCGAGTAAAAGCACTAGAACAGTGAGGACCTTCAAATCCAATACTCAAACTCGTACCTTGTCATTAAGAACCAAGGCTTCAACATTCATTGTCGATGCCTGACAAACTCTACGAACCACACTTAAGGTTCTTCAGTGACCAAAATCCCTAGAAGTGGTTTCTTCCGTGGCGCCAACAGAGTATTGTAGGAGGAGACCGGGAAGAACCAACCATGGAAAACTTAAACAAAACCAGGGCACATATGAGTCCTAGTAGTTTTGTTGTAATTATTGGTGGAAGAAATGGGAAAGAAACTAAGCCAGAAGGTTGACATTGCATACAGGGATGACAAATAATGGTGAGCTTAGCAAAGGGGGGAAATATGTAGACCTTTCAATGGGTTGAATTGGAAGTTTAGAGAGTTTTCTGGCATGGTGTGGAGGTGAACATCCGTGTTGGTGCTCTCTGAGGGGATCTCAATCCATGAGATGACCTTCTACCATGCAATGCGGCAAAATGGGGATCAGTTCTGAGGTTCAGAGGTGTTTAAGGGAAGGACAAATGTGGATTCTAGTTTATGGATGCCTTGGGCATGCAGTTGATTCCCTACTCGTGGGATCCACATACATGGCAACCTAGTTGCCGGTGGGAGGTTGATACAAGTGAAGGTGAAAATTTGAAATTGGATTGGGAAGCCAGGTGACACAATTCCATCGAGACTGGGATCCAGTAGTTCAACTTCTCACAAATAAATTGGAGGGAGACTCTGTTGTCGCGGGATACCATAAAGAGAGGGAGTGGGACATGAAACTAATATGTGATCTGTAGAGTCCCAGACCTCATAGACTCAGGGTTTAGGATGATAGGAGCACCAAATGATGTTAATCTAATGACTCGGGTAGAGTCTGAGTTAGCAAAGACCATGTGACACAATAACAATAGGAAAAGTTAAAGAATTAATGTGTGATCGATAAAAACAAATGTGATTATGTGTGTGATGGAAAATTTATTGAAGACTAAGGTGCATTATCACCATGGTTAGGATAATTAAGTGATTTTCTTGTTAATACAAATTGGAATATCTAGAATCAGCTAAAACTAACTGAATTTGGTGTGTAACCTAAATCAACTATGAGGAGTCTGAAAATCCAAATAGCTTCTTAATTTGAAAGTTCCTATTATCAGTACCTCTTTTTTGAGTAAATAAAAATTAATTATATATGATAAACTAGATTCAAGTAGAGGCTAATATTTTAGAGAAATATATATATTATCATTTCAAGTTCACACAAAAATTGTTAGGTCAAATTAGTATTATTAATAGAATCAATTTCACCTTTAACCCCCTATGTATCAGTAATTTTCTAAATAGGGTTAAATTTAATGAAATTTAATGAAAGCGATAAAGCCAATTATGTTGGGATTTAATGACAACATTGTTGTGGTATTATTTTGAGTTAAATGCATGCATTAGGGTTTATCTAAAACACCGAGATTTGAAGTTTATTATAATAAATGTTATTAAAACCATAAGTTTACTTTAATTAAATTTTTAGATGTTACAACATTATACAAGTATGGTCATGTACACTATCTAGGATATTAAAACAAGTACACCTAAACATAGCTCACCAAACCATCAACTCCCAAGCTATACTCTGAACCTGAAACAAATAGGTCAACACACATGGTATTGAGTACAATATATATATATATATATATATATATATATATATATATATATATATATATATATATAGAGAGAGAGAGAGAGAGAGAGAGAGAGAAGCTGCAATACGCTTGAGTGTACTGGAGATGCTATACAACTCAATCATTTTCCATCATGAAGTAATTATTTTGAAAATCTAAATTGATGATCTTTATAAATATCTTAATAACATAATAAAAAATAAATTTGAGATTGTTTGGACACTTATAGATCATGCATCTGAAAGAGGCAAAAATATTACATTTCAAATTAGTTATGTGCATCAATTTGTTTGTCCTAGACTCATCCAAATAGGCTCAAATTTTGTATGGGGCCTATTACTACTATAACAATGAAGTCTAATGGATTAGATTTTTCAAAGCTATGTTCTAAATAGGCAACGCCATTGAAGTGTGCGGTGTAATGTATACACACAAGTGTATTCTAGCACACACACACACACACACACATATATATATATATATATATATGTATGTATATATATGTATATATATATATAGAGAGAGAGAGAGTCAGGCTAGAATACACTCGAGTGTATAGATCACGCTTTACACCTCAATGGTGTTTGCCTATGAAGAAAAGCAAAACCCGATAGTACTACTACTATTACAAATATCCCTAGCTAGAAATATGCAAACCTTTTATGGTGGTCTTATGTAGTTGTAAGACCCAAATTTGTTTTTTAGTTGTTCTTTGGTGAGGCAATCTACCACCTAGTTACACTTATAGCCTTCATAAACTACCCTACACTCCTTATTCAACATTTGAATACCTCCACCCAATTGGAATACCTAGGGTTATGGGTAGGGTCATCATAAATGATGCATGTTGCAGCTTGGCAGTCTATAGCTATTTTGACCTTCTGATAATTACACTTCTCAACTACCTCTAGCGCCAAGAGCATAGCTCCAAGCTCTACCACCATAACATCTCATGTAGATCTACTAGTCCCCACACCTCCTTGACACAAACCCCTTCTATCTCTTGCAATAGCAACCAATACCACCTTCCTCCTTTCACCTCCACGTTGGTATTGATTATGATGCACCCCTCTTGTGGACAATTCCATTTGGGTTGAGTCTGTGTATGTACAGATCTCGGTGTGCATGCCTAAACATCCTCGCATAGCGTTTTCTCCCATTTGATAAATTTTATTTAGTGATTTGTTAAGAGATCCTTCTGATCAAACATTTATTGGTTTCTACATTTCCAAATATACAAACATGTAATGAAGAATGTATGTACATGGTCTGATTTCCTCCTTAGGTTCCGTTGAACTGATCTACTCAGATCCATCTCTCTATGGTATGTGTTCATGTTTATTACTAGGAGAATCTATTACCAAATGCATCTAACATGAGGGCAATCCCTCAAAGCGTAGAGTATGGTTTCAAGATTACCATTACACTTGGGACATGTATCATTGACCATCATCATTCTTCTTTGCCTAGTCATGTTTGTAATAATGGTGTTGTGGGACACAAGCCACATGAACACTTTTACTTTCACATCCACATTAGCGCTCAATATAGTCATCCATTTATCCTTCCTTTTGATTTCTTTAGCTACCCCAAGAATGGTATAAGAATATTTAGTAGAGAATAGTTTGCATGTAGTATGTTTCCATGTATTAATTTCGACCTACTACTCTTTATAGCAGTCTTGATCTTGGGAATGTGGACAACAATTTCTCCTAGTAACCATTTCTTGAGGAAGTCCTGGTCCCATTTTCCCTCAAGATTAACTAGGTTGTTGACCTCCAAATCTACTAGATCTTTAGGGATAGGTTTTATGACACCCCTCCTCCAGACCCCAACAATCATACCAAACATTGGTCCCTTCCCCATTGATTATAGTTCTATAAGAGTTCTTCTCGATGAAGGATTTTCCCTGACAAAACCTCTACCAAGTCAAGAGACATTAGGAGAGACTCCCTCTTTATGACTTGAGTAATTTCCTTTACATTACTTGGCACCACACCATTTATCTTTCTCTACTGATGTCCCAAGCATTCCTCAACAAAAGCTCATGGTTCCAATATCTCATCGATTTAACCCTTAGGCCGCCATGTGTTATGTTGATCATTACTTTGTCTAAGGATACTAAGGATATTGGCATGTGTTTCCTTCCTCCTCCCCATATGAATTGTCGAATGATGTTATCCACTTCATTGCTAACTTTGAGTGGTATGATTGTTGTCCGCATAACATAGGTAGGGATGGCTGCAAATGAAGCCTTATCCATGCACACTCTCCCTCCCATAGATAGGCATCTTGATGTACATGCATTTATCCTACTTGAGAGTTTGTCAGTATTCTCCATGACTTTGGTATGAACAATCATAGCCCATATATACTTACCAAGGTTGTTAGTTTTCAAGAATCCATTGCATTGGAAAATGATATCCCTTGCCCATGATTCATGCTCATGGCAAAGAAAATATGTGTCTTTTCAATAGATATTTCTTTGGCCAAATCTCTTCTAAACTCTCTGAATCATTCCAAAATGGTGTCAATGTTGCTCTTGTCTGCCTTTGCTAATAGGATTAGGTCATTGGCAAATCACACATGCACCACCCTTGCATTTCTCTCAACCACTTTTATAGGATACCATTCCTTATTCCCAACTCTGGTTTCAATCATCTGACTCGATCTTTCAAGGCATAAGACAAATATATATGGGGATAGTGGGTCTCCCTGCCTTAGACCCCTTATCGATTTGAAGGACTTCGAGTCTGGAAATTCCAACATAAGGAAATCGGTCCCTTAGAGATTGAATTCATGTTAAAATTCCTAATTGTTTTCCAAAATTTCAAATTTGCACAATGCATCGGCGATGAATTCCAATCCATCATATCATAAGCCTTCGTGAAGTCAACTTTGATAGCCATCATCTTGTAAGATTTCCTTCGTTTCATGATGTGAGTGAGTTCCTAGACAAAAATAATGTCATTAGTGATTTTCCTCCCAGGTACAAAACTACTCATAGTCAGGGAAATCCACCTTGGCATCCACTCTTTTACATGATTAACTACTATCTTTACTTAGAAAATTGAGAACTCATGTTTTAAGTCAATTTAAAACAATTATACCAACAATATGATGTATTCATCATGCCGTTAACTAGCTTTCCATTTGAAGGGTCCATGAGGCTCTCAAGATTAGCTGACCCTATTTGTCAACATCGTTCCCTTACTTGACAACTCAAGTAGGATTCCCAACCTTGTGTCCTTACTCAAATATAGGAAGGTTCACAAGGTTGTATATTGGAGTTCTATATTATGTTTGAAAGTTATAAAATTGTAGCGACAAAGCATCGAGTACAATATTATGTGGCAATATTAAAGTAAGTAAACAAGAATACATACATATCATGTTCAAACAAGTAAGCCATAGTCATAAAAAATATTAAAACATGTACCCGATCCAAAGATTCATAATCTAACTTATCATTGATCATCTAGCCAAAAGGCATAATTGATCAAGAATAAGATTACATGTATACAGTAAATTGTCATCATTAACCCTAACTAGTTCCATTTTTAGGGTTTTGGCCAAGTTGGGTTCATACTTGGTATTTACATATTTGATGATCTTATGTTGATTTAGGTTCTCGGTTCAAGTTTTAAGTCATTTTAATGTTCCAAATTTCACATAAATATTCAAGGTTTTAAGTCACTAACTTGAATTTCAGGACAAAAGACAAAGAATATAGCTACCAAAGACAAAGATCATCAATACATAATGAACAAGCACAAAAGATGATTTAGTTCAGCAAGAAAAGAACATAAGACCTGCATTCATATATAGGTGGATTTCCCCTAGAATCTTGGCTTCATAGTCCAACATTAGGTATCAACATTTCAAATAACTTGTAAATATCAATATAGTTCACATATGCCACCAAGGTTCAACATGTTACCTGGGTAGGACATACAGATCTAAGTTATCATAAGGGATAGAGTATCCCCTAATTTTAGAGGGGGCGGGATGAGAAAAGAATTTGTGTCACTGTAAGGGCAAAAATTAGACAAGCAAGTCAGATGTGTCACACTAGGTCATCACTAGTGGACAAAGGGTCACAACTACTACCATATCCAACCATGGGGTTAAAAAATATGGTTCTTAAATCATAATGATATTACAAATTTCAAGAATAGAAAGGATTTTGATGTAAAACAAGGTCAACACTATCATTTGATTGATGTATAACAAGCATTGACGGTTACCATTATGTATATTAGGCCATATTAGGTGAATAAGTAAGAAATGGAGTGATCTTGGACATATATGTGACATAGCCTCTTGTTCTACTGATTTCAAAGTTGGTTAGTCATTAAATGTCATTTAGGGGAAAGATTACCATTTTAGAATCAAGTTCATCATTAAAGTCTCAAAACAAGCTAGATTATGAAATAAGAGTCATGAATAGTACATGATGGGTAAGGCTTTCCTAATGCATAAAGTTCATTAAGGAAACTGATTTTAGGATTAGTAGTTGGTTGGGCATCAAAATCCAAGATTTTATCAAAATCATGCATTAGGCATGGTCAAACATGGTCAAGATCATATTTTTGGCACCAAAAAAAAATGAAAGTAGATTCAAGGTATGAAACTGTGCCCAATTTGTAGATCTTATTGAGTTGATGAATTTAGTATATTAGATTGTTGCTTTTGCCCATGGGTTGTGTAAGTTATTATCTTTGGAAGGATTTATTGAAAACTATATGAAACATTGCATGGATGTTACCATTTCATGTAGAGTTTGATCTCAGTAGTAGATATGCCATCTAACAGTCATGTCCATGCACCCAAGAAGCAAGGGAGGTGCTAGGAAATTGGGCCATGCCTGCCAAATGGGTTGAAACCAGCTTGGTTTAGGTCCAAGTAGATGGTGTGGCCCATGAACCCAATCCTCTCAGCTGGTCTCACACATGCACGAGTCCTGCTACATGCACCAATGAGAGGCTACCTAATATGTCAAAGGCTCCTATGAGAGAGGGGGATAGGGGAAACCAGCCACTAGTAGACACCCATGGTTGCCTCACCACAGACCCAAGCAAGGGTCAAAGCTTGTCGAAGTGGCATGGATGTGATGTGCCCCTGGTAGTAATGTGTTGGCACCACAACAGTTCCAGGAGGTGGATTACAAAGAAAAAGGAGACGGGGATGTGTTGTGATGTGTGGACAACCACAAAAAGATGCCCAATCAGTGCGCCTTGGTCTCATGGAGTCTATGCCTAACTCTAATCTACCGTGGAAGCAAGAACAAGTAGATTTCCTCGAAGGTCCATGGTGACGGTAGGCATGGATGGGGGAGGGGGAGAATAGGAGAAAGAGGAGGGGTATAGGGCATGCAAGGGAAAAAATATGTAGAAAGGAATGACAAAAGTAAAGAAAAGAGAAAGGGATGATTAAGTCCATCTAAGTTTTCTAGAAGATGGCATACTGGTGAAGTCGAGATGGTGGTAGGTGGTAGAAACATCACCTCCATAGGTCCTTATATGGAGTTAGGACAAGGGCCATTGGTCATTGGATCTGATGGGGTTCTATCTATGGACATGGATCAAAGGGTGAATTGTGATGAGAAAAGAAAAGGGGAGGATTGATGTGGTGGCAAAGGAGGAGGGGGTGCCATTTGCACACACGCCCAATAGGACTCAACAAGGGGTGAAACTCAAATAAATCAAGGATAAAAATTAGGGATTTTAAAATAGTCATAGCCAGTGATTTATAAGTCTGATTGGGGTGATATTTGTACTTTTGGATTCAGAATAGAAAGCTCTAAAATACAAAATACATTAGGAATCAAGGTGATCACATTGATGGGGTTCAAATTTTCTTTTGAGATGGTTATTTATTAAAACATGGTACTTAGTTCAAAAATGCAAAATAGTGTCACATGTTGTAAAATTAAGCATTAATGTGATCAAATTCTAGTATTAAAATACTCAAACTATGAAATTTATATCAAATTGAGTAGGAATGAAAATCATGAGAGAGAGAGAATAAATATGAGAGAGAAAGTTAGGTTTTCACAACGACCTTCAGTCACCACAACAACAACAGTTTCTAAGGCACAAAATCTAGTCACCACAACAACATCAATGCTAAAGACACAACCTTCAGTCAGCATGACAACATGGGTGCTAAAGATACAAGCTTTGGTCACCACAACACGATAGGTTCCCAAGATACAATATTTGGTCGACGCAACAGATAGGTGCCAAAGAGACAACATGCGGTCAACACGACGACATAGGTGCGAACGACACAACATTCAATCACAACATAGAACACAATTGTAGCACTTCCCACAACCCTCTAGTTACTAGCAAATTACGATTACACTTGATTAGTTAAGCCAATTCTCATTTTCCATTTACATCAATCAAGTTACAAACTAGATTTATGGATATAGCTTCAAAAGATCTAAAATGTACTATGCAAAGTATCAAGTACTAATCATGGTTTAACCAATTATCCTTCCCATGATAAGGATCAAATCACCAATTCATGGTACACCAAGGCTCAAATCACCATGAATGAAAAACATGTATAAAATGTTATAGGATATTCTAACCCCTAAACATATCAATACAACTTTGAATTTTAGTAATAATACAACACATAAAATTTCAGATCAAAACTAACAATGATGTCAAAGTTATGCTTGATACAAAATTTAGGCATGAAAGAGACATTTTGGGACAAAAGTGAGCTACTTTTAAGTATGTATAACTATATTACAGTTACTAAAATATCTTATAACCATTTAATTGCATTACACAAACTACAAGACATGTAGGATAATGCTTGCATTATCATTGTAGTACCAAAAAGTTACAAAAAGAGCATTAATCTGGGGTATATTTGAGCCACTATTGGATAGAGAAATTCAAATAAAAAACAATACAGAAGAATAATAGGTAGGGAAAGGTCTTATTTTTACCTTATAAACAAACTGTGTGCTACACAATTGAATTAATGCAATATGTTACTATTGAGTATATAACGATCCACTTAATAAACTTTGACTTATATGGATTTTCGAACTAGATTTAGAATTGTAACTATAGTCACATATACATCAACTCAACATAGAATTCTACTTTCTAATATGGTTGGAACAAAAAAAGCATGCCTACATCGCAAACAAGGTAGTTATATATAGACTCATAATAATTTATATACAATTATATAAATTGCCTCAAACTCCTTTATAAGGCCAAATTATTTTATAAGAATGCCTTCACAGAATCATGGGCAACAAATTGCGCTACCAAGAAGACTCGATTAGTTCTCAACTGACTCATTTCACCACTATCAAAATTACTTGTGATCACTCACTATTATTTGTATATAACACGCTATAAAAGAGAACAGTGTGTTACTTGAGTGTCTCCAACCTCTAGTTATTATCAAGGTTATATACATTTTCCTACTTGTTATGACTAATATATAAGTATTACTCACATTAATTTACATATGAGTCTTAAAAGAGAATAACTCGATGAACTGTTAGTTGACTTTCTCTAACCCATTAACATGTGATTGCATATGCTCCTCTTCTTAGGCTTGTGTCTATTGTACGCTAACATATACAACCCTAAAAACAGAAGTAATTGCCACTTGACTTCCTAAAAGATGTGTTGTGTGATTATAACAAATTATTTGTGTTCGACATGTGTCTGTTGATGACTAGTATATAACTCACAGAAAAATGCATCCAACCCTATAAAAAAGAACAACTCGAATTCCACCCATTTGACCATTTAGTATTTACGACGCTATGACTTCTGGTCTGAAAATTTGATCCCGTAAGCATATATACGGTTTGATTGCTGCACTCACACACATACTAGATAAACACATAAATATTTTGCTAAAACACATAGTCAAACTTATATTATTTTTTCTAAACTCATCAAGCTAGTCAACACGCAACATAAAATAAAGAAACGATGCCTAAACTACCAAGCAGACACTCCAGTTCATATTTATCCACCAAGGAAAGAAGCACCAAGCACAAAGCACAAATCACAAACGACGGTAAGTTACTAGACTGACACTTCAAAAAGAGCTTGAATTCGTATTTATCCAGCAAGATGTGAAGCACAAAGCAAAAAACGGAGAATAAGCTACCAAGATGGCAGTTGGAATGATCGAGGTGTAAGCTACCAAACTGGCAGAGCGAAAAGCAGACATTACAGTCTCGCTTTTTTATAGGGATATTATAGATACTCTCAAACAGGAAGTACTCATATATGGTTCGTTCACTCTTCACATGGCAACACAATATAGTAAAGTTTCATTTGATATTTATCAATATTTGAGGTTTTATGGAACATGTGAGGAGTGTTGTATTCTTATGTTTCAAAAGGTCATTTTTTTACAACTTTAGTCCAAAATTACTCACTTATAAAGTGATGCGTGTCCTTTTACATGGTAGAGTTTTCCGAATCTTGTGGTGGCTTTCAAGGAACTTGGGAATTTAAGGTTGATTGCGCTTGATTATGCTTCTCTTTGCCAAAATGAGGCGTGCACACCTCATATGGACAATCCATGCTCTACCCAATTTGATTGAGTATAGTTCATTTTATGTGTGATTATCTATTTATTAAATATTTGTTTTAATTAATTTTTTTTTCTCAAAATGAGCTTTAGGAATTTGGTCTTGCATTGTTTGGAGTAAGCACACCATCAACAATAATTACCACCTTTATAGTCATCCTTCTGACCACCTATTGATGTGAAAGTAAAGCAACAAATGGGTCTTAGTGAAAAGACTGAAGGCAACATACGGGCCATTCCTCATCTCTAAGGGCATGTTTGATAGGAGAGAAATATTTGATAAGGGAAGGGAAGGGAAAGGTTTAGACTCTTTGGTTGGAGAAACTGGTGGGGAAGGAAAAGGTTCGACCTCTTTGGTTGGACAAACTGGTGGGAAAGGGAGGCAAAGGAAGGGAAAAAATTCATGTGTAACTTTCCCCAATTGTCCCCCATTAAATCAAAATTAGACAAGGGGAAAGAAAAAGAGAAATCGGAATTAATTACAAGCTTGAAAGAAAAGATGAAAAGTTGAGAGAAACTTGGGAGAAAATGAAAACTTGGAGGAAAAATCAAATTTAACAGAAACTAAGAGTAAGTCTTCACATGCAAAAAATGAAAGTTTAAAATATATAAAAATGATAGAAGTTTGAAGGAACTCAAAACTTTTTTTATAAACATTTATTTATATAAATAAAATAATTATTCACAATGGCGAAAATTGATAGTGAGTACCAAGAAACAAAAAGGTAGATAGAAGAAGTACCAAAAAATTTATCCAAAATATTCTAACCAACCAAACCAAAATTAGTGTCCCTTCCCCTCTCTTCCTTCGCTTACACTCCTTTTTTTTCCTCTCCATCATTTACCACTTACCAAATATAGTAAAAAAAAAGAATTGCACGTCCTCTTTTGGAAATACATAACAATACAATTGCTCTCTTTCACTCCTTTTAGTCTACCTTAGGCGATCTCTTTTTTCCTTTGTTGCTGCTCCCGCACTTCCAACAAGAGAGTTCAACAAAATCAATCTTTATTTTGCCTTCATACCAAACGTGGCTACACCCTAACCGTGAGATCCATATAACTTACTCCGTCACACTTGAGGAATGCGGTCCTAAGATTACACCCCGCCCCGGGTAGGGTACACCTTAACCATGAGGCATGAGTTCCATGCCCTAGACCGACTTCTACAAACCCCGCACGGCAGTGTCCCCAGTCCCCACCCCTCTTATAGGTCGAATCCAGACCAGCCGTCCTGCTGCTGTACAATCCAGAGAGAGACTAGGAGAGAGAAAGAAAGAGAGAGAGACACAGAGATCGTTTGCCGCCGCTGCTGGCGTCTTCCGTGGGGGAAACTTGTGGTGGTGAGAGTCCCGGCTCAATTCAGCGCCGAAAGGCCGCGCCGATCATGGAAAAGAAGCCGGCCAACGGTCCTCGTACGTCAAGGAGCCCGCGCGCCTCACATCAAGGTGTCTGCCGCTTCTCATAAACACTTGTAGATGGGCCCACTTCACGGTTTGCCATGCCACGTGGTGGTCTGATCTCGAGTGTGCGTCGCGGTTACTGGGCCAGCGGTCCCCGAGGTTATTATACCCCGCACTGGAGACCCTTTGTTCATTGGGTTTAGGTGCCCAACGTTTTCAGCATGCAGAGGGAGACGGAGACCACTGGAGACCCTTTGTTCATTGGGTTTACGTGCCCAACGTTTTCAGCATGCAGAGGGAGACGGAGACCAACGTTTCTTTCGCCTCCAAGGAAACACAACACCATCACGACTCCGACCGAGGAGTTGAAACCGTGACGAGAGGTACAACAACAGTGGAAGAGGATTGGATGATGAGATTAGATGATGCCAGGACTCAGAAAAATTTAATGTCTATATGATCATGAGAGATGCTGCTACGCTCGAGTATATATACCTGGAGTTCAAGAAGACGAAATCACTTGTATTTATGACATAACAGGCAACAGATGATGACCGACTACAAACAGGTTGATGATTGTGAGAGATGCTGCGACGCTTGGGTATATACTTTGGAGTTCAAAAAGCCAAATTTCACTTGTGAAGACCCAATGCTTAAATGTCAGAACAGGCAACATAAACAATGACATCGTAAGAAAAGTTCCAAGGATCACGTTATAGATCCGTTTTGCAAGTCCAACCATATCTTCGGTTAGTTCAAGGTGAAAGACAAGGATATTCCATAAAGGTCCACGACAAGTCCAACTTAAAAATAAATAAATAAAAGACAAGAACAGTTTACTATCAAGACATCAAACTTGGACCAATTGGTACGGCAGAATTAGACAAGCAATGGTTTGTCCACATCTCCCGGTCTAGTCTTCTTTGGATTGAATGGAAATGGAGAATGGCAAAGAAATAAATAGGATTGTCGTCGCTTAAGGAGCAGTACCGCCCGTCATTGTAGCCGGCGTTCGAGACGCATCGCTATCGCTGTCCAGTTTTTAGTTGCACGATCAATGAAAAAGATTGACGATTTTGTTTTTGGTTTTCCTTTGTTTCTAATGATATTATTGCCCCTCTTTGTAAACCTCTTTCGCAATCCGTTTATTCTGGTAGGTTAGTGATAATGGTTGCCCGAAGCAGAAGCAAGATCCAGGAGATATTGAGAGGATGAACGCAATCTTTTAAGAACGGATGCCGATTTTTCTCTCCTGGTGGATTCTCTGACGGATGGAAAGAGTTGGCTATGGATATAGACCTTATGGAGAGAAAATCAATCCTTTATATAAAATATTTAATGCCTCTCTATTCATCACCAATA
This sequence comes from Alisma plantago-aquatica, assembly GCA_963693085.1. NCBI lineage: Eukaryota > Viridiplantae > Streptophyta > Magnoliopsida > Alismatales > Alismataceae > Alisma > Alisma plantago-aquatica. The sequence continues at coordinate 965,238,740 of OY856409.1, read as the reverse complement.
CACATAGAGGTTATGAGATATACACCAAATCCTAATAGATGTATCCCTTTAGAAAAATACATAACAAAATATATTTCTATTAATTGTGTCATACTCAAAGGGATATTTAACATTTATTCACTTGGCCCAAAATATCTTCACAACAATATTCATTAATTTTCCATATTGATGTTTTATATAAACACTTTCGTATATGAGAACAAGATACCAGTTGTTAGGCAATAAGTGAGTACTACCTTCATTACACTACACCTTGTATGTAGTGGTAAAATTTTATGAATAGCTCAATCTCAAATCTATTCCTAGGTCCTACTTTATGCCAAACTAACATTCTGTTATAACTATTATTATAATAGAGATATCAAGTTAAATATGTGATTACATAATAAATATAATATTATTAAATCACACTAAACATTATTACATCAAATAACCCATATTCTTTACATAAATATATACAATATTAGAGTTAGCCTTTTGCCAGAGGATCTGAAATCATATATTGTGTATCAATTTGATCAATCAATATCATCTCATTGTCGACTCGCTCATTAATAAAATAAAGCCTTATGTTTAGGTGTTTGCATGTCGTACTGATTTTGTCAATATAAGCAGAAGAGATCACACCTTCATTATCACAGTATAGGTGTATGCATGTCGTTGTGCTTTTGTCAATATTAACACAAGTGACTGCATCTTCATTATCACAATATATCTATTATGAATTATAATTTGAATCAACAACTTCAAGATCTTGTATCATATTTTTAAGACAAATTGCATGTGATGATTGTTTCATTAAAAGTTATAAGCTCAACTTTGATGGAAGAAGTTGTAGTATTTTTCCTAACACTCCTCCACTGTACCACCATCTAGTAGGAAGATATAGCCTATTGTAGACTTCCTACTATCTAGACAGTCAGCAAAATCTACATTTGGATATCTCATAACCTCAAGGTGGTTTGTTCTATATGTAAGCATGTAATATTTTGTTCTTTGCAGGTAGCACATCACCTTCTTCATGGCTCTCCAATGGTCAATGCCTAGGTTACTTTGGTAACAGCCAAACATTCCAGTAAAAAAGCAATGTTGGGTCGTGTCCATATCTAGAGACATTGTAGGCTCACAGCTGTAGATGCATATGTATCTTCCTCATTTCATTCCTTTCAATGTCATTGTTGGGATACTACTTAGAATTAGATTTATCCCATTGAACCATAGCTGCAAGCCCAGACAAACAATATTTCATTCCATGTTTCTCTAATACTTATGATGTATAGGTCCTTTGTGATATTCCAAGTATGCCCTTAACTCGATCTTGTTGAATTTTCATGATGAGTACATATGTGGCTTCACCCATATCCATCTCAAAATTAGAAGAAAGAAATTATTTGGTTTAATGTAATATGCCAAAGTTATTACTTGTAAGTAGCATGTCATGTACATAAAGAATTAATACTATGAACTTATTCACACTACCTTTGAGTTATGTACACTGGTCAATAATATTAGGCATAAACATAAAAGTTGATATAATGGTGCTAAACTTTATATACTACTGTCTGAAAACTACTAGAGGGGGGGGTGAATAGAGTTTTATAGATAATTTTAATAATTAATTACTCAAGCAACCACAAAGAAAAATATTGGACAAGGAGACACAAGGGTTTAGAGTGGTTCCTTCCTTAGCAAATACTAAGGTAGTCAGTCAACTACCCGGTTGCTTACCCAACCGGGATTTGAAAAGAAATTTATTTTATTACCTCTCAAGGAATTACATAAAATACAATCTCTTTTCCCTAAACCCTTCAAGCAGCCTTCACCTAGAAGTAATCGCCCAACTCGAAGCAGCCTTCCCTTGAAGTAGATGCACCAACTCCCGTTGCACCAGCCTTCTGAAGTAGCTTCCTGTGCGATAGCCTTCTTGAAGTAGCTTGAAGTCCCCTTCTCCTCCAAGAAGTCAACCCTCTCCAATCCGCAGCCTCCAATCCTAGGAGTAGCAAGGAGAGTACAAAGAATAAATAGGAACAAGAAAGAAATAGAGAAATTACAACTTATCCTTTAAGCCCGAGGCTTGATATGCCTAGATCAAGCGTAAGATCTCCTAGCCAAGTATGTGAACTTGTAATTGCTGTGGGTAGGAGAATCTAGCCTATAGGACACGAGATTGAGCTAAGGAGAATGTAGGCCAATGATCACAGTGCTCAAATTGCTTGCAAAAGATTTGTTCAAGTATGATCAAGTGTATTCTCAAGTGTTACAAGTGAGTACTAGTGTCCTATGGCTTGTCCTATTTATAGGAATGGCCTAAGTATGCTTAAGGACGTTCTAGACAACTTCTAGGGGTTTCTAAGTGCTTAACTAGCCGTTAGGTACAAAGTTGTTGCTTTAACAACGGCTAATTAATTTATTCTGCAGTTGCTGTCAGAGACCATCTCGGTCGAGGAATGGTCGACCGAGACACCTACTCGGTCGAAGTTTTGTCGACCGACAGGCTCTCTGGATTAACGTTCATTTGCAACTGCCAACTACTTTGTCTGTTGTGTCTAACGGCTACTTTGGATCTTTCTCGGTCGAGAAGATGGTCGACCGAGAGTGTCTCGGTCGAGGAGTTTGTCGACCGAGAATGATCCTGTTTCAAGGTTTCAATTTAAGCATTAATTATATGTGTGAGTGTGCAAAGGTGATCCTAATTAAATGGGATGACATGTCTAACTATGGTGTTTGGCTAAGGAAAATCTAACGCTTGATTTACATGCAAATCTAAGTACTTGTACATTATATATTTGTACAAGTTTTACAATATTGATTACATTGCATGAAAATATAACTAAGTAAGCTCTTGGATTTTCCCTTGCTACTTTGTCATCCTGCTTAGTCCTGCACACTCAAGTAGCTTGTTAGATTAATAAGAATGAAATGTTTGTCATCATCGAAACAAAGGGATTTATCATAATATCTAATTTATCCAACAATCTCCCCCTTTTTGAAGATGACAAACATTTCCTAAATATGAAATAAGAAAATATAAAGCATGTGAGTTTCATACCTGAAAATTACCTTTTGTAGCCATTTATGTTTTGTAAGTGAGTGCTGGCCAGGATGTGATGAAACTCATTTATAGTTTTGATTTTTATATTCTTTCTCCCCCTTTGTCACTTCAAAAAGATATCCAAGTTGAATATTTCTTCTCCCCCCTTAATATTATGCTCCCCCTCAAATAGATATCCTATTAGAAACATGAATGTTTGTCTAATTTATCCACAATTTGTTACTCAATCATTTGCAAAGGATGTTAAGCCTTGAAATGATATGAGATTCCCGTAAGCGTATGATGAATGTATATTTATTTCTCATTTATCAAAGGATGTTAAGCCCTAAATTAAATGAGAATCCTCTTAATCTTAGAGTCCATACAAATGCAAGGGATGTTAAGCCCTGTTTTGGGTAGAGAGTTCCTTCAAGTACAAGATACCATTTTCAATAAATTCATAAATTTCTCGAAAATTTTTAGCTATTACAATGTTTTTGGAATCTTCTTTAATCAAATGGTCAAAGTTTTTATGATCTCCCTCTTAGTCTTATGCTTTGCTCCCCCTTAGATAGATATCTCAAATGAAAGTTTGAGTACTAAGCAAAAACTATAGAGTGTTGTAGAGGATCTCCATGATTAACAAGGATGTATGCAATTTATGTCAGTCTGGAAAATAGAAACCCAGTCGGTCGACAATAGCTCGACCGACAGTGTTCTTGGTCGACTAGTTGCTCGACCGAGAATGTTTCTGGAGAACTGTTTTGTCATTTGTCAATTTAGCTAGAATTTTAATAGTTGCCTGTTTTAATTATTACTCCCTTTATTTGTTATGCTATACAATAATGAACTTATAATCCATATTTTTGAAGATGTCTCATATGCCAAAAATATAACCATTTGAATTAAGCAAAGATGGCAAAACTTCATTCAATAGCATGGAAAATATTACAATCATATAGAAATGACCAATTTATTACAATCATTGTCATTACAACTAGTACAACTTCAACACCTCACTGGAAAGATTTAAGAATTACATCGATGTCCGGATCTTTCCCAAGGAATGGCTCGGCTCCATAATATTTGACCAGAGTTTGCCAATCCAAAGCACCTGTCGTAGTTAACGCATATGCTTCCAGAAATGTGGGAACTCGGTCAAATCGGAAGTGAGCAGCTATATCTTGTAATTGTATGGAGGAAAATTGAGTATGTGCAAGATCCATTGATGGTGGAGGTGGAGGTTGATAGTAGTTGTATGAAGGGTTAAATGGGTTGAGCATGCCAGGATTTAAGGAATGCGGATATTCATCAGTTTGGCTCGGAGAAAGATTTTGCATTTTTTGATTTAAGTATGTCATGGCATGGTGGGTATAGTTGAGTTGGCTACTAAGATGATATTGGGAACCGACAAGATAAGTGAGAGTATTTTGGATGGGATCAACAGAAAGATTAGTAGGAGGAGGGGTGGTGGTATATCTTGATGTGATGATTCTCCTTCTACTCTTGCCCTTTTATGACCAAAGTCAATCCCCATCTTCTCTACGGTGTTCTTACTTATCTTTGGTGGTCTACGCTCCCATGTATACCCCATATCTTCAATTTATAACTTAAGAAAATGTTGAGTGATCTGGCATACAAAATCGGCATACGGTGGATTACCAGAAAACTCAAGCATGTTTTTAAGTATTATGCGAATGAAGTTTATAGGAATTTCTTTTATGATAGCATAAATTAGACACATGCGGAAAATAGGGACCTCAGATTTATTGGCTCTAGGATGTATGTTAGTGGAAACAATGAGGTTTACTATCCTACATGCAGGTTTCAGGTTTATTGCATAATAGGTTCCCCTATCTTCATGACAAGTGGTATTGGTTTGAAATATGGCTCTTTTTATATCACTAAGGCTAGTGGAGTGGTCATCATGGGAAAATAAATTTAGTGGATTGCCGGTGGTAAGGTCAAGGAAATCTTGGTATTCATCTATATCAATTTCTAGCATATCAAGAATATCCCCTTCGGAAAATTTAAAACTACGTCCATTGACCATGGTGTAGAAGAATGTGGTTTCATTTTCAGTGTGGGATAAGAGATTGGCATAGAATTCGTTGACTACCTTAGTGGAATAGATAGGAAAAGAAGGATTGATGAAGTCCTTCAGCTTTTGCACTCCAAAGAGATTCTCCAGATCGACTATGTTGATGAAGTCCATAGCTTCGACCGGGCGTCGGGGAAGAGGAGCTTTAGAGGAAAGTCGTAGATATCTATCACCAGAATCTCCGTCGACAAAGGCGATGTCATTGATGATCGTCAGTGGCGGAGTGGCTTCCCGAGCTTCTCTTCTTTTTCTTTCGGCAACTTTCTTCTTCCCACGGGTAGCTGAGGATGAGGCCATTTGTGTTTCTTGAGTGTGGAGAAGAAGCAAGGAAGATTGGAGGATAAGAATGCTGAAGGGTTGCACGAAAATGCACTAGAGATGGACTATGGAGGCAAGGAAATGTAAGTGTGAGTAAATGACTCGTTTTTGCTCCTATTTATAGCATTCCAGTGACCGGGTCGGTCGACGACTCGTTGACCGAGCGTCCGCAACGGTCGAGTTGCAGACGCGCCACTTGGTTCCCCAACGGTCAAAAAAACGGTCATAATGGTCGATTTACAACAGTCGTATCCAACGGCTATTTCTCGGTCGAGCACTTGTCGACCGATGTTTTCTCGGTCGAGCACTTGTCGACTGACAGTTCGTCCGATATTGGGTCTGTTTAGTATTTGTCGGTCGAGGGAGATGTGCTGACCGAGAGGTTCTCGGTCGACGAATTCGTCGACCGACAGATTTACTGAGTACAACTTTTAAAACTGATTTTTAAATGCAAATGGTAGATCATTTTTGTAGAGCATTTATATGGATATTCTAAGGGAGTAATATTGGGATAATTTAAGGCTTAAATGATAACAAATGATTTAATTTTCAAGAAAATTTATATTTAGATTAAGTCCAATGAGAGAATTTCCAAAATAAGCAATTTTTGTCTAAGCTTATTTTAGGTCGCCTTTGACTACGACCAAAGCGCCCCTTAGTCAAGTTTTATTTTGACCAAGAGGCAAATTTTGCAGATTTTTCAGATTGAATATATTGAGTCTAATATCTGCATAAAACTTCAATATCAAGTTGAAGCATACTTCTTAATTGGAGACACAATTTAATTATTTCAACGATACTGAGTTAGAGATTTTGTTTGCAAGCAATAACATATGACTAATAAGTTATTTTGTTTGTTTGCATACAATTTTCTATGCGCACCAAATGATGAAAGCATGGTATAAAGCATACAATGATAATTCCATTATAATTAGTATATGAATAGACCTGAAAATACTTTTACGAAAAATCATATGAAAATAGGAATTTTCTTTTCATTTGACTTAGACTTTAAATTATCTAGGGAACAAACTAATATTTATATTTGTAATTATGTAGAGTTGAGATAGACATAGAAATATGCAACTAATGTCATTGGTCCTATCTCAACTTTGATTTTGTTCATTTAGTTTGGAGGTTTTGGAACCCAAACTAACTCTACATCTTTTCTCTTATAAGGACATGAAAATGAATAGTGACCAAGGCGCAAACAGTAATGACAACATATTGAGTCAACTTCATATCTTTTTCTATGGTTGTGTCCTATGTTGTCATTGGGTGAGGATGTCCTTTTAGATACATATATAGATTGGGTTTGTGACTTTCTCTGACTAGGTTGTTGATGAGATTTTCCTTTAGGCTTGTAACCTAGTCCTCTTCTCCCAATTTGTTGATAGGGATTATCTAGGATTTGATCAAGAATGCCATGATTATTCAAACTACGAACTTGTTGTTGTAGCTTGGCAATTTCATCCATTCTTTTCTTAATGTCTATTTTTGCTTGGTCTAGATTTGATGACAATAAATTTCTTTCTTTAACAATAGTGTCATAATCTATATGGGTGCACAATAATGGTTGTTTCTGAAGATCGTTTACTTGAGTCTGTAAGTTTGAATTTTCAACAGAAAGGAGCTTGCAATCGGCTTCCATAGATTTTAACTTAAGATCAGAAAATTTATTTCCCTCTTTAAGATTCTCATTTTCAGATGCAAGAGCAAGAAGTTTAACATTTAGATCACCATTTTCCTTATTTGATTTCTTTAACTTCTTTTTGCACTCAACATATTTACTATGTGTTTCTTCAATAATAGCAACTAGTTCTTCTTTAGATAAATCAAAAAGACTTACCTATTCTTCTTCTTCTTCTTCACTGGTTGTAGCAATAAAGCATTCTTTGTGCTTATCCTCTTTCTTTGATCTCCATGGGCATCCGGTTGTTTTGTGATTTGTTCCTAAACACCAGTTGCAGCATGTAGTGGTTTTGTCCAAGCACTTTTCACCATTTCCCTCCATTCTTCAAGACCTGGTTAGGGTTCCTTGAAGCCCGCTCTGATACCAATTGAAAACTACTAGAGGGGGGGTGAATAGAGTTTTATAGATAATTTTAACAATTAATTACTCAAGCAACCACAAAGAAAAATATTGGACAAGGAGACACAAGGGTTTAGAGTGGTTCCTTCCTTAGCAAATACTAAGGTAGTCAGTCCACTACCCGGTTGCTTACCCAACCGGGATTTGAAAAGAAATTTATTTTATTACCTCTCAAGGAATTACATAAAATACAATCTCTTTTCCCTAAACCCTTCAAGCAGCCTTCACCTAGAAGTAATCACCCAACTCGAAGCAGCCTTCCCTTGAAGTAGATGCACCAACTCCCGTTGCACCAGCCTTCTGAAGTAGCTTCCCGTGCGATAGCCTTCTTGAAGTAGCTTGAAGTCCCCTTCTCCTCCGAGAAGTCAACCCTCTCCAATCCGCAGCCTCCAACCCTAGGAGTAGCAAGGAGAGTACAAAGAATAAATAGGAACAAGAAAGAAATAGAGAAATTACAACTTATCCTTTAAGCCCGAGGCTTGATATGCCTAGATCAAGCGTAAGATCTCCTAGCCAAGTATGTGAACTTGTAATTGCTGTGGGTAGGAGAATCTAGCCTATAGGACACGAGATTGAGCTAAGGAGAATGTAGGCCAATGATCACGGTGCTCAAATTGCTTGCAAAAGATTTGTTCAAGTATGCTCAAGTGTATTCTCAAGTGTTACAAGTGAGTACTAGTGTCCTATGGCTTGTCCTATTTATAGGAATGGCCTAAGTATGCTTAAGGACGTTCTAGACAACTTCTAGGGGTTTCTAAGTGCTTAACTAGCCGTTAGGTACAAAGTTGTTGCTTTAACAACGGCTAATTAATTTATTCTGCAGTTGTTGTCAGAGACCATCTCGGTCGAGGAATGGTCGACCGAGACACCTACTCGGTCGAAGTTTTGTCGACCGACAGGCTCTCTGGATTAACGTTCATTTGCAACTGCCAACTACTTTGTCTGTTGTGTCTAACGGCTACTTTGGATCTTTCTCGGTCGAGAAGATGGTCGACCGAGAGTGTCTCGGTCGAGGAGTTTGTCGACCGAGAATGATCCTGTTTCAAGGTTTCAATTTAAGCATTAATTATATGTGTGAGTGTGCAAAGGTGATCCTAATTAAATGGGATGACATGTCTAACTATGGTGTTTGGCTAAGGAAAATCTAACGCTTGATTTACATGCAAATCTAAGTACTTGTACATTATATATTTGTACAAGTTTTACAATATTGATTACATTGCATGAAAATATAACTAAGTAAGCTCTTGGATTTTCCCTTGCTACTTTGTCATCCTGCTTAGTCCTGCACACTCAAGTAGCTTGTTAGATTAATAAGAATGAAATGTTTGTCATCATCGAAACAAAGGGATTTATCATAATATCTAATTTATCCAACACTGTCGAGATGCTTGTTTAAGTCCATAAATTGATTTTTTAGTTTAGAAACCATATGAATTGTACTATCATCAATGAAACATTCTGATTGTTCCATATTGACTTTTACATATAAATACTCATTCAAAAATTCCATCTGCATATCCATTTGGTGTAGCTCAAGATCAAAATGAGCCACTAAGGCCATGATTACTCTAAAGGAGTCCTTTAATGATATTGGATCAAAAGTTTTTTTCTACTCAACGCCTTCTTTTTATGTGAAACCCTTTGCAACTATCCTAGTTTTGTGATTCTCAATTTCACCATTTGAATTTCTTTTGGTCTTAAGACCCATTTGCAACCAATAAGTTTAAGAATCTTTGGCAAAGGTACAAGATGGCAAACTTGATTCTTATCCATGGATGCTAGTTCTTCCTTCATGGCATCAAACCACTTAGAGGATTTTTCACAATCCATTACTTGCAAAAAAGATAAGTGGTCAATACTTTCAAGGTCTACATTTGGCTCTTGAAGGTATAGAACATAGTTAGATTGGATGGCTGGACTCCTTAGTCTTTTGGATCTTATTGATTCAGCATTGAGTTATGCATATTTTGCATGCTCCTTAGGTTGTTCCTCATTATGAACATGTTAAGTTTGTTCAATTTTTACTTGCCTAGGAGCTTGCCATATTTCTAGTGGCTCATCCACATGAAAATTACTCATGGGAATAATAATTAGATAGCCCACATGGCTTTGACTAGGTGCATGATTAGGAGAACTATCCTGCATTTCTACAAAGGAAATATCTTGAAGCATATCATTCCCACTAATTTGATGATCCCCTAAGAACCTAGCTTTACCAGTCTCAAATGTCTTTCATGTGTGAGATGGACAGTAAAATTTATATCCCTTTGACCTTTCTAGATAACCAATACAGAAATCAATAATGGTTCCTAGGTCAAATTCCTTTCATGTGGCTCGTAGAAAGATTCAAGCTTCTCCACATCATCCTCATACGTGGATATAGTTCAAGAATGGTTTCCTTCATGTCCACAATATATATCAACTTTTCTGGATAAACATGTTAGGAATCTTATTTAATATATGCATTGCCATCTTTAAAGCCTCACTCCACATTATAGAAGGAAGGGATGTATTACAAAGCATCACATAAACCATTTCCTCTAATGTAAGTTTTCTTCTTCCAGCTACACCATGTTGACTTGGTGTTCCTGGCATTGTATATTGAGGTATATTACCTTCTTCTGGAAGGAAAGGTGCAAATGATCCTCTCCTTTGTCCCATCTCACTGAAACCTTTGATATAATTTTCCTCCTAAATCTGATCTGACTATCTTGATCACTTTACCTAATTGTTTCTCTACTTCAATCTTAAAATTGATAAAGGCTTGTAAAACCAAAGTTCTATCATTCAATAGGTAGAGAAACATATAGCATGAATAGTTATTGGTAAAGATAATGAAATACTTTTTCCCTATAAAATAGGGTGGGAAAGGTCCACAAATATCCATGTGAATTATTTCTAATTGTTTTATTACTCCTATTGGCACCCTTATATAAATCTTGGTCTACTTATCCTTTATGCATTCAATACAAGTTCCAAAATCATTAAAGTCCAAAGGCCCAAACATGACTTTAATAATCTTTGGATTCTTTCTTTAGAGATATGCCCCAATTTTTTATGCCAAAGAAGTAAGGATTTTTTTATCTTATTTCTAGGTTTCTATTATCAAATGACTCATGATGGACTGTAAAAGAAGGCTCAAATAATGGAATTAGTTTAATTTGATAAAGATAATTCATTAAAATAATAGTACTAATTGTATTAGAGTTTTTACATAATGATAATAGTCCAACTTGGAGAATGAAAGTATAATCTAATTTATATATTTCAGAAACCGAAACTAAACTTATACTATTACTTGGTAATGAAAAGTATTTTTTTTCCAACAAGTTTCCAATGTCAAGGATTGATCTGAATGTGCAAACAACCTTAACATGTGAGAATAAAGGACACTTTCACGCTGACTTGGTTTCTTTTGATTTAGAATCCCTACAATGTATTGACAATGTGCACAGTAGCACCAGAGTCAAGCAACCAAATATATAATGGAAATTGAAAGATGACATTCATATGAAACAAGAGACATAATATCTTTCTTTTGTAACCATTTTTTTAGTGAGGCACTCTTTTTTCATATATCATTTCTTATGATAGAAGAAGCATTTCATGTTAGTTTTGCTTCTCCTGACCTTGTCATCACCAGGTTTGGACATACCACCTAATATTGGAGTTGTTCCCTTCATTTTACCTTTACCTTTGTGGTGACACTTATCATAATACTCAAATGCATAGTATGAATCCCTTTATTATTAAGTCTCTCTTCTTCTAGAACAAACATGGCCAATAAACCATTTATTTACCATTTTTCCTTTTGTGTATATAAGAACCTTTGAATGATCCATACTAGCTAGTCAAAGAAGTTAAAATGAAATGAACAAGAAACACACCAAAGATACACAACTCTGCCTCATTGAGTTGTGTAGCAATATCTCTCATTTCCATGATATGTTCACGAATCCCACTAGAACCATGATATTTAATAGAGCACATATTGTCCATTAAGGTGCATACCCTAGACTTACTAGAAGAAACATATTATTCCTCCATTATCTTTAAAAAATATTTTGCCAACTCAGAAGTGGGAAGGACCACCAAATATGCTTTCCTACATATGCTTGCATAAGCAACAAACTAAGCCAATTAGAAGGTTCCCACTTCTCATGGTTAGTTTTTTCTACATTGGTACTTTCCTCTGTTACCTCTTATGGTTTTTCCAATTGGAAAACTAAGTCTAAGTCCATGCATGATGTATGTGGACTGTGCATGCAAAATGCAAATATACTTGTGTTGTAGTACATGTCTACGAGTCCTGAGTGTCAAGCTCAGGAAATCATTCACCAAAAACTATACTTACTGAAACCAAATTAGCTAGACCTAGTGAAAGGGTTGATTGGTTGTTAATTAACTAAAAATAAAGATTTAAAACTAAATTCAGATGGTTGTCATAAGAAATGGATGAATTTCTTAGGACTTGTGTTTTCACCATGACATACATTGTTGTTAAATTCCTTTTTATTAGTAATCCTTCACTCTTTACTCTAGAGTAAAGACCCATAACTATCATTACCCACTCCCACAACATAATGTGCTACCTAAACAAAGACAAACCCCACTCTCATAGTAATTTAATAATTAGTTCATATGTATGATCAAAATCTGTAGGTTGTTCTTTCATAGTCATAAGTCTTCTCTCAATGAGTGATTTAGGCTATGTGAATCAATGGCTTATTTCACTCCTAATCCCTCTCCTGAAGCAATTAGTGGTCTATTACTTTGATTATGGTGATCAAGCTTAAACAAATCAATGGGGAGATCATAGATTCATGTCAAGAATAAAAGAAATAAAGGATTAACTCATATAATTCAAATACAATGCAAAGCCAAGTTACTCCTAGGTCCTAAGGAATAAGGGGTCTATCCCCGCATAATTGTCATCATCGCAAAGCAAGAGGAATAAGAGAAAAATATTCTAAACATCAAAAAAATCAATATAAAACTCCTAGAGAAGTCGTCTTGAAGATCCTCTCTGATGAAAACTCTAATCTATATCTTTCCAGTTGAAAATATATCTTCTAGATTTCCTAGAACATCTAGTTAGTGGCTATCTCCTTCATCCCCTCCTCTCTCATCTCTACCCTCTGCAAAATACATGATAATCCTTTGTGGTTGTACTCCTTAGTTCATAAAGGAGGATTTCACCCTCATTAAGTCATGGTCCATGGATATAACTTAATTTCAAATATGTTCAATCGTGCAGTGTTGGTACCAATGATGGTGTGTCAATGGAACCAAGTGATTGGTCATCTTGCGTCTCCTTAAACTGTTTCAGTACTATAGACATGTGTTTTAGTAGCACCAGAGTTGTTTCTTGTAGAGGTCTGGATGTTGGATTGGGTACCACCAACATGCAAGTCAGTAACACTAAGATAATTAATATTGTGTTGTGATGCTCCCGGGATCATGAGTCACTAGCACTGACCACTGCTAATGCTATCATTGGCACCTCTCTTGGTAGCACTGAGTTTCATCTCAGTAGAACTGAGTTTGCTGTCATTTTCTATTGTAAACCGGGATGTGTCAGTATCACTAAAACATATATATGTCGGTAGCACCAAACTGTTTGTCCAGTGCTCAAATCACTAGAAAAGAGGGAAACACAACGTAAATCTGAAATATGGATTATAAATTTGCATGATTGGGTAAATTTATGGAATACTTGATGCAATAGTGATTCAAAGGCTTATAATGGATAACAATGCATAAAATATCTGAAAGTGAACACATACGCTAAATAAGCCCAAAAAATAACCTGTAAAAAGTGACTAAAAATCAATACATCAAAATCCCCTGAGCTTGAATGTTATTCATCCTTGAGAAATGCTACTTTTTGATCTATTTGAAAGAGTCAGCAAAAGGAAAAATCTTATAAATTACTTTTGTCAATTACTCCCACCTGACAATCCATTGAACCGACCCTTAATAACTATTGAACATGTAACTACTCTGAAGAGATCATAAATGTTCATTAAAAATGTCCACAATAAGATCAATGAAAACACTTTGAATATGGAAAAGTGAACATCATAGTCAATAGGGCATGCTCTTGATGCACCTTGTAATCCCCCTATCTATAATTCTTGGATCTACCTACACAACTATGTTGAAAGTAGTTCCCCATAATGACATGGATGAGGGGGATAATCATTTATGTGAACTACCTTGTAGAGAAGTGAGTCGAAATGGAATGGGAGGCTATGGATCAATATTCACAAGTAAAATCCAAATTATTTATGCATAAATAAAATATGATGCACCTATGAAATATATGATGCACCTACAAAATGGATGAAATGAAAATGCAAGTGTTCTAATGCCTACTATTAAGGTAGGATGATGAATGCAATGAATTTCTTATCATAATGACGAGCATGGGTGGAAGGATGCATACAATTAATCTATTCTCACTTTCTCCTTAGGGAAAAATTAAATTTGAGCTTGTTGCATCCTTTCCTCATTTACTTATTTCTTTTTCAATGCTATTTATTTTCTTTAATTTCTTCCCTCTTATTTTAGCATGATACATGATTCATGTTGAGCTTTCTTCATTTTATAATTTTCTCCATTTTTTTGTTTGGAGGAATGTTGATGGACATTCTTTCACTCTTTATTAGTGGAAAAAATCTACATATTTACATCCTGCACATTATGAAAAATGATGCAAAGGAAAATGTAATCTATATGAAAGTTGTTATACAACTAGAATTCATCAACTAAAACAAAATGACATGCATGTTTTTGTTTTTATTTTTTTCTAATGCAACTAGAACGTAGATAATTAACATGCTACCTACTATGCCATGCAATAAAGTCAAGAGGAAAGTAGTTTTGATTTCTTGACCATCATGTGGTTGTGAGTGAAATTGAATGGGGTGTGTATGGAATCATATGACTAAGATATTATTCATTTATTAAGTATGATATGTCCCTATCCTATCAAATTGTGTAATAGGGTGACATTTAGAGTTTATCTCTTACATTTGCATTTAACATCCCGAAACTGTTTGGCTGGTTTGGGCTTAAACATTCTCATCATACATAATCCTTGGGTTAATTAAGGTTTTCATTCATATAAGATGTTCTCAAGATGATTGACCCAAAGACTTCCTTGAGTTGATGTTGTCTTTGACTTAGCAATTAAGCTTAAAAGATAGCGCACTAAAGCAAAATTTCAAGTTCATTACAAGAGTATGAAACACGTTCCTTTTACTTATATGATGCAATCATGAGAGTTTTAGCTCCATTATTACACTAGATAGAATATGGATCCTACTCCTAAAAGAAAATCAAGAGGAAATAAAAAAAACAAGTAAGATAACTAAGATAGAAGGTAATGTAAAATAAGTTTGTTCCATCACCTCCAAGCTTGAAATTGACCATGCTCTCATAGTCAAAAACCAAACTAAGAGTTGGAATGGAGGTACCAAAAACTCAGCACGGTGGTGGCAGATGGAATGTTCTTGGCAATAATTGTTGCATCAGTTGGATAGAATGTGTCCAATATGGAGGTTGGAGTGGCATGTATGGTGGCTGAGGGTAGCTAGAAGAGATCGCTTGGCTTTAGTAGTGACCATATAGAATTTGCTGGTGGTACTCAATGTGTTATACACAAGTATGGATGTTCTCTTGGTTGACTGTGAGAAGATGGTCATTATTGTACGTGGCTTGCTACTACTGAAGCAATTGCTCTTGAACACCCTAAATTTGAGTCAAAGTGGTTGATTGTTTCTACCCTTGTTGGATGGAATGCAACATCCCATACATGCCCTCCATGGAGAATGAATCTCCTGATGTGGAGGTGTTAGAGTTTTACATCTCAAAGCTATATATCGATAGGGGATGTGATGCATATGTTGGCATTGTATATAAGGCATGGATGCCTTATCTACTTCCTCATCCTCTTCTTCTTCATCATCCTTGGATGGTGTGTTTATGCCCAACCCCTCTAGTATGGCCTATCCGTCCTCTATTAGCCACCTAAGATGGAGCACTCCTCGTAAAAGGAAGATGGGGTCGGAGAGAACACTCTCCTTCAACTGGTCGTCAATGGTACAATAAGTGTACACCCTACCTTGATACTTGAAGATGAGGTTAGCCCGCTTGATCTTCTTGAAATCAAGAGAAGATGACATCTTGAGGGTGTTGTCCTTGGAGAGGTTGAGGTGGATATGTATGGCCATTGGTGTAAGAAAGCCCCTGAAGTGGATGTGGGTTCTTCTCTAAGTCAACTTCTTCATGCACATCATGTTGACAAGGAAGAATGAGACAAGATTGACCAACTCACTTGATAAGATCAAGAAGGACTAGAGCACATACATGACCTCCTAATGGACCTTGCCCTAACCTTGTGTCAACCTGGAAAAATTGTCTTAGTCAGTAACGATGGAAAATGTGGGTGAAGGGGTGCTCTATATCCATAACAGATGATTGAGCCAGATGACAAAGAATTGTTTTGGTAATGTTGTCATCTATATCCACACCCATGATAAATTTAAAGTCATTTGGGGGGGGAACACACCTCACCCATGGACCAACCATAGAACTTTACCCAGCCGAATTCCCATCCTTCCATGTGCTCAAGGATGCAATAAACCTCTAGCATGGTAAGAAATTTGAACATGGTCTCAGGATAGATGGGACAACTGTTGGGTTTTAGGTGAGGGAGAAGGTAGTGGAAATAGAAATTTTCTCTCACCACAAAACCATAATCACGGATCACATAAACGACTATGAAATAGGAAGGATGGTCATAGTGAGTCATACCTGGTCCTGCGGCTTGCTCAGTGACAATGCCACGCAACAAGTGCGGTCTTCACCCACCTGACTTCGACAGCATCTGTGCAGCTGCTGGTCCTGACCCGGACTACAGTTGACAGTCATCCTCCTGAGCGGCAGAAACCTCTCGCCTCTATAGATTGTCCACACAAACCACAAAGAACTCTAATCATCCTATCCTACAAGACACTAGAAGGATTCGTCCCTTCTGTCAGTGTACTAGTCACTGACACACTCTCCCACAACCAGTTGTCTTTCCCTTGTTGTACCTCCCTAGTTAGATAGCACTTGCTTGGGCTCTCTCAATTACCACAACCAAAGAGGACAACATTGTAGAGAAACTGATGTTATGAGTTGTGCTATCTGAGAAGCCCCCAGTACCCCTCTATATATAGGAGGGGTCAGGGTTAGGGCTCTCAACCCCGGGCAATGCGGGACAAAAGTGCGAGTAGAAGGGTCCAGAATTTCCATGAACTGATTGCACTGCGGCAACCAAACCGTTCATTTCACAAACAAACTGGTCATCTGGGAGTGTGAGCCGATCGATTCAGCCATTGAACCGATCGTTTAACATTCCTGACTCATCGCTAATTGACTTTCCTCTTTCATTTCCAATTAATACTAAGATCAATTCTTGTCCCAATCAAATTGTACAAGTAAAATGAAAAACTTTTCTCACAAATTGGGACAACCCAACCTTACTCATTTGATCCAGTCGAACTGATCGGTTCACCAACTAAACCAGTTGTCTCACTGACCTTGAGCCGATCGGTTCACCCAGTGAACTGATCAGTTGGTGGTCTAGATTGTGCAGAACACAGTCAATGTAGTTCTTAATCAATCCAACACTCAAATCAATTAGTTCAACACTTGAACTTGATAATTATGAGTCAAGTCAATTGATTGAATGTTTGATTGAGTACCTAAACACCTTTAGTAATCAATCCAAACATCATTCATGGATAAACTCCTCTTCCAGGTAAGTCCTTTAGTGTGTGACCCTATAGGTCCCATTTCACGTTGGCAGTGAATGTCCATAATAGCTCATGACATCACAGGAAAAGAGTGGTGCCACATCATTGATACCCAAGTGAAAAGGAAAGTTGGAGAACAACTTTCAATCCTACAGTCTGTGATTGGTGTTTTAGTGAATGTATAATTCATTTGTCTCTGATATCCTGAATGAACTCAAGGCATGGAGCTGTCATTTTTTCAGTGTTCATTCATGTTCCTTGATCCAAAGCATATGATCTGAGATATGTGTGCCATCAATATCACATATTGACTCACATGTGCATGCGCATGCTTTTCTCAGTCTCACTTATCAAGTGTCCATGGACATCATACTCCCTCAAGAGGGACAAATCCCATATCTATCACTCGCAGTCAAAACCCCATCTGTCAAAGTCACCCAATCATCACCTTTATAACAATCCATATTTTAGGACTACGTTTGATGATGTCAAAGTGTACCCAACAACATGTGATGAGTGTAGTGATTTCAGGTCTAAGAATCACAATCACCACCATCACTGTGAGAGATGACTGTGACTACCATGTCTTGTTTCCATGTGTCACTCTCATGGTGGGTTTGTCCGATACACTGTTCTCCAACATGTATCTATGTTCTTGGTTTGGTATCACATATCATGACTAATGAGACTCTGTCATCAACCAACACACACTCTAGTCTTACTGTGTCATTGTTGTCTATCAACCTTCTATAATGACATCTGACTAGGGACAAAACAAGAATGTACAAACTCTTAGCATCTGTATGATCTCATTCTTCAAGTCCTTAACCTAAAGACATACATCATTGAGTACTGTCATTCTCTAGACATTCATTATGTTCTATCATTATCTCATAACTGATTGAACCAGAATAAATTGGAAGCTTGCCTTTGATATTTATCAAATCAATCTTAATGTATCCTGATCCAATCATCATATGATTGGCTCTCAGGGCATACATACCAACAGAATCCCACTTGTACTGCGAGCCAATCACCTTTGAATCATATTCTTAGTGATCTCAAACATGTCCCACATGTTTCTACTACTCCAGTGCTAACGCAGTGAGTTAGCAACACTTTGCTTTAGTCAATATATTGCATGTTTCACATCTCTTCATTGTATGACATATCGTATGAGATGGAGTTGCCTTAATATGCGATCTTATATTCCTTTCCTAACACTTAGCTCCATTGTTTGACTCAGTATTTATACTTGTCATCAATGGTTGGAATATCTATAAGTTCATCTCTATGAACTTATAGATCCATATAGTATCCTCTGCTATTCATAACACAAGGATACTCAACATTCCCTTTTAGAACTAAACAACTTTTAAATTGGAATGTTTCCATTTATCAAATCATATTCACTTTTATATTTTATATTTTGCAATCATTATATGTCATTTCGGAATCTTGCATCAATGTAACTCTTTACACCCAACTCTTCCTTATATTGCCATAGAACTAGTACTTTATAAGTACCAAATAAGTTCTTCATGGTATTCTAGTGACCCTCACTGGAAGTGAGGAGACATCCACTTGTCACACGAGTTAACATGATGAGCATATCATATTGTCATGTCTAATACATACAAGATGATGAATGCATATTTTCTTGTCATGTGTAATACATACAAGATAATGGGATGATTACATACATCATAGATCCATATCTATCTATGTGTTCCTATTCTTTGTAAGAATTTGGGACACTTGGCATCTGAGATACTAACTCCATGTAACATAGACAAGTTTTCTCCCACTGAATCTGTGCATACTGAACCCTTTAGTATAGATTTCCAATGTATGCTCTCTATTTACCAGGTTAAGAGGTTTTCGAGAACTATCTCTATAGATCTCTATTCCTATCACATAGGACATTTCTTTGTCTTCCCTTAAAGAAGGTATTTCCACACTAGTTTCCATTTTAGAACATTTCATTCCTCATCATCATGTGGTATGTGAATAAACTCCCACTAAATCTTTGTAATCATAGATCCCTTCTTTATTTTGATATATCAGTCAAACCTTTTGACTATATAATCAAAGTAAAGACTTCAGGTTTGAGTTGCTTGCACTTAATCAATCACATTGATTAATCTCTTGTAACTTAAAGACTGTATTTGCATTATTGGATTCATAAAATCTTTCAGGTTGTGTCACGTACACATCCTTATCTTATTCCTACCAGGAATGTAGTTTTAATATCCATATGCCAAATTTCATAGTATTTCAAGTTCCAATATCAAGCATGATCCTTTCTTTAAATGTCATCCATGTCAGTCTTAACTCTTAAGACCCAATTGCACTTATGGGTTTTATCCCAATCAAGTTCTACCAGTAAGGTCATACCTTATGGTCCACATGGAATTCATTTTGGATCTTATGGCTTCAAGCCATAACTCAAAATCTAGTCCCTCAACATCATCTAGATTATTGGCTCATCACATGACCAATTCATCACCTAGATATATGAGGAGTATAAGGAACTTTGAAAATCCACAACACTTGTTATTCTTAATCTCCTTTATTTAGTGTAAGCATGTTCTTTTGAAGAATTCTAAAAGGTTAGTTATTTTATGATCATGCTCTAACTCTTTAGAGTATGATTCCTTCTTTGATTTAGACATCACTATGCCTTAATCATGAGTTCTCTATGATACACAATCATAATTACTCACAAGGTCCTCAAACATTTAGTTTAAGTATCCCATTCATTGACCTCATCAAAGAATTAATACTTTTACCAAGTTTGTACTTCATTTATGATATTCTTGAACACTTCATGATATTCATATTGGCATTTCACTAAACACCATCTGAAGCATTAGCATGTATTCCAATAGGCATCTATGTACATCAATATGTATTATACCTAATCGAATAGTCATTCTCCCACTACATCTAATGAAGATTGACTTGTTATCATGCCCAATACATTCATATCTCTTAATGGTTCATAACCAAAAGATTCTAGCTTTATCCATCGACATAGAAACTAGAGATGAATTTCTCATGATAATGCTAATTAATTGTTTGAGTCATCTATAACTTTTAGGTATCATTTTATCTTATGCATACCAAGTACCACAAGATAAACAAGGCATTTCCATGAAAGATCATATCTTTGAAATTGAAACATCAACTTTATTGATAGACATCCTTGTCATTACAAGATGTAGAAATAAAGTGTTTCTATTTATTGGCAAAATGAAATAGCAGTTCATAACTCTACTACATGCCTTTTGGGATGAAATAAACTAAAAGATACTCCAATATATAGCAGCAACACTTTCTCCAATGATGAGTTCTCCTTCTTGGTCCTTTAACAAAGGCCATCACTTCTTTTCAGATCCTGCATATCATATATGTCAGATCTATGTCTTGGTATCATATACCTCAGATTAAAGAAGTGTTTCAAGTTTATTTTATGATACCTGAGGTGGAGACTTCCATTTCCTCCTTCTTCTTTTGTTCATCTAGATAGAGAGGAAAATTTCTCCTCCAATGTCCTAGCTCTTGACAATGGTGGCATTTGCCTCCCTTGTTCACCCCTCCTTTGACCTTGAGAGTTGAAGATGACTTGGGCTACTGGCTAGCATCAGAACCCTTCTTTGTTTTTCCCTTTCCCTTGCCTTTAGACTTACCCTTCTTTCTACTTATCATCATCACATATTTGGGTTTGTCTTTCTTCATATGTGCATCGGCTGTCCTCAATATGCCCAACAACTCTGTCAATGGCTTGTCAAAGTTGTTCATGTTATAGTTCATCACAAACTGACTATAAGATTCTTACAACGATTGCAATATCACATCAGTAGCCAACTCTCAGCCCAGAGGGAATCCCAGTCTTGTCACGTTCTACACATACCAAATCATCTTGAGTGTGTGGGGACCAACTGGATCTCCTTCTATCATGACACACTTGAACAATGATCTGGAGACATCATATCTCTCTTTCCGTTCTTGGTCTTGATACATGTTCTTGAGATGTTATACCATCTCAATGATGTCCATATTCTCATGTTGTCTCAGCAACTCATAGTTCATTGAGCATAACATCAACCACTTTGCATCAATGTCATCTTCAGTATGCTTCTTGTAAGCATCCCTTTCTGCCTTCGGTGTGGTGGGAGCGGGTTCCTCTAGCATTGGTGTATCAAGGGCATAGAGATTTCACTCTTGAGTGAGAACAATTCTCAATGTCCTAAACCATTTGTGGAAATTAGTCCCATTCATCTTGTCCTTCTCAAGGACCGATCACAACAAAAAGTGATTATTTTTTTACAGCCATTTGTTCTAAAAAAAGAAAATATGCAATTTTAGTCTAAAACTCTTTTGACTTAATTTGATTGATTTGAAAATTTTGACAATATAATTAGGCCTTTAATTAATTATCACTCCCACTATTTTTTTCAAATTGATAGCCCTCACCATCAATTCAGAAGATTGCAGCGTACAACCTTCTAGTGAGCCAAGATCCAAAACAATTGAATTATTACCTGGCCAATGCCAGCGTCCATAATCAATTATTAAGGTAGATAACACTTACCAATTACATCATATGGAACTCTTGGATAGATGTCATGGGCAACTCCTTGCCATGTTCATCTCTATGCCTCAAGGTGCTTGATCTGATCAAGGTTACCTTGTTAAGTCCGACCCAAATGCCAACATGATGAATATGCACCCTGCTAGGACATACCCACATATTTACCATCACATTTCCACGAGATAGACAGTGCACCACGCTAGGGCATGCCCACACTTGGTAGATCAAAATTTTCATGTGTGATTCTTTTGGAAGGCATCTTAAACTTAGTATTTAGTTGAAGAGTTTTAGTATGCTCATATATGCATATATAAGTATCCAACCACATATATAGTACGTATCATATACATGCTATATGCCACAATGAAAACATGAAATAATGATAAGGTGATGATTATAGCCATCCTATTGCAATTCCTTGAGCCACAAGGAATTACAGTCTAGGTCTACATCACATGCAATCGTTTGTTGATGAAGATCTTGTGCTTAGGCCGTTCCGAGTTTGATCAACTCATTACACGAATGATCGGTTCGCCTCCTGGTCGGTCGGTTGGTTGTCTCCAACCGATTGTCTGGCTCCTCCAGACGGTCAGTTGGTCAGTTCGTCTGGTCCTCGTCAGGCCTCCAGCTGCACCATCAGTCGGTTGTCTTGGTTCACCATCCACCTATAGCCATTTGTCTCGCACCTTTAGCCGATTGTCTGGGCGACTTCCAGTCTTCGACGTAATAGGAAATAAACTATCCTACTTTTACATATCTCATTGGGAAACCCCGAGTTACATTGGGGGGAGCAAAGGTAGAAGAGAATCTTGAGTTATCTCGAGTTACATCTGGAAAAGAAGAAGAAGGCTTGGTGCACAAACTGAGATACAAAGAACCACAACCAACCAAGCACACATAGGGGTTTATAGGCCATAACCACGCTACACATCCACCATCAAAACCGTTTTGAGTGACACGTATCGCTTGCATATATATACCTTATTATATATGTATATATTTAGTTTGGGATCATGTGGTATTAATCGGATATCCACATTTAGCCAGTTAAATATTCACATCATATACAATAAATAAAAGGCAGTAAAACCAAAAACTGATCATATTGATTATCCTAAAACACAATACGTTGACGTGGCTCTGATACTATTGTTGGGTTTTAGGTGAGGGAGAAGGCAGCGGAAACAAAAAATTTCTCTCACCACAAAACCATAAGCACATATCGCATCAACGACTATGAAATTGGAAGGATGGATTTAGCGAGTCATACCTGGTCATGAGGCTTTCTTAGAGACAATGCCTCGCAAAAAGTGTGGTATTCACCCACTTGTCTTTGACGACGTCTGTGTAGCTCTTGGTCCTGACCCTGACTGCGGTTGACAGTCGTCCTCCTGAGTGGTAGAAACCTCCCACCTCTATAGATAGTCCACACGGACCACTGAGAACTCTAGTTGTCATGTCCTATAGGACACTATAAGGAGTCATCCCCTTCTGTTGATGTACTAGTCACTGACACACTCTCCCAAAACCAGTTGTCTTTCCCTTGATGTGCCTTTCTAGTCGGGTAGCACTTGCTTGGGTTCTCTCAATTACCACAGCCATAGAGGACAACTTTGCTGAGCAATTGATGTTCTGAGTTGTGCTATCTGAGAAGCCCCCAATACCCCTCTATATATAAGAGGGGCCAGGGTTAGGGTTCTCAACCCCGGGCAATGAGGGACTAAAGTGGGAGTTGAAGGGTCTGGAATTTCCATGAACTGATGCACTACGGCAGCCTAACTGGTTAGTTGGGAGTGTGAGCCGACCGGTTCACCAGTTGAACCGGTTATTTCATATTCCTGACTCGCCTCTAATTAACTTTCCTCATTCATTTCCAATTAATACTAAGATCAATTCTTGTCCCAATTGAATTGTACAAGTGAAATGAAAAACTTTTTTCACAAATCAGGACAACCCAACCTTGCTCGTTTGGTCCAGTCAAACTGACCAATTCACCAAGTGAATCGGTCATCTCACTGACCTTGAGCCGATCGGTTCACCCAGTGAACCGGCCGGTTGGTGGTCCAAATTGTGCAGAACATAGTCAATGCAATTCTTAATCAATCTGACACTCAAATCAGTTAGTTCAACACTTGAACTTGATGATTTTGAGTCAAGTCAATTGATTGAATGTTTGATTGAGTACCTAAACACCTTTATTAATCAATCCAAACATCATTCATGGATAAACTCCTCTTCTAGGTAAATCCTTTGTGTGTGACCCTATAGGTCCCATTTCACGTTGGAAGTGAATGTCCATAACAGCTTATGATATCACAAGCAAAGAGTGGTGCGTAGTCGCACATCAGTGCTACCCAAGTGAAAAAGAAAGTTGCAGAACAACTTTCAATCCTACAATCTGTGATTGGTGTTCCAATGAATGTATAATTTTTTTGACTCTGATATCCTAAATGAACTCAAGGCATGCAGCTGCCATCCTTTCAACGTTCATTCATGTTCCTTGATCCAAAGCAGATTGTCTGAGATATGTGTGCCATCAATATCACATATTGACTCACATGTGCATGCACATGCTTTTCTCAGTCTCACTTATCAAGTGGCCATGGACATCATACTTCCTCGGGAGGGACAAATCCCATATCTATCACTCACAGTCAAAACCCCATGTGTCAAAGTCACCCAATCATCACCTTTATAACAATCCATATTTCAGGACCGCGTTTGATGATGTCAAAGTGTACCCAACGACATGTGATGATTTCAGTGATTTCATGTCTAAGAATACAATCACCACCATCACTGTGAGAGCTAATTGTGACTACCATGTCATGGTTCCATGTGTCACTCTCACAGTGGGTCTTTCTAATACACTGTTCTCCAACATGTATTTATGTGCTTGGTTTGATATCACATATCATGACTAATGGGACTCTGTCATCAACCAACGCCCACTCTAGTCTTACTGTGTCATTGTTGTCTATCAACATTCCACAATGACATCCGACTAGGGACAAAACAAGAATGTACAGACTCTTAGCATCTGTATGATCTCATTCTTCAGGTCCTTAACCTGAAGACATACATCATTGAGTATTGTCATTCTCTAGACATTCATTCGGTTCTATCATTATCTCATACCTGATTGAACTAGAATAAATTGGAAGCTTGCCTTTGATATTCATAAAATCAATCTTAATATATCCCAATCTAATCATCATATGATTGGTTCTTAGGGCATACATACCAACACCAACCACCTAAAAATGGGTGATCATCCACCATGCCTTGCCTAGTGCAAATGCACTAGAGGTTGTTGGTGAAGCCTACTTCAGTGAGGAAGGCCCCATCCCCCATACTGAGATGGTTTAAGATCCCTCTTTTGTAGTGCATCATAGCAATTTTTATATGCTTTGTTTGGGAATTCCACCCTAGTTGGCTTAGGTACCAACTGGTCAGATACGACAGTGACAAACAAAGCTTATCATTAGATTGTCATCACTTGGAGAAGAGATGATGGGGAATAGTTAAGGACCTCGGTGAAGATTTTGAATGTCGAGATAATGTTGCAGCATCCTAGGATCTTTTCGCACCTTATGAATAAGAAGGTATTTCTTGGGTGTGACTTGTGATCATCCCCTTTCATAGTTGAAGGTGGATTTGCTCGTGTGGTGTAGGTACTACATATAAAAATTTTCAATGGTACCAACTCTTTACTATATCAGTCATATTCGATGATACAAATAGGGTTGGACCATCGATATATTGACCCATAGATCTATCTACATCAATGATATCGATGGGTGTCAGTGGAAGCACCTCCTAGATTCTGTGTGTGGATCAATGCTACTCATCATTGGATGTGAATGATCTTGATCGTTGGTGTCAGTGCCACAAATATGGTCATCTGGGTCGGTGCCATCGTGGGTATGTAGGTGGTATCGAGCTGAACTTGGTCTGCCTATGGCCTCTCTATTGGTGTCATAGATTTCTTTCATTGGTGCTAGCAAGAGTATTGTTAGTGCTACCAAAAATATTCTCAGTGGTACTGAGGCTTGATTACCTGTAACATGAGAGGACTTGACTAGAAATATTGGTGCCACTGACATGTGTGTTAGTGGTACCAACCTATATCATCCTTTATCTTCATTAAGCTTGATGGCTCAGTACCACTGAACAACCTTCCAGTGATATTGACATTAATTTTATGTAGCTCTATGATTTTTTCTTGAAAATTGTCAGTGCTATCGACAGTGGCATCAATGCTACCCAAAGTTGTGTCGGTGATGTCGACGGTGGCATTGGTGTTGCTGATCTGAATGTCTCATGCTCAATCTTTAACTGATAAAGACTTTCTACCACCATTTCACCTGTCATTAGTATCGAAATTTCACTATTTCCTATTGATCTCTAAATGATGGGTTAGTGCTATCGACAACAGCGTTGGTACTACCGACCCGAATTCCTTCACACCAAAATATATCAAGGCACCTTTTTTATTTGCATAAAACTAAACAACTACTTATAAATGTGTATAAATTCTAACAAAAGAGATTGCTAAATAAAAGTAAATGATAGAAACTAAAATGGGATGCTTCCCATAGGCACCATTGTTTACTATAATAGGCTTGACAATCATCTAATTCCTCAAGGAATCTCAATGATCTTCAACTCTTCCTCTTTATGGATTACTATTCCACCAAACAATGTTTGAGACATTGTCCATTGTTTAAGGATGTCTTGGCACCATCACTAACCTCTATTGTGCCATGAGGAAACACTCTAACCACCACATTACCCCACTCCATTGGGACCTCAACTTTCTCAGGTGTAACTTCATCCTAGAATTGAATAGCATTACCCACTTCCCTGGTAGGAATACCCTATGAAAGATATGATGTCAAGGATCCTCTGGACCTATCATTGTAGATTCTTGAACTATCATAAGTATCTAGCCAAATCTCATCCAACTCATTAAGCTCCAACCTATATTTCTTCCCAGCACTAGACAAATAAAAGTTCAACTTCCTCAAGGCCCACTTAGCTTTATGTTACAACTCCATGGGAAAATGACATGTCCAACCATAAACAAGTCTATATGGGGTTGTGCCAATGGGTTTTTTAAATGTCATCCTATATGTAACATCCCTGACCTGGGTTATAAGTTAACCCTAGGTGTTTTACTTAAATCATGTAATTAAGATACTTGTGATTAACTTCTGGCATGTAATTAAGTTCCTGAGGAACATACAATTTCATTTTTTGTCCTTTTAAAACAATGAATGTAGTATTGTTTTGTTATGCAGGGACCTATGTGCAAATTACCCAATTAGAAGGGTTAACTTGCAATATTAACATGATATGATGTTCCTTTGATGATGAGACATCATATGAATGAATATGATGAGGTATGATGGATTCTCCAAGCTTGGGCACCAAGAAGCAGCTTGTGGAGTGGTCCTTGTGCTTAAAAACCCTGATTTTGGTGTAAAGTGCAATTTACCCAAAATATGGAGTGCAACCTGTAAAATATACCTTCGAGTATATATTTTATGACTCTTTACATCATTTAGAGAAGAAATGATGAGAGGGGCGCTTCAATTAAATAATTGGATAAGAAGGATGGCCTTTGTAGTGAAAACACCTAGTAAGAGTAAGGAGACCCTTCATATATGTACCTTAGTATGCATGTTGGTTTTCTCTACCCTTAGATCTTGAGTTTTGATGAGCTTTGCATAAGATTATCATGCTTGGATGTGCCTTAGAAAGAAGAAGGGACTTAGATGAGAAATCTATGTTTTAGAGGTCCTTATGGTGGAAAACAACCTAAGGTATATAAGCCTAGTTCCTTGTAAAACAACCAAACGTATTCCCTTCACTTCCTCACTTCTCATATTTCTCAACCGACCAAGGCAAAGCTCTGGAGCTCAGGGAAACGACCAACCTGTTCTAAGGTAAGAGAACACCATCTTCTAGCTTGGATTCATGGAGGAAATCCTTGTATAAGGTTGGTTTCATGGTTAATTCACTTAGGTTTCTTGTTCTAGTCGATCATCTCCATCTTTTCCTTGGAGAATCACCTTTGGCCAACCTATGGAGCTCAAGATGCCATTAAAGGCTTGAAGCTTGGAAGCTTGGAGCTCTAGGAACAACGTTTGAGGTGGGTTTTATAACTCTAAACCTTGCTTTGTTATGCATGCTTTTATTCTTGCAAATAATAGTTAGTTCTTCTTCTTCCTCATCTTTCTTTGCACTCTTGCAAGCTTTTTCGTGAAGAACATACCTTGGTTTCAAGGTTGAAGATGAAGGGCATTAATACCTATGTTGGTCCTTATCCAACTTTATTAAACGATCTTGGACCAATAGGTCTAAACGGTTTGCAACCGTTTGAAATCAAGAAGGGGCTCAACCCGTTTGATCTCAAACGATCTTACAAGATCGTTTAGTTTAAAACGGTCTTCAAGACCGTTTGATAGGGTTGACCAAGGGAAGACCGTTTAAGGAACTGTTGTAAACATATTGAATTTAATTCCTACAAAGAATCATAACCCAATTTCAAACCAATCACAAGTTGAAGGCACTTCAACTCCTTAAACCCTAATCGGGTTGAATTTTGTTTTTCAATGATAGATTTTGGTGAATTTTGGGTTGAAGGACCCAAACGGTCTTAAGACCATTTGAGGGTTCACTCAAACGGTCTTAAGACCGTTTGGTGACAACCCAAGACCGTTTGTAGGTCTAGGGTTAAGGAAATTTGATGGTTTGAGGGTCCAATTTCAATAGGTTGATGAATTGATAAAAATGCTGATTTTGGACCTAGTTAGGGTTCAATCCTTATCAAATTGATTTAGTTTTTGATAAAACTTTGGGAAAACAGTCTCAAGACCGTTTGGAGGATATCCAAATGATCCCAAGACCGTTTGGGTCAAGTTTGCGCCCAATTGGAGCTCAATTGATGGGTTCAACTACAATTTGTTTCACATTGTTGAAAATTGATGATTAGCCGATTGAAAACCCTAATTGAGTGGGAGTTAACCCCAATTATCTTTCAATTGAGAATCAATTTGGTGTCCAATTGATTAAGGCTAATCCTAATTGACTCAAATTGTAAATGGTTAACAAGGGCATGGCCAATTGAAGGCTTCAACATAGGAAATCCTATTCAAACATAACCTTTGTTTCACCTTTTATGTCCATGCGGTTTGAACCCATTTGGATCCAAACGACCTCAAGGTTGTTTAAGCTCAAGTGGGTCCACACTCGTTTAAGCTCAAGTGGGTCCACACTCATTTATGCTCAAATGGGTTCACACTCGTTTAAGCTCAAGTGGTTCCACACTCGTTTAAGCTCAAGTGGGTCCACACTCGTTTAAGCTCAAGTGGGTTCACACTCGTTTAAGCTCAAGTGGGTCCACACTCGTTTAAGCTCAAGTGGGTTCACAATCGTTTAAGCTCAAGTGGGTCCACACTCATTTAAGATCAAGTGGGTTCACACTCGTTTAAGCTCAAGTGGGTCCACACTCGTTTAAGCTCAAGTGGGTTCACACTCGTTTAAGCTCAAGTGGGTCCACACTCGTTTAAGCTCAAACGGGTTCACACTCGTTTAAACTCAAATGGGTCCACACTCGTTTAAGCTCAAATGGGTTCACACTCGTTTAAGCTCAAATGGGTTCACACTCGTTTAAGCTCAAATGGGTTCACACTCATTTAAGCTCAAATGGGTCCACACTCGTTTAAGCTCAAGTGGGTTCACACTCGTTTAAGCTTAAATGGGTTCAATTAAAGGATACCTTGTTTTAATCAAACCCTAATCACATGATAGTGATGTGTTGGCTTGTGTTGGTCAATGAGGACTTAACCCAACCTAATGTATAGTGATGTAATCATCATCTAGAAGTAATAGGAGAGAGAGGGCTCCTAATATAGTCAAGCAACATATCTTCAATGCATAAGAATGAACAGGTTTAGGGTATGATCCATCAAGGTGAGATCAAGGAAACCCTAACTATGATGATTGATGAATCTTAACCTAAATAGAGGGCATCAATGATGATGTTCCTCATACATGATGATAATATGAGTTCAATTCACTATGAGGTGAATAGTAAACCCTAATTCTAGGGTAATAACATGTAATGTGAATAGTAAACCCTAATTTGGGGTGAGGTTGTAAAAAGAAATATCTCTAGGTTATACCTATGAGTGTGAAACCCTAATTACAAGTTGTAGCATGAGGAATCTATTTACCTTGTAAACTAAAGAGATTCAATAACCCCATGATAAGGAGGAATGCATCCAAACCCTAAACTTAGTAGAGGTATACTGATTCATAGAACGCCCGTACTATGGAGCACGGCCGTGGTAACCTTCCTTTGCACGGCCGTGGTACTCTATGAAACAAATTGAAAAGTCTTGGTATTTGTAAGGATGCTGTTAAACATGCATAATCTCAGTTATACTAATCATGCAGGTGGTTTGCAAGATGTAATCATAGCCAGGATAACGGTTATGACATTATTTTCATTGAAAGCATGTCAATAGCTTATGAACATAAATAACTATGTTGCCTAGATGCAAGTGGCATCATATGAAACTGATATGCCTTAAGGGCCATGAATGACATCAAGGTCATGCTAATAGATGACTTGATGCTGACATGTCACTTGTTAGAAAGTGTTATGATGATATAAGGGTGTGAGCACCCATGTTCCTGAATCATAGTGATAAGATGATTAAGAATTGATAT
Organism: Alisma plantago-aquatica; assembly: GCA_963693085.1. Lineage (NCBI taxonomy): Eukaryota > Viridiplantae > Streptophyta > Magnoliopsida > Alismatales > Alismataceae > Alisma > Alisma plantago-aquatica. The sequence continues at coordinate 965,208,050 of OY856409.1, read as the reverse complement.
CCATCTGATAACTGATATGAGTAATACCTGTTACATTTAGTATTCTTCTGTTATAGCCATGTTTAGTACTTGAATGCTTGGAAATATGTATGATGCTAAAAGAATACTGAAATATACCTAATAACCAAGTATAATCATACCATGTAGAGCCCTGATCATAGATCCATCATTGTCAGGGTTTAAATGATGGTGAAATAGGTTTTCCTAAGGGAACTCCTGGATCACATACTTTAGAGTATGTGGGGGAATATGGATGTGTATATCCTTACATCCTAGTGTAGGAGTTGACGTGGATGTATCTTAATCCATCAACCCTTCACTATATGTTTATACCAGGATGATGTAACACTATTCTCCCAAAGGAATCTTTTCTACCGCATCGATGAGAGATAAACATGAAATCTTTCGATAGGGAAGAGAGTGCAGAATGCCACTGTGACTCTAATAGTGAAGTACCAGAATACCCTGGTGAGCTATAATAGCAGAGACACTAGTTGTCCTGCATGTTTATCCTCATTCTGACTGAGGTAGTTGAAGGTCATGAGAATCCGGCTCTTTCGATGACCTAGTATGATACCGATGCGACTTACTAGTGATCGGTTGGAGCATGAGCGGTATACCTCATCTCCGCAGGGCATAATGATGTTTGTAAAACATAATCAACCGCGTAGCATAACTGCTTAGGTTGAACTACGAAGAACATTGATTGATATTACATTGCTTGCATTTAATATCCTGTTCAAGTATTAGTATATATGTTCTTCATATTCCTTAATAATGGTGAGTAATTGTTATCAAGCCTGTTGTGAGTAATCTAAGTTACCTGCTCATGATATTCCTTTGATTGCTTTTAACAAAGTTTCTGGAGGAGAGTTATAACTCTCGCTGGGACAATTATTTGAAATTGTCTCACCCTGTAGATTTCTACCTTTAGGTGGACGTCGAGGTCGAAGGAACCAATTTGCAGGTGGACAGCAGCAGTAGCAGCAAAACCAGGAGCAGCAGTGATTTCAGGTGGAAACACTGTGCTGTCTAGTCTTATAGTTAGAATAGTCTTATGTCGTCTCTGTACACTCAGGTCCTAGGAGTTTGTTGATCTGAGAATTTTGAAGTCTTGAGATTTTGTATCATGATGTACATAATCACTCGAGAAGTTATTTATCAGAGATGTAAACAGTTCATCTTACTTTTATAAAAGGAGTTTCAGATTTTTGAGATCTTGTTTTCGAAAAGTTTTAATTTCTCGTGATTTTTCGTATTCCGCTGTTAATCGAATCGCTTCCGCTATGTTTATCTTGTGTTTTGGAGATCAGAGGCCACAATTAGTGGTATCAGAGCTCTAGGTTCGCTGAGTCTACAGAGATATAGGACTTAGAATGTTGAGTCTATCCTTAGTACTTCTTTCTTATCTAATAGAGTCTTCTGCTCCTCAGGAGAAGAAGATAATTAAGGATGTCTGGACCACAGGAGGAGTACGAGGAAGAAAGTAGTGTTGCTGCACCTCGAGAAGGTGCAAGGAACCTAGAAATAGAGCAACCTGTACCTGAGCCACCTATGGAGCCACCTCAGTTTGACCCAGCTGACATGGGAAACCCAGCTATTCAAACTATGTTCGGGCAGTTTATGACTGCCATGACACACATCACCGATAGGATGCCCATGCCTGCACCTAGGGCACCTATCCAGTCTGAGGGTCAAGGTATCGGTAATACGTTCGAGCGACTTCGTCGTGTCGGAGCAACCGAATACTTTGGTATAGCTGACCCTGCTGATGCTGATATGTGGTTAACAGAGTTGGAGAAAGCTTTCAGAATCCTTAACATCCCCGAAGGTGAGAAAGTTAGACATGCTGTCTATCTTCTCAAAGGTAGTGCTGGTCACTGGTGGACCATGGAAGAGTAGAACATGCCTGGAATAGAGATCTCGTGGGAAGGATTTCGTCGGGAATTTTTCCACAGATATTTTCCTAAGACCTTCCTGGATGAGAAGATCTCTCAGTTTGAGAGACTAAGGCAAGGTATGATGAACATTAGCGAGTATGAGGCTAAGTTCATGGAGTTGTTGCGATTCTGTCCGCATATGGCTACCACAGATGAAGAAAGGATTAGGAGGTTTGAGAAGGGTTTGAATGCCGACATGACTACTCCTGTGTCTGCCCTAGAAAACTGGGAGAGATTCTCCACCTTCATTGAGTCAGTCTGAAGGATAGAGAGATCCGTAGTCGAGAAAAGGCAAACCCAAAAGAGATATCCACAGTTCCAGGGATCTTCATCTAGAGACTTTAATAAGCCTATATTCTCTACACCTACACCTCCACCACCCAGATCTAGTTCTCAGACTCCGTGGTCCCCAAGTAGAGGTAGAGGACGAGGTTTACCGCCACAAGAAACTCACAGTTCAGCATCAATGTCAGTCATAGGACCACCAAGACCACAACAACTGGAAAGAAGTTGTTATAATTGTGGGAAGGTGGGACATCTGATGAAGGACTGTAGGTCTAGGCCTGTCAGTGTGACACAGCCTCAGAGGCAGAATCAACAGGGATCACAGAGAAGGCAGTCTCAAGGAGCAGCTAGAGGACGTGGGCAAACGTCTCAAGCTGGATCGTCAGCACCAACTCAACACCAGGCGATAGCGAGGGTCTATGCTATGAACCCACCAGAAGCAGTGGTCAATCCACAGGTTGTGGTAGGTCAGATGGAACTTTTATATTCTGATATGTCTAAATCATGTGTTGTATCTGTTCTGATTGACCCGGGTGCTACGCACTCTTTTATCACTCAAAGAATGATTCGTAACTGCAATATGACAGTTAGTCATAGGGCAGATAGCTTGTTGCTCGAGACTCTGTTGAGAGGTTCTGCTGTTTTGCAAGAGGTATGCTCTCCCTGCATCCTCTTCTTTTCTGATCATCACATTCAAGTGGATCTTATACCACTTGATATGCAAGGATTTGACATAATCCTTGGAATGGATACCTTAGAAAGGTATAGAGTTGTCTTGGATTGTGAATCCAAGTAGGTTGTGTTTGTTGATGAGAGAAACACATGGATCTTTCAAGCAGAGAGAAAGATTCTACCCACCTGTCTTGTGACTGCTATGGTTGTTGATAAGCTGATGAGGCAAGGATGTTATGCATTCTTGGCCCATGTGATAGATACCACCAAGGTGAGTCCCAACCCTACTGAAGTTCCTTTAGTCAGGGAATTTGAAGATGTATTTCCTGAAGAACTTCCAGGTATGCCACTGCCTCGGGAAATTGATTTTGAAATCAATTTGATCCCAGATACCCAACCCATAGCACAAACACCGTATAGGATGGCGCCTGCTGAGATGGCAGAACTCAAGAAACAGCTTCAAGAGTTGGTTGAGAAGGGTTTTATCCGACCAAGCACTTCACCCTGGGGTGCTCCGGTCTTGTTTGTTAAAAAGAAAGATGAATCAATGCGGTTTTGTATTGATTACAGACAACTAAATAAAGTAACGATAAAGAATAAGTACCCTCTGTCGAGGATTGATGATCTTTTTGACCAGTTGCGTGGTGCAACCGTCTTCTCGAAGATAGACTTGAGGTCTGGATATCATCAACTTCATATTAAGGACAGTGACATACCCAAGTCTGCTTTCAGGACAAGGTATGGTCACTATGAGTTCACAGTTATGTTGTTTGGACTAACTAATACACCAGATGCATTTATGGACCTTATGAATAGAATCTTTCGACCTTTCCTCGATCAGTATGTTGTTGTCTTTATAGATGACATCCTGATCTATAGTAGAGATGCTCAGCAGCATGAACAACATCTTCGTCAGGCTCTAACTTTACTAAGACAACATGAGTTATACGCTAAGTTTAGCAAGTGTGAGTTCTGGTTGTCGGAGGTATCTTTTCTTGGACATGTGGTATCTGCCTCAGGAATTCGTGTTGACCCTAAAAAGGTAGAGTTTGTTCTACAATGGGAACAACCGAAGACACCGAAGGAGATTCGTAGTTTCTTAGGGTTGGCTGGCTATTATCGAAGGTTCATTAAGAACTTCAGTTCTATAGCCCTACCCTTGACGAAGTTGACCCGAAAAGATGTTTCTTTTACTTGGAGTGACAAGTGTCAGCAGTCCTTTCAGTTGTTGAAGGAGAGGTTGACAAGTGCACCTGTACTTGTGTTACCTGAGCAAGGCAAAGGATACATAGTTTTCTGCGATGCCTCCAAAAATGGACTCGGATGTGTGCTGATGCAGGATAAGCATGTGATTTCTTTTTCTTCTCGACAACTTAAGAAACACAAGGAGAGTTATCTGACACACGATTTAGAGTTAGCTGTTGTGGTTCATGCCTTGAAAATATGGAGACACTATCTATATGGAGAAACATTCTAGGTTTTCACTGATCATAAGAGTCTTAAGTATATCTTCTCTCAACATGACCTTAACATGAGGCAACGTCACTGGATGGAGTTAATCAAGGATTATGATTGTATGATAGATTACCATCCAGGGAAGGCCAATGTAGTTGCAGATGCCTTGAGTAGGAAATCAGCAACATCATCCTCTAATAGGGCACAATTAAACTCTTTAGTATGCCCTAGGAGAGATATGATTATCTCCTTAAGGCAAGACAATGTACAGATGAAGGTGTCATGGATTGCCGGGTTGTTGGCTGAGATGCATATCAAACCCACCCTAAGAGAGCAGATTAAGGAGGCACAGCAAGTTGATGTTGTAGTTCAGCAGATCAGATCTGAGTATGGTGATGAGAAGCGAGAAGGTTTTCATGAATCAGATGATCAAGTGGCATGCTATCATGGGAGGATGATAGTGCCAGATGTGGATAACCTGAGGAAGTTAGTCCTGGAGGAAGCTCATTCTTCTATGTATGCTAAGCATCCAGGGAGCACCAAGATGTATCAAAACTTGAAAGATATGTATTGGTGGCCCAGGATGAAAAAGGATGTAGCTGAGTTTGTTCCAAGGTGTCCGGTGTGTCAGCAAGTTAAAGCTGAACACCAGAAGCCTGCAGGAACAATGCAACCTTTACCCATACCACAGTGGAAGTGGGATCATGTAACCATGGACTTTATTGTTGGCCTACCTAGGACAAACAAAGGACATGATTCCATTTGGGTAATTGTTGATAGGTTGACTAAGACAGCGCATTTCCTACCTGTCAAAACAACCTATTCTGCTGAAAGGTTATCCCAGTTATATGTTCAAGAGATAGTGTGTTTGCACGGAGTTCCTGTCACCATAGTTTCTGACAGAGGTCCTCTGTTAACAAGTCGTTTTTGGGAACAGCTACATAGGGCACTAGGCACCCAGTTAAGGTTTAGTACAGCCTTTCATCCACAGACTGATGGACAGTCGGAAAGGACTATACAGACCTTGGAAGACTTGTTGAGAGCATGTGTTCTCCAGTTCACAGGAAGTAGGGATCTGCACCTAAGCTTGATAGAGTTTGCCTATAACAATAGCTATCAACATAGTATTGATATGGCACCTTATGAAGCCTTGTATGGTAGACGTTGTAGATCACCCTTATGCTGGTATGAGACTGGTGAGCATCAGTTGATTGGTCCTGATCTTGTGCAGCAGACCACAGAAAAGATTAAGGTAATCCAACAGCAGCTTAAGACTGCACATGATAGACAGAAGTCTTATGCTGACAGACGTCGTAGACCTTTAGAGTTCCAAGTTGGAGACAGAGTGTACCTCAAGGTCTCACCTTGGAAAGGAGTCCTTCGTTTCGGAAGGAAAGGAAAGTTAGCTCCTAGATTTATGGGACCTTATCCAATCATTGAACGAGTTGGAAAGGTAGCCTATAAACTAGAATTGCCACCATAATTGCAGAAGTTACACCCTGTGTTTCACATTTCTGTGTTGAGGAAATGTCACCCTGATACCGAGTAAGTTCTACAACCTATGGAAGTAGAAGTGAATGAAGATATAACTTATGAGGAGGGACCAGTGTCAATCCTTGATAACAGAATTAAAAAGTTAAAGAAGAAAGATATAAGTCTTGTGAAAGTCCTCTGGAATCATCATGGTATTGAAGAAGCCACTTGGGAGCTGGAGGAAGAAATGAGGAGGAAATACCCTACTCTTTTCTCCTAATATGCTAAATCGATTTCGGGGACGAAATCCTTTTGAGGGGTGGATAATTTGTAACATCCCTGACCTGGGTTATAAGTTAACCCTAGGTGTTTTACTTAAATCATGTAATTAAGATACTTGTGATTATCTTCTAGCATGTAATTAAGTTCCTGAGGAACATACAATTTCATTTTTTTCCTTTTATAATAATGAATGTAGTATTGTTTTGTTATGCAGGGACCTATGTGCAAATTACCCAATTAGAAGGGTTAACTTGAAATATTAACATGATATGATGTTCCTTTGATGATGAGACATCATATGAATGAATATGATGAGGTATGATGGATTCTCCAAGCTTGGGCACCAAGAAGCAGCTTGTGGAGTGGTCCTTGTGCTTAAAAACCCTGATTTTGGTGTAAAGTGCAATTTACCCAAAATATGGAGTGCAACCTGTAAAATATACCTTCTAGTATATCTTTTATGACTCTTTACATCATTTAGAGAAGAAATGATGAGAGGGGTGCTTCAATTAAATAATTGGATAAGAAGGATGGCCTTTGTAGTGAAAACACCTAGTCAGAGTAAGGAGACCCTTCATATATGTACCTTAGTATGCATGTTGGTTTTCTCTACCCTTACATCTTGAGTTTTGATGAGCTTTGCATAAGATTATCATGCTTGGACGTGCCTTAGAAAGAAGAAGGGACTTAGATGAGAAATCTATGTTTTAGAGGTCCTTATGGTGGAAAACAACCTAAGGTATATAAGCCTAGTTCCTTGAAAAACAACCAAACGTATTCCCTTCACTTCCTCACTTCTCATCTTTCTCAACCGACCAAGGCAAAGCTCTGGAGCTCAGGGAAACGACCAACCTGTTCTAAGGTAAGAGAACACCATCTTCTAGCTTGGATTCATGGAGGAAATCCTTGTATAAGGTTGGTTTCATGGTTAATTCACTTAGGTTTCTTGTTCTAGACGATCATCACCATCTTTTCCTTGGAGAATCACCTTTGGCCAACCTATGGAGCTCAATACACCATTAAAGTCTTGAAGCTTGGAAGCTTGGATCTCTAGGAACAACGTTTGAGGCGGGTTTTATAACTCTAAACCTTGCTTTGTTATGCATGCTTTTATTCTTGCAAATAATAGTTAGTTCTTCTTCTTCCTCATCTTTCTTTGCGCGCTTGCAAGATTTTTCGTGAAGAACAGACCTTGGTTTCAAGGTTGAAGATGAAGGGCGTTAATACCTATGTTGGTCCTTATCCAACTTTATTAAACGATCTTGGACCAATAGGTCTAAACGGTTTGCAACCGTTTGAAATCAAGAAGGGGCTCAACCCGTTTGATCTCAAACGATCTTGCAAGATCGTTTAGTTTTAAACGGTCTTCAAGACCGTTTGATAGGGTTGACCAAGGGAAGACCGTTTAAGGAACTGTTGTAAACATATTGAATTTAATTCCTACAAAGAATCATAACCTAATTTCAAACCAATCACAAGTTGAAGGCACTTCAACTCCTTAAACCCTAATCGGGTTGAATTTTGTTTTTCAATGATAGATTTTGGTGAATTTTGGGTTGAAGGACCCAAACGGTCTTAAGACCATTTGGGGGTTCACTCAAACGGTCTTAAGACCGTTTGGTGACAACCCAAGACCGTTTGGAGGTCTAGGGTTAAGGAAATTTGATGGTATGAGGGTCCAATTTCAATAGGTTGATGAATTGATAAAAATGCTGATTTTGGACCTAGTTAGGGTTCAATCCTTATCAAATTGATTTAGTTTTTGATAAAACTTTGGGCAAACGGTCTCAAGACCGTTTGGAGGATATCCAAACGATCCCAAGACCGTTTGGGCCAAGTTTGGGCCCAATTGGAGCTCAATTGATGGGTTCAACTACAATTCGTTTCACATTGTTGAAAATTGATGATTAGCCGATTGAAAACCCTAATTGAGTGGGATTTAACCCAAATTAGCTTTCAATTGAGAATCAATTTCGTGTCCAATTGATTAAGGCTAATCCTAATTGACTCAATTTGTAAATGGTTAACAAGGGCATGGCCAATTGAAGGCTTCAACATAGGAAATCCTATTCAAACATAACCTTTGTTTCACCTTTTATGTCCATGCGGTTTGAACCCATTTGGATCCAAACAACCTCAAGGTCGTTTAAGCTCAAGTGGGTCCACACTCGTTTAAAATCAAGTGGGTCCACACTCGTTTAAGCTCAAATGGGTTCACACTCATTTAAGCTCAAGTGGGTCCGCACTCGTTTAAGCTCAAGTGGTTCCACACTCGTTTAAGCTCAAGTGGGTTCACACTCGTTTAAGCTCAAGTGGGTCCACACTCGTTTAAGATCAAGTGGGTTCACACTCGTTTAAGCTCAAGTGGGTCCACACTCGTTTAAGCTCAAGTGGGTTCACACTCGTTTAAGCTCAAGTGGGTCCACACTCGTTTAAGCTCAAGTGGGTTCCCACTCATTTAAGCTCAAGTGGGTCCACACTCGTTTAAGCTCAAACGGGTTCACACTCGTTTAAACTCAAATGGGTCCACACTTGTTTAAGCTCAAATGGGTTCACACTCGTTTAAGCTCAAATGGGTTCACACTCGTTTAAGCTCAAACGGGTTCACACTCGTTTAAGCTCAAATGGGTCCACACTCGTTTAAGCTCAAGTGGGTTCACACTCGTTTAAGGTTAAATGGGTTCAATTAAAGGATACCTTGTTTTAATCAAACCCTAATCACATGATAGTGATGTGTTGGCTTGTGTTGGTCAATGAGGACTTAACCCAACCTAATCTAGATTGATGTAATCATCATCTAGAAGTAAGAGGAGAGAGAGGGCTCCTAATATAGTCAAGAAACATATCTTCAATGCATAAGAATGAACAGGTTTAGGGTATGATCCATCAAGGTGAGATCAAGGAAACCCTAACTATGATGATTGATGAATCTTAACCTAAATAGAAGGCATCAATGATGATGTTCCTCATACATGATGATAATATGAGTTCAATTCACTATGAGGTGAATAGTAAACCCTAATTCTAGGGCAATAACATGTAATGTGAATAGTAAACCCTAATTTGGGGTGAGGTTGTAAAAAGAAGTAACTCTAGGTTATACCTATGAGTGTGAAACCCTAATTACAAGGTGCAACATTAGGAATCTATTTACCTTGTAAACTAAAGAGATTGAATAACCCCAAGATAAGGAGGAATGTATCCAAACCCTAAAATCAGTAGAGGTATACTGATTCATAGCACGCCCGTGCTATGGAGCACGGCCGTGGTAACCTTCCTTTGCACGACCGTGCAAGGAAGCACGGCTGTAGTACTCTATGAAACAAATTGAAAAGTCTTGGTATTTGTAAGGATGTTGTTAAACATGCATAATCTCAGTTATACTAATCATGCAGGTTGTTAACAAGATGTAATCATAGCCAGGATAACAGTTATGACATTATTTTCATTGAAAGCATGTCAATAGCTTATGAACAGAAATAACTATGTTGCCTAGATGCAAGTGGCATCATATGAAACTGATATGCCTTAAGGGCCATGAATGACATCAAGGTCATGCTAATAGATGACTTGATGCTGACATGTCACTTGTTAGCAAGTGTTATGATGATATAAGGGTGTGAGCACCCATGTTCCTGAATCATAGTGATAAGATGATTAAGAATTGATATCCATCTGATAACTGATATGAGTAATACCTGTTACATTTAGTATTCTTCTGTTATAGCCATGTTTAGTACTTGAATGCTTGGAAATATGTATGATGCTAAAAGAATACTGAAATATACCTAATAACCAAGTATAATCATACCATGTAGAGCCCTGATCATAGATCCATCATTGTCAGAGTTTAAATGATGGTGAAACAGGTTTTCCTAAGGGAACTCCTGGATCACATACTTTAGAGTATGTGGGGGAATATGGATGTGTATATCCTTACATCCTAGTGTAGGAGTTGATGTGGATGTATCTTAATCCATCAACCCTTCACTATATGTTTATACCAGGATGATGTAACACTATTCTCCCAAAGGAATCTTTTATACCGCATCGATGAGAGATAAACATGAAATCTTTCGATCGCGAAGAGAGTGCAGAATGCCACTGTGACTCTAATAGCGAAGTTCCAGAATACCCTGGTGAGCTATAATAGCAGAGACACTAGATGTCCTGCATGTTTATCCTCATTCTGACTGAGGTAGTTGAAGGTCATGAGAATCCGGCTCTTTCGATGTCCTAGTATGATACCGATGCGACTTACTAGTGATCGGTTGGAGAATGAGCGGTATACCTCATCTCCGCAGGGCATAATGATATTTGTAAAACATAATCAACCGCGTAGCATAACTGCTTAGGTTGAACTACGAAGAACATTGATTGATATTACATTGCTTGCATATAATATCCTATTCAAGTATTAGTATACATGTTCTTCATATTCCTTAATAATGGTGAGTAATTGTTATCAAGCCTGCTGTGAGTAATCTAAGTTACCTGCTCATGATATTCCTTTGATTGCTTTTAACAAAGTTTCTAGCGGAGAGTTATAACTCTCGCTGGGACAATTTTTTGAAATTGTCTCACCCCGTAGATTTCTACCTTTAGGTGGACGTCGAGGTCGAAGGAACCAATCTGCAGGTGGACAGCAGCAGCAGCAAAACCAGGAGCAGCAGTGATTTCAGGTGGAAATACTGTGTTGTCTAGTCTTGTAGTTAGAATAGTCTTATGTCGTCTCTATACACTCAGGTCCTAGGAGTTTGTTGATCTGAGAATTTTGAAGTCTTGAGATTTTGTATCATGATGTACATAATCACTCGAGAAGTGATTTATCAGATATGTAAACAGTTCATCTTACTTTTATAAAAGGAGTTTCAGATTTTTGAGATCTCATTTTCGAAAAGTTTTAATTTCTCATGATTTTTCGTATTCCACTGTTAATCGAATCGCTTCCGCTATGTTTATCTTGTGTTTTGGAGATCAAAGCCCACACTATAGGCCCATAGAGAAGAGTTCAAACACATGTTCCAGTTCATCCTACTGCTCAAAAGTCTGGGAGTGGTATGGAGTTCCTACCCTATGGTTCACTCCATATTTTCTCAACAAAGCTCCAAACAGCATGTACGTGAAGTATGAACCTCCATCACTTATAATCTTCCTAGGTACCCCAAACCTACTGAGAATGTGATCTTTCACAAAGCAACATACAACTTGTGCATCATTAATATGGCTTGGAATTCCTTCCACCCTTTTGACACATAATCCACGATAAGCATAATATGAGGTTAGAGTTAGAAGATATAAATGGTCCCATGAAATATATGCCCCAAAAATCAAACACATGAATTTCCTAAAATTTACTATGGGACATATCATGTCTTATAGAGATATTGCACGACTGGTGAAATGCATCACACCTCTTTACAAAGTTATATGCATCCTTAAACAAGGACGGAAATAGAATCCACTCTACAAAACCTTGGCCACTACCCTTGATCTATAATGGTGTCCATTAGTGGGTAGAGAGTGGAAATGAGCAAGTATGCTCTCAAACTCACACTTGCTAACAAACTTCCTCAATATTCTATCCCTGCACTGCTTAAGCAAGATGGGGCTGTCCCAAACATGAAACCTCAAGGAATGGAAAATCACTTCTTCTCTTGATATCCCAAATCTCGTAGTAGTTTTCCACAAGCTAAATAATTCACTTTATTTGTATAACAAGGTCTTTGACTCTAATAGAAAAAGTTGCTCATCAGGAAAATCTTCAGCAATCGATATCTATAGCCCTGACTCATTCACCCTCTCTAATAGAGACAAATGATTTACTAATACATTCTCTACTACAACTTTATTGTTGACTTCTATATCAAACTTATGTAGTAACAAGATCCATCAGATCTATCTTGTCTTTGCATTTTTCTTCTATACTAGGTACTTAATAGTTGCACGATCAGTAAAAAAAAAATCACCTTTCACCTATTAAATATTGTTTAAATTTATCAAAAACAAACACAACAGATAATAGTTCCTTTTCAATGGTGGTGTAATTGAGTTGAGCATCATCAAGCGTTCTCATGGTATAATAAATGACAGAAACTGCATGATCTTTGCATTGCTCAATACAATTCCAATTGTACACTATGATGTGTTGTACATCCAAAAGGTTGGTTTCCATCTGGGGCCACCACCATAGGTGTGGAGATCCATCTCTCCTTCAATATATCAAAATCTCTCAAGCAACGATCATCAAAATTAAACTCGAAGTTCTTTTCCAACAACTCAAAAATTCATTTGGCTATCTTTCAAAAATCTTTTATGAAACATCGATCAAAACCATCATGTTCTAAGAAACTCCAAACTCCTTTCACCAAAGATGGTGGAGGTAGTTCTAGGATCACCTCTATATTCATTGGAACAACTCCCATACACTTGTTGGTCACATTGTTTCCAAGCACAATCCCTTCACTCACTATCATATGACATTTCTCCCAATTCAAAACTAAGTGAGTGTCCTCACATCTATGTAAAAACTTTGTAAAGACTGGAAAGGCATCAAACAAATCTTCATATACCAAAAACTCGTCCAAAAATATTTAAAGACATCATTCTACCATATCTGAAAAACTGCTGAGCATGCATCTTTGAAATGCCATTGGAGCATTAAAAAGATCGAGCGGCATGGGACAATAAGAAAAAGTACAATAGGGACAAGTGAAGGTTGACTTCTCTTGATCTTGTGGTTTGATGGAAATCTAATTGTAAACAAAATAACCATATAGAAAAGAATTGTGAGCAACCTACAAAGCCTTTCAAGGATATGATCAATAAATGGCAGTGGAAAATGGTCTTCTAAGTTGGAGGTAATTAATCGGTGGTAATCAAAACAAACTCACCACATGGTCAGTAACCTAGTATTGGTTCAATTTTGGAATTGGTCTAGACCATTATTCCACCCTTCTTAGGAACGACTTGAGTCATACTATTCCATTTGAAATAAAAAATGGCATAAATTATGCATGTTGACAAGATTTTTACACCTCCTTCTTCACCCCCTTAGTCATGTTGTGATTTAGATAGCGTAGAGGTTTTGCCACCAGTTTTGCTCCATATTCAAGAATGACCTTATGTTGAGATAAACTAGGGGAGATCACCTTGATGTCAGCAATCAAGCACCCAAATGCAACCTAACAGTTCTTTAAAACAATGAGAAACTACAACTAAGACTAGTGATGCAAAATTATCACTAGAAGTTTGTTTTCCACTGCCAAGAATGTATACTTCAAATGTGGAGGAAGTGGCTTCAATTCTAGATCAAAAGGACATTGTAGTGATGGTACCAATGTTGGTGGCAGCGGTCCCAACTCCTCATAATGTCCCAAATATAAACAAGGTGATGTTATTAAAACATGGTACACTTCTCTAGTAAATGGAAGTAAGAGGAGTCATCCACCAGATTAATGAGACAAGCTTCTAAAGGTAGCTGAGGATACACATGTCTAATGGCAGAGAGACTACATCTATGACTATCATCAAATTTACATCCTCCTCTAATTCATCATGATAATCCACAGCCTTTGTCAAAGATATTTTCTTTGTCTGTTCAACAATGTCCACCTCTAGGGTGCCTTGATCCACCCTTTTCATGGCATGTGCCATGTCTATAAATGGTTTCCTCAAAAGTAGGGACACCTCATTGTCAAAATGTTGCATCATGTGACATTTTCCCTACTCACTGATCGGTTGTTGATAATCATGAACTTTATCTCAAATTGGTCATCCTGGATTCCCAATGTTAGTCTTCCTCTCTCTTATCTCCAAAATCACATCAACTATGTCTTGGAATGGCCTACTAGGAGTAGTTCATTTCCATAGTCATCCTGCATTTCCATGACTACAAAATATGTTGAAAATATGAATTTATCCACCTCCATTAGAACATCCTCACAAATGTCTATTGGCCTCACCACTAAACTATCTACAAGTGGAATTGTTATGTTGATCTTCCTTGATTCTTTGAGTCTTGGTTTATTGAATGTGGTTAGAGGAATAAGATTAATTCTTTCCCCTGAATATAATAATTCTTCTTCAAACTTGACCTTGTCAATGAAATATGGTATGCTGAAACACCCTAGATCTTCTCTCTTTTCTGGCAGTTTCCTTTGTGTCAAAACACTGACTTCTTCCCACAATACCAAGCATCTATATTTTCTATCCTTGTCTTGTTGTTGATGATGTCTTTCAAGAACAATATCATAGGAGGGAATCTATTTCATGGCATCTACTAGTGGTAGGTTGATGTGAAGCTTCCTAAAAGTATCTAGAAATCTCTTGAACTATTGATCAACCTTTTTGGACATCAAGATATTAGCGAATAGAACCGGAGCCAAATTTTTGAACTAATGAGGTGGAACATAACACTCCTTTTTTGTTTCTATTTTCCCAATACTTTCCTCTCTTGTAGCTTCTTTGTAAGATGTAGGGTGTTGTGGCTTCTCTAGAGGTATTATGTATGCCACTACCCCAATGTCAGATGGTATTGTACTCTACTTTGGAATTACTTGTTGCTCATTTGCTAACACTTCACCACTGTCAAGAAGTTATGCCTTTACTTGTTGGTTATTAGGTGGAACATTAGTGTTTCCTCAAAATCCTTACTATTTGGGATTCTTCATGCATGCCATCTTTGCTTCTAGTTGTGAAACTTGATTTTCTATGTTGTGAATTTGAGCCCCTTTGTTATGGGGCTCCTATTTGGATAGGTCCAAGTAAGCCTCATTCAGACTCATGAGTTTGCCAAACATGTCTTCTATCTTGTCCATCTTACTAAGACCCCTATTCTACTGATATTACAATGAGATGTTGCCTTCCTACTATTTGGATTGTTGTTCTTGTGACGGGCCTACTAAAAATTCTTAGAATTATTCTAAAAAATTAGGATCCCTCTGCCACAAATATTTATTGTTGCCCCTATTGTCTTTTTTCTGCAAGTACATACACTCTTTCTCCTCACCTCCAGATCAGGTGTCGAATTTCTAAACTAGCTTCCTTGTGAGTTGTGCCATCTGATTCTTCTTCTCTACAACTTCATTTGATTCCATTGCACTTTTGGCTGATGCTGGTGCTTCTCAATCCTCTCCCCATGATTGATTCTTGATTGTTTTCTTTAGGATCTCATGATATCCTTTGGTCTTGTTATTTTGGAAGAATCATGCCCCTACATTGTAAAATTAGTCATTTCCCCTTTAAGCAAGCCATAATAAAATGTATTTGCTTGAACAAACAAATCCATACCATGATGTGGAACTTTTCTGAGCATGTTCTGGAATATTTCCCACCTCATAGTAGGATTCATCCATCTACTGCTTTAAATTATTGATATTTCCCACCAATTCATTTATCTTTTGTGGTGGAATGTGTCTCTCAAAAAATGTGTCAATCATCTCATCCCATGTCTCGATTGACTTTGGAGGTAAAGTGAGGAACCACACCTTGGCCTTGTCTGACAGGAAATATGAAAAAAACTTCAAGTAAATCACAGTGGTTGGGACCTTATCAAGTTTAAGCATATCACAACTCTCCAAAAAGTTGTTGATGTGCACCATCGAGTCCTCCTTGTTGTCTCCATGAAATGATTGTGACTTGAGTGGAACCACAAGTCTTAGATCGATCTTGTAGCTACCAACATTCACTATCTGGTGTTTGATTGGTGCTAGCTGAGTTGTAGTTGATGGCACTTTTATCTTCTCCCAAACTTTATGTTCCTCAGGCACATCCTCTACATGATCATCACCATTATGCACCATGGTTGTCACATGTTCTTGCTCAACCTGTGGTCTGGGTGTTTGAATGAGCTTTTTAGATGAAGCCCCAAACTCTTGTTCCTAGCATAAGATCTCTTTCTGATATAAACATGATGGATTGGAAACTCCATAGTCTATAGTCCAAGTGTGAACCACGCACTTGTACCTACAAATGTAAAAAGGAACTTTGAGAATGTAGAATACTAGAAATCTAGAAAAGGAAGATTTATCATGTGGTGAACAACTCACAAGAACATGATTAACTTAAGCAGAAGCGATCATTTGCAGCGGATTACTGAAAATCACTAAAAATTAAAACCATTTTTTTCAAAGAGATCCAATCATACGAAAATTCTTTCAACAAGAACCAATGTATTACACTTACATCCTAGTTCATAAGTACATATCTCGTACCATCTTTCTTCTCGAGGTTTACAACATTAACTGCCTTGTTAAAACCTAAACATAGGCATCATAAGAACCTCGAGGCATTAAGACAGAATCTCAAAAAGATTTATTAAAAGCACTAACTATTAAATCTGAGGACCTGAGAGTACAGAGACGACACATAGGACTTCTATCTACATGACACGATAGACAGTACACTCAACCTGAGTTGTCCCTACTGCTGCTGAAATTCCTCCTCTGCAAGATGTTCTCACTCTCCTCTGTGCTTGTCCTCCTAAAAATGTTGGATCCCACAGGGGTGAGACAATTATAATTGCCCCAGCGGGAGATATAACTCTCTGCCAAAAACATTATTATTGTAGTTTAAGAATATAAAACTGGACAGAGGATAAGTAGTTTAAAGCATTCTCATCTTAAAGCATTGTAACCATTTATGATAGAACAATAGATCATCTATTCTCTTAATAAGGAATAGGAAGAACTTGTATACCATTTATCCATCATATTATACCATCATGTCAAACTTCTCTTGTGACATTCATTCTCTTAATATGTCACCCATGAAACATTCTTATTTCATCTGTTGGCCTTAGCCAATCTTCTAAACAGATATGGAATTATATTTACCATGTACTCATATATCATCAACACATGCATTGGGTTATTACCAATCCTATGTCATCATTATAGGAATTGGGTTATTACCAATCATGTGTCATTATTACAAGCATTGGGTTATTACCAATCATGTGTCATTATTGCAGGCATTGAGCCTCTGCCAGGTATTGGACTCTTCCAAACCTAATTACACCAC
The DNA here is from genome assembly GCA_963693085.1 of Alisma plantago-aquatica. Classification (NCBI taxonomy): domain Eukaryota; kingdom Viridiplantae; phylum Streptophyta; class Magnoliopsida; order Alismatales; family Alismataceae; genus Alisma; species Alisma plantago-aquatica. The sequence continues at coordinate 965,190,921 of OY856409.1, read as the reverse complement.
CAGGCATTGGACACTACCAATCCTGATTTCACAGCTAGGCATTGGACTCTAACCAATCCTAATTTCACAGCCAGGCATTGAACTCTAACCAATCCTGATTTCACAGCTAGGTATTGGACTCTAACCAATCCTGATTACACAGCCAGGCATTGGAATTTAACCAATCCTGATTACAAAGGCAGGCATTAGACTCTAACCAATCCTGATTACAAGCTTCATGCCTCTGCCAGGTATTGGACTTTAACCAATCCTGATTACACCACCAGGCATTGGACTCTAATCAATCCTGATTACACCGCCAGGCATTGGACACTACCAATCTTGATTTCACAGCCAGGCATTGGACTTTAACCAATCTTAATTTCACAACCAGGCATTGGACTCTAACCAATCCTGATTTCATAGCCAGGCATTAGACTCTAACAAATCCTGATTACACAGTCAAGCATTGGACTCTAACCAATCCTGATTACAGGCTTCATGCCTCTTCCAGGTATTGGACTTTAACCAATCCTGATTACACCGCCAGGCATTGGACTCTAACCAATCCTGATTACAGCGCCAGGCATTGGACACTACCAATCTTGATTTCACATCCAGGCATTGGACTCTAACCAATCCTGATTTCACAGCCAGGCATTGGACTCTAACCAATCCTGATGACACAGCCATGCATTGGACTCTAACCAATCCTGATTACAGGCTTCATGCCTCTGCCAGGTATTGGACTTTAACCAATCCTAATTACACTACCAGGCATTGGATTCTAACCAATCCTGATTACATGGATCATGGAATATAAATTCCTTTGACCCATCATTAATCATCACATCCTTCCCTAGGCTCTGAACCCTGAGGTTAACCTTCATAGCTTTTCACATTCTTTATTGAATGCAATTGTTCCTTTTATTAAGTTTATTAAAACATTATCATTTGTTACAATAAACTTTTATATTTATCTTGGTGTCTCTCACTAGACCACAATTTTTCTCATGGCTCATAAGGCCCATAAAGAATCTTATCACCTCTCACTAGGCAACATCTAACCATATGGCTCACAAGGCCATTAAACATCTTGTTACCTATCACTAGGCAACATCTAATCCACATGGCTCACAAGGCCATTACACATCTTGTCACCTCTTACAAGGCAACATCTAACCACATGGATCACAAGGCCATTACTCATCTTGAGTATTCAATCATGTTTATTACTCTTATCATTTATCATTAAATGATTATCAATACAAGGCATGAGTTCATTTCTCATCCTTATCATGGTATGATTACATCATACTCATTAGTTTGGCTTAACCCCATTCTCAAGGTATATTATCCTATACTTATCAAAGAATATCAAACTTATTACATTTCATTGTAATAATTTACATAACACACTTCATGTGTTTCTTGTCCAAGTATATTGAATTTGAGATGCATCAAGGTATATTAACCGTGAAATGCTAAAAGTGATATCTGTTATATCTTGATGTATCACTTTCCTCATCACTTCCATTTACTTGAGTTATCAACTTATCTTGTATTAAGGTATTTCCCATCTTCATACTTCCATCCACTAACCTATCACTTTTACCATGAAGTGCATAGGTCACACACAAGAAAGGTCCAGCTATCTTCATAGATATATAGACTCATTTCAGGTTACTGCATTTCTCACTTTAAAGTTGTCTATAATCAACCATTTGGGATATTTCACCTTTATAAGGCATTACCCACTATTTTAGCATTAGGGTTCGTTCATACCATTACCTAGTAATTAGAGTTATGGTTTATCATTATATTTCCCATGATTATGGCTTCATGTAATATAACTCAAAATTAGAGTTTCACATACCTTCACCCTATATTAGGGCTCCTCTTTATACCAGTGCATAGGGTTTCACATGGCATCACCCTCAATTGGGGTTTCACATGGCATCACCCTCAATTAGGGTTTCACATGGCATCACCCTCAATTAGGGTTTCACATGGCATCACCCTCATCTAGGGTTTCTCATGGAATCACCCTCAACTAGGGTTTCTCATGGAATCACCCTCAACTAGAGTTAGTGTTCATCAACCTTCTTAGTTATGGTTTCATGATCACTTCATCAAAGATAATACACTAAAATGTTAGTTTAATCATATTGAAGGTGTTTGAGGCCTATCCATTGCATGTCTATCTTACATGTATGGATTCCTCTCTCTCTCTCTCTCATCCTCTCTAGGATGTTGACTATGTCAAACTTGGACAAATTAGGTCAACCAACCCTTTAATTAAATACTTTCAATTAGGGTTGACATTGTGTATTGAAATATTGCTTATCTAAGCTTCAAGAATTAACTAATCTAGGGTTACCAATCACTTGGTATCTTAAAGGTAAACCCTAGTGGTTATCTTTGAGATAAATTAGTGACAACCATAGGGTCATTTTATCTTTCATCACCTTGGGTTTCCAATTGACTTAACCACATTGAAACATTCAAACGTTCTTGAACATTGATGCTCCAAACGGTTTGAAACCGAATGGACTTGGGTCTCCAAATGGTTTGAGATCATTTGGTCTCAAACGGTCTTGAGACCATTTGGACCCAAATGGTATTGAGAGTGTTTGGACTCAAACGGTCTTAAGACCATTTGGTCCAAACCTTCTCAAAGCCGAATGGACCAATCAAGATCTTTCAACACTTTATCACTTCAGGGTTTCAAACAATAAACCCTCTACCAATTGAACTACCAATTTTTTCTTCATTTGAACCATTGAATCACCCTTCAATTGGACCTTCAATTAGGGTTTTGAACCCAATTGAACTAGAGTTTATAATCAATACACCATCAATTAGGGTATTGAAATTGAGGAAACATCAATGGCTAACATTGTGGAACAAATTCAATTAAAATCGTTGGATCATCATCAAACCATGATATGACCTGACCTCAAACGGTCTTGAGGTCATTTGTATAACCTCCAAATGGTATTGAGACCGTTTTCCCCATCCATAATTGAAATTTTGTGAGATTTAATTAGGGTTTAGATCATTAGATTGATCACCAGTTGAACAATTGATTGCATTTCAATTTACCATCTCTGTACTTCAATTACCCAACCATACTCAACCCTAATACTCCAAACGGTCTTGGTTGACCTCCAAACGGTCTTGAGACCATTTGGGTGACCTCCAAATGGTCTTGAGACCGTTTGGGTTAATCAACCCAAAGTATTAAATCAATCACTTGCAAATTTAGCTCTTAACCCGATTAGGGTTTCTACTTGGATGATTGTCCATATATTGATTCAATCAATTGGAGCCATTAGATATTCATACAACATTTACTAGGGTCCTGACCTCAAATGGTCAACCCATCCAAACGGTCAACCCTTCCAAACGGTTTGGGATCCAAACCTCCAAACGGTTTGGTGAAACCGATTGGACCATATGTTGAAAATGTTTGCATTAGATATTTGGGGAGGTGTGTTCTTATGATGATGTCATCATCATCAAGATCTAAACCCACTAAACTTTCTGTGATTTTAATGGTGATTGCATCAATCAACCAACTAAAATTTCGAGAATGAAGAAAGGATCAACAATTGATAAGGAATTGAATGCAATAACAATATTAAGGGTTCAAGTTATAAAACCCACCTCCAATTGAGATTCAAAGCTCCAAGATCACGTCACAAATGGTGGATGAAACTCTTTTCACCATCCCAAGTCTCTTCCTCAAGCTTTGAGTGAAAAGGAAATGGCTAGGATAGAAGATTGCATGGAGAAAAGAAGAAATCCATCATTTATTTTTGATTTCCACCATGAAATCATGGTGAAAGAAGGTCAAGAAACTTACCAACAGGTTGGGGGTCGTCCTCCTGTTGCTTCAAGCTCCCTTGGTCGTTTTTGAAAGCAAGAAGTTAAAGGGGCTTCGAAATTACCACTCCAAGCTATGGATAAGGGAGCATATATGCATTTTTATTAAATTCATTTCAAGAGAAAGAAAGTAGGGGATAACTCCTCCATATCCTTGCCATTTGCCCCCCTTCTGTTCCTTAGATATGAGGATATCTTCTTTTCCTCTTATTCCTCTCAATTATACATGATTTATAGAAAAGCAAATTAAGCACCTTAAATCATATTATACTAATATCCATAAGTGAGTGGATATTTCTTTTTCTTATAATAAGATGAGTGAGTTATCCACTTCCTTTGGATATGTTCGTGCCTTTTCAAGGAACATGGTAGTCCATTCTCTTGAAAACTTATCCCTCACCTTTTTGGTTAAAGGGGTCTTTAATTGATATATTTATTTTTGCATTAAATTGAAGCAAAGTTCCAATTATGCTTAAATCTTGATTATTTTAATATCAAGATTCTCTCTCCCCCAGAGAGATACAAATGAGACGCCCCTTTCATTTTCTTTGCTCTACATGATGACAAGAAACATTAGGGACTACTTTGAAGTGGTGATTTGCATATTGAACACTAGGTTTTGGGTAAATTGCACATTACACCAAAACTAGGTTTTATGCACAACATTGCTTTATCAGCTCTTTCTTGGTTTCTCAGGCTACCACAAGTCATACTACTGCATCAGTTTCATCCTTGTGATGCTTCAACACTTGAGCAACATCTTATCATGTAACATTTGTAATTTAACCCCTCAACTTGGGTAATTTGCACTTTAGTCCAAAATAGACAAAACATTATTTCAACATTGTTCAAGAAGGAATAAAATTGAAACATAAGTTCCTCTTAATCCTTAATTAATTTTCAAAAGATAAGAGAAAGCATAATTAACTTATTTAAGCAAAACACCTAGGGTTAAGGCATAACCCAGGTCAGGGATGTTACAAATTATAAACCCCTAACAAGGATTCCGTCCCTGAAATCCCAGATAAAGGGAGATAGATATTATTTATTCACATATCATCAAGTCTCCATATAACATCTGATTGTTATGGAGACACCATAGAATTTTGATCAATATAAAGTTCTTCCACACAAAATCTCATAGAATCAAACACATCAGACACATACTCCACTGTCCTTTCATTAGTGACTGTGGAGTTAATTATGTGTCAGGTAATACTTTTCTTATTTAGATAGAGGTTGTTTGTTACTTTAATTTGATAAGATTTTCTTGCAATAATTTTACAATTATTCCTTCAAATAGTTCTTTCTCATTAATGTTATGTTTATGCAAAGCATAAACCCCTAACATATGATGTCCATGCTATATTATATAATCGATCTAATTTCACAGTTAACCACTCCAGGTGGTCAACATACTTTAAATGATACCAGAATCACTTACCTTGGTATCCATTACATGTGCTGGAAACACATCACATATTCATCTTTGTTTTATCCTGGGACATTACTTGTTACACACATCTTTTTCTTGTAACCCAAGTTCAAGACAAACTGATACTTTTCTAAGTATCCATCAAATAAACATTTTTAAAATGTGCACATCAAGTTTCCTAAGACCCACTTGATTGCCATGTCCCTGAAAGGAAAGAAAACAAAGAATCATATTCTTCTTTTACTTATAAGTTGATTTCTAATTCAATCAAATTCCTTCATATATCAATTAGAATGTGGTAGAAATATCCATGCCACATCTCCTTCTTACTTAAGGTTCTTTGGATTGTTTCAAACTGATTACTTGATCAGAGTAATCAGAAAGATAACAATCTAAATATGTCATACTTACCTTGCCTTCAGTAAATGAATACCTGGCCAGGGTATTCAAGAACTGAAATTAGGTAGTATGCATTTATTTTATTTTATGTTTTCATTTCTTTAAATTTGATATACTTAATATCTCATATTTTCTCTGATTTCCTTTTTCATTTCTTCTCTTTCTTAAAGAAGAAAGAGAAATTTCAAAACATAAGAAAGAATATTAAACTGAATACAAGTTTTCATCCTACTTATCTCTTCCTTATATTCTCAAAAGTTTATACATATGAACTAAACAACTACTACCCTTTTTATAGTAGAGAGTGCAAGATAATTAAAAATAGAAAGTTCTATCTTGATATGTCTACTTATTACAGGTTATATAGTGTCTTGTCTGTTGAGTCACCTCATCACTTTCTATTTGGACATTGCCACCTCAGATGTCCTCTCTGTCCACATCTATAGCAAGCTCGAAGCTTTTTAGGTGACTGCTGCCCGGGTGCACTATATTGTACTTGAGTCGGTACTACTGAAATCTTTGATTGTTTAGTACCACTAATTCCTTGTTCCTGTAAATGTTTAGACTTCCTTTTAAGGTCTATCTCATGTTTCTTTGTCATAGACCCTTCTATCCTTCGAATTGACTCCACAAATGTGGCAAACCTCTCTCTACTTTCTAGGGAAGATGCCGGAATAGACATCTCAGCATTCAATCCTTTCTCAAAACGTCGAATCTTTTCCTCCTCAGTACCAGCCATATGAGGACAAAATCATAAAAGTTCCATGAACTTAACCTCATATTCACTTATTGACATGGCTCCCTGTCGAATCTTCTTAAACTGTGAGATCTTTTCATCTAAATAAGTCCTTGGAAAATACTTATTGACGAATTCTCGACGAAATTCCTCCCATCCAACCTCTTCATCATTCCTTTTTATTTCTTCTATAGGCCACCAATGTCCAACACTACCCTTCAAAACGTACACAACATGTTTAACTTTGTCAGCATCCAGGATACTAAGGATCTTAAAAGCCTTTTCTAACTCAGTGAGCCAGAGATCAGCATCTGCTGGGTCAGGTGTCCCTACATATTCTATGGCTCCTACATGATGTAGTCATTCAAAGGTCTTACCAGACCCATATGCCTCATTGGAAACTGGTGCCCTAGGTGCTGGTGCTAGCATCCGATCTGCCATATACTCTAGTGTGGTCATGATTTGCCCAAAAAGATTATGAAAATATGGGTTTCCTCTCATGACTTCATCAACATGGGGATTTTCAAGCACTGGTTCCTCCCTTGCATGATCCCTTGCACCTCCCATTGGTGCAACAACATTTATCTCAGCAATGTGTTCCTCATGTTCTCTAGACATCTTGGAGTTATATATCTTCTTCTGCATAAGCAGAAGGCACTATAAGATACACTGGGTACACTTAGAACAAACTCGATACATTAGTCCTATGTCTTTGTTGACTCAGTGAACCTAGAGCTCTAATACCACTAAATTATGGTGAACAACTCACAAGAACATGATTAACTTAAGCGGAAGCGATCATTTGCAGCGGATTAATGAAAATCACTAAAAATAAAACTGTTTTTTTCAAAGAGATCCAATCATAGGAAAATTCTTTCAACAAGAACCAATGTATTATACTTACATCCTGGTTCATAAGTACATATCTTGTACCATCTTTCTTCTCGAGGTTTACAATATTAACTGCCTTGTCAAAAGCTAAACATAGACAACATAAGAACCTCGAGGCATCAAGCCAGAATCTCAAAACAATTTATTAAAAGTACTAACTATTAACTCTGAGGACCTGAGAGTACAGAGACGACACATAGAACTTCTATCTACATGACATGATAGACAATACACTCAACCTGAGTTGTCACTGTTGTCCCTACTGCTGCTGAAGTTCCTCCTCTGCAAGATCTTCTCACTCTCCTCCGTGCTTGTCCACCTAAAAATATTGGATCTCACGGGGGTGAGACAATTGTAATTGCCCTAGCGGGAGATATAACTCTCCACCAAAAACATTATTATTGCAGTTTAAGAATATAAAACTGGGCAGAGGATAAGTAGTTTAAAGCATTCTCATCTTGAAGCATTGTAACCATTTATGATAGAACAATAGATCATCTATTCTCTTAATAAGGAATAGGAAGAACTTGTATACCATTTATCCATTCTCAAGGTATATTAGCCTATACTTATCGAAGTATATCAAACTTATTACATTTAATTGTAATAATTTACATAACACACTTCATGTGTTTCTTGTCCAAGTATATTGAATATGAGATGCATCAAGTTATATCAACCCTGAAATTCTAAAAGTGATATTTTTCATATCTTGATGTATCACTTTCCTCATCACTTCCATTTACTTGAGTTATCAACTTATCTTGTATTAAGGTATTTCCCATCTTAATACTTCCATCCACTAACCTATCACTTTTACCATGAAGTGCATAGGTCACACACAAGAATGGTCCATCTATCTTCAATGATATGGACTCATTTCAGGTTACTGCATTGCTCACTTTAAAGTTGTCTATAATCAACCATTTGGGATATTTCACCTTTATAATGCATTACCCACTATTTTAGCATTAGGGTTCGTTCATACCATTACCTAGTAATTAGAGTTATGGTTTATCATTATATTGCCCATGCTTATGGATTCATGTAATATAACTGAAAATTAGAGTTTCACATACCTTCACCCTGTATTAGGGCTCCTCTTTATACCAGTGCATAGGGTTTCACATGGCATGACCCTCGATTGGGGTTTCACATGGCATCACCCTCAATTAGGGTTTCACATGGCATCACCCTCAATTAGGGTTTCACATGGCATCACCCTCAATTAGGGTTTCACATGGCATCACCCTCGACTAGGGTTTCTCATGGAATCACCCTCAACTGGATTTAATGTTCATCAACCTTCTTAGTTATGGTTTCATGATCACTTCATCAAAGATCATACATTAAAATCTTAGTTTAATCATATTTAATGTGTTTAAGGCCTATACATTACATGTTTATCTTACATGTATGGATTCCACTCTCTCTCATCCTCTCTAGGATGTTGACTATGTCAAACTTGGACAAATTAGGTCAACCAACCCTTTAATTAAATACATTCAATTAGGGTTGACATTGTGTATTGAAATATTACTTATCTAAGCTTTAGGGATTAACTCATCTAGGGTTACCAATCACTTGGTATCTTAAAGGTAAACCCTAGTGGTTATCTTTGAGATAAATTAGTGACAACCATAGGGTCATTTTATCTTTCATCACCTTGGGTTTCCGATTGACTTAACCACATTGAAACATTCAAACGTTCTTGAACATTGATGCTCCAAACGGTTTGAAACTGAATGGACTTGGGTCTCCAAACCTTCTCAAAACCGAATGGACCAATCAAGATCTTTCAACACTTTATCACTTCAGGGTTTCAATCAATAAACCCCCTATCAATTAAACTACTGATTTATTCTTCATTTGAACCATTGAATCACCCTTAAATTGGACCTTCAATTAGGGTTTTGAACCCAATTGAACTAGGGTTTATAATCAATACACCATCAATTAGGGTATTGAAATTGAGGAAACATCAGTGGTTGACATTGTGGAACAAATTCAATTGAAATCGTTGGATCATCATCAAACCATGATATGACCTGACCTCAAACAGTCTTGAGGTCATTTGGATAACGTCCAAACGGTCTTGAGACCGTTTGCCCCATCCATCATTGAAATTTTGTGAGATTCAATTAGGGTTTAGATCATTAGATTGATCACCAGTTGAACAATTGATTGCATTTCAATTTACCATCTTTGGTCCATCAATTACCCAACCACACTCAACCCTAATCCTACAAATGGTCTTGGTTGACCACCAAACGGTCTTGAAACATTTGGGTTAATCAACCCAAATTATTAAATCAATCACTTGCAAATTCAGCACTTAACCCGATTAGGGTTTCTACTTGGATGATTGTCCATATATTGATTCAATCAATTGGATCCATTAGATCTTAATCCAACATTTACTAGGGTCCTAACCTCAAATGGTCAACCCATCCAAACGGTCAACCCTTCCAAACGGTTTGGGATCAAAACTCCAAATGGTTTGCACCAAACGGTTTGGTGAAACCGATTGGACCATATGTTGAAACTGTTTGCATTAGATATTTGGGGAGGTGTGTGCTTATGATTATGTAATCATCATCAAGCTCTAAACCCATGAAACTTTCTGTGATTTTCATGGTGATTGCATCAATCAACCAAATAAAATTTTGAGAATGAAGAAAGGATCAACAATTGATAAGGAATTGAATGCAATAACAATATTAAGGGTTCAAGTTATAAAACCCGCCTCCAATTGAGCTTCAAAGCTCCAATCTCACGTCAACAATGGTGGATGCAACTCATTTCACCATCCCAAGGCTCATCTTCAAGCTTTGTGGGAAAAGGAAATGGCTACGATAGAAGATTGCATGGAGTAAAGATGAAATCCATCATTTATTTTCAATTTCCACCATGAAATCATGGTGAAAGATCGTCAAGATGCTTACCAATAGGTTGGGGGTCGTCCTCCTATTGCTCCAAGCTCCCTTGGTCGTTTTTTCAAGCAAGAAGTGAAAGGGGTTTCGAAATTACCCCTCCAAGCTATGGATAAGGGAGCATATATGCATTTTTATTAAATTCATTTCAAGAGAGAGAAAGTAGGGGATAACTCCTCCATATCCTTTCCATTTGCCCCCCTTCTCTTCCTTAGATATGAGTCTATCTTCCTTGCCTCTTATTCCTCTCAATTATCCATTATTTAAAGAAAAGAGAATTAAGCACCTTAAATCATATTATACTAATATCCATAAGTGAGTGGATATTTCTTTTTCTTATAATAAGGTGAGTGAGTTATCCACTTCCTTTGGATATTTTCGTGCCTTTGAAAGGCACATGGTCGTCCATTCTCTTGAAAACTCATCCCTCAACTTTTTTTTAAAGGGGTCTTTAATTGATATATTTATTTTTGCATTAAATTGAAGTAAACTTCCAATTATGCTTAAATCTTGATTATTTTAATATCAAGATTCTCTCTCCTCCAGAGAGATTCAAATGAGACGCCCCTTTCAATTTTTTTCTCTAAATGATTCCAAGAAACATTAGGGACTACTTTGAAGTGGTAATTTGCATATTGAACCCTAGGTTTTGGGTAAATTGCACATTACACCAAAACTAAGTTTTTATGCACAACATTGCTTTATTAGCTCTTTCTTGGTACTCAGGCTACCACAAGCCATGCTACTGCATCATTTTCATCCTTGTGATGCTTCAACACTTGAGGAACATCTTATCATGTAACATTTTCAATTTAACCCCTCAACTTGGGTAATTTGCACTTTAGTCCAAAATAGACAAAACATTATTTCAACATTGCTCAAGAAGGACTAAAATTGAAACATAAGTTCCTCTTGAGCCTTAATTACTTTTCAAAAGATAAGAGCAAGAACAATTAACTTATTTAAGCAAAACACCTAGGGTTAAGGCATAACCCAGGTTAGGGATCTTACATATCAATTATGTCTATTGTAAATAAAAATAAAAATTCAAAGAACAGTGTTCTAGAGTGGCCAGTTGTAACACTCATAGTGATGGTGTTGTCGATTTCCCTACAATGGCACCAAAAACATGAAACTTGTGAATTGTGCATGAAAAATGCAAGTGTATGTGTGTTGTTATACATGGATATGAGGTCTGAGTGTTGAAGTCAGGGAACCGTTCACCAGAAACTACTATTTTTTGAAACTAAATCAGTTAGACCTAGTGAAGGGGTTGATTTCTTGTTAATTAACTAAAAGAAAATATTTAAAACTAAATTCAGATGGTTTTGATTAGAAATATATGGATTATTTAGGACTTGTGATTTCAGCATGACATACACTAAATTTGAATTCCTTTTTATTTGTAATCATTCACCCTTTACTCTAGACTAAAAACTTGTAGCAAGCATTACATGCTCCAAAAGCAAAATGCACTACCTAAACTAAGACAACTCCCACTTCCATAGCAGTTTAAAAATTAGTTCAAACGCATGATCAAAATCTCTAGGTTATTATTTCATGGTTGTAAGCCTTCTCCTAAAGTGTGATATTGGCTATGTGAATTTATAACTTATCCAATTCGAAATCCCTCTCCCAAAGCAATTAGTTGTCTATTACATTAATTATGGTGATCAAGAATAAACAAATCAATGAGATCATAGATTCACCTCCATAAAAAAGAAAATAAATTATTACCCATATAATTGAAATACAATACAACCCCAGGTTACTCCCAGGTCCTAAGGAATAAGGGGTTTAGCCCCGGATGACTGTCATCATTGTAAAGTAAGAGGAAGAAGAGGAAAATAGGTTGAACATCTTAAAACTGATACAAAAAACCCTAGGGAACTTGTCTTGGAGATCCTCTCTAATTAACACTTCAATATGTAGCTTTTCAACTACAAATCCATCCTCTTGAAGTAGTTGAGGCTTCCAGTTGATGGATATCTCCTTTTCTCTCAGCTCATACCTCTACAAAATACATAATAATCCTTTGTAGACACATTCCTTAGGTCATAGAGGCGGCTTTCACCCTCATTAAGTCATGGTTGTTGGATATGACTTAATTTCATATCTGCTCTGATTATGCAGCATCAATACAAATGAAAGTGTGTCGGTGGCAACAAGTGATTGGCCAACTTGTGTCTCCTCTAACTCTGTCAATAGCACCTAGTTGTTTATCATAGAGGTTTGGATGTTGAGGTCAGTACCAACGACATGCAAGTCAATGACATGAAGACAATTAATCTTGAGTTTTGATGCTCCCTATATAATGAGTCGGAAGCAGTGACCGTTGGCTTCAGTAGAATGGACGCCTCTCTTAGTAGCACAAAGTTTCATCTTAGTAGCTTCGAGTCTACCCTCCTTTTCCACTATAGTTTTTTGCGTTTCAGTACCATCGACATGTATGATGATAGCAGCTAGCTATCTATTTAGTGCTCAAATCACTTGAAAAGAGGGAAATACAACATAATTCTAAAATATGGATCATAAATTAACATGATTTGGTAAAAATATTGAATACATGATGCAACAATGGTCCATGAGCTCATAACAAAAAAAATGTATAAAGTATCTCAAAGTGAACATGTATGCTAAATAAGCCCATTAAATATCTTGTGGAGGTCTACTGAAAATCAATGACACCCTAATGTAAACATGACCTTTCTTTAAATTCATTGAAATTTTTAACATTGATATTGGAATGCTATATTCACCATACAAAGATGAGAAAATAATAGAAATAAAAATAATATTTAGAATAGAGAAATAAAAATTTTATAATAGTAAAATGAGGTCTAATCTAGTTTAGTTTTATAGTACTATACACAATGAGTCATTGCAAATTATTTTTGGATGATTTTGTACTCTAAGTTGGATTACTTTCTGATGTGGGAGATGCATTGGTTTTCAGTCACTGTTCACATGCTATTTTCTAGGCATTAATTGCATATACGTTGATTTTGAGATATGTTTATGCATTTTTTTGTAGCATTAGCGTGTGAATCATTGATGCATCAAATATGTATTAGTTGTACCAAATCATGCTAATTTACCATCTATAATTTGAACTTATGATATGTTTTCCTTTTTCTAGGAAAATTGGACACTGAGCTGATAGCTATGTGCCATCGATAAATCTATTAGTGGTACCGTCAAAGAACGAATTTACAAGAAGGAAGTAGAGAAATCTTGATGCTACCAAGAAGATGCTTGGTGCTACTAAGATAGGCATCGATGTTTCTGAGCTCAGTAGTATGTGTTACTATCTTATGATCCAGGAACATTAGAACTCAAGAATAATTGTCTCAATGCCACTGAGTCGCATGTAAGTGGTACCAACTACATCATACAAGCTGCAATAGAAATCAAAGATAGCAACTATGTGTTATTGACACACAATGTCGATAGTTCTGACACATTTTGAGGGTTACAACTCAGCCAACAATTTGATTTCATCGACACTCTGTCAGTGGTAGCGACACTATGTGATTAGTTCAGATTTGAGATTAAGTCATCAACTATGACTTAATGATAGAAAAAAGCCCCACTTATGACCTAAGGGGAGTGCAAACAAAATATCATATCATGTTTTGTCATGTAAAAGCAAAGTACAGATCTATGAGAGGAGGAGACAAAGGAGATAGCCACAAATCAGACACTCTAGGCAATTTTGAATGGCAGATTTGCAGCCAAAACATTGCAAATCAAGGTATTCACCAGAGGGGATTGTCAAAACAACTTCTCCAATGGTTTTCACATTGGTTTTTTAATGTATAGCATGTTTTGTTCCTCATCTTTTCTTTGTATGATGATACCAAGCATGTGTGACTAAATCCCATATTGCTTAGGACCCAGGAGTAGTGCTTGATCACCATAATCAAAGTAATAGACCACTAATTACTTTGAGATAAGGATTAGGGGTTGGACAAATCATATATCCACATAGCCACAATGTACCTCGGAAGAGGTCTTACGGCCATGGAAGAACAACCTAGAGATTTAAGTAACACACCTAACTAATTCCTAAACTACTACGGGAGTGGGGTTTATTTAAGTTTAGGTAGTGTACAATGTTGCGGCATCGGGTAATACTTGCTACACGTCTTTAGTACAAAGTAAATGGTGAATAATTATTGATAAAATAGAATTTTAGTACAATGTATATTGTGGTGAAATCATAGTCCTGAAGAATCCATCCATTCTTGATCACAATCATTTTAATTTATAATTAATCCTTTTCTCATAGTTATAAAACAACCAATCAACCATTTTCTAGATCTAGTTGATTTGGTCTCTATAAGTAGTAGTCTTTGGTGAATGTTTCTCTGTGTTCGACACTCAAGCCTCATAGGCCTATATTTCACAACACGTGCACTTACATCTCACACGCATAGTTTTAGTGTGTCTGTAGGTCACACCAATACACACAAACAAAAATAATACTTGCATTAGAATAATATAATACTTTTACCTTTCAACAAGATTTTAATGGCATGTTCCTTTTATCGCGTCATTCTTAATATCCATAGCTTACTCATCTTTGGATGGTATCCTTTTTACTCATGTCAAGAAGATATAATCTTAATCTTACTTAAGATTTAATCAAAAGAAAGCATACACCATGTTCGACGTTTAAATGGCATATGCCAAATAGATACATTTAGTAAAACTTAACACTATCTGTCACTAACACACATGGATACAACCATGCAACTCTACCAAATGATAAAGTACCCCAACTGTAAAGGGATGGTCTGTAATCCAAGAAAACAAGAAGTCACAAGCAATTTATTGACAATTGAGTTCCAAATAGACACAAACATTATATGGACACTGTCGATTATGTTCATTTCCTTTGATCTTACAAATCTGATTATGAATAACGTATGGAGTAAGGTTCAATGATTCAACTATTTTCATGATAAATTGACTACTTTACTTGATCAGTTTCCCTTCAAGTAACACTTTTTCACTAGGCAACATGAACATCAGCTAGCCTTATTCACTTCTCTATTCTTCTTTACATGAAAGAAATAAAGGAGAAATTGTGAGATGATGTATATAGGAGGGGCGTAGGGATCAGAAAAGCATTTGAGTTAAAATTATATATAGTCAATACACGATGTTGCTTGCAGATGGCCAATCAAATATCTCGATGATGAATTTAGATATCTGATAAAACAACTTGTGGTTTCTAGTCTATTCACAGAAAGCCTTATCACATAAACCATATAGGAGTGCTTCCTACTGTAGAAAATACATGTCGCTTGGATTTGTAGGAAAATTGACCATTTAAAATGTGTGGAGGTACAAAGATTGATCCCCCAAATACAACATCCACAAATAAAACACAAATTTAGGTTTTTTTTAGAAGAGAAACCATGTTCTAATACCACATGTTAGTGCAACATATCTGAGTTTGGAGAAGCCTCGATGACCTCAACTAATTCATCTTTAGAACCTAATAGTGATGTTGATTGTTATTGCAATGACAACATCGACACAAATAATGACAACAATGTTGGTGGGAAGAGACTGGAATGACAAGATCAAAAGTCTGGAGTTTCTTTTTCAAACAAGGAAGATAATGCCTGGAGAAAAAGCAAGATGTAGCAGAGATCATGTAGAAAAACATGATCCTTTAAGAATGAATAACAGTCTCTCTCCCCTAATGGGTTCTCCGATGGATGTAATGGTTGATTATTGATAGAACCCATGGAGAGAGGACCAAATATTTATATCAAATATTTAATGCCTCTCTGTTCATCACCAAGATGCATGGTAGTGATGAGGTCTACACTATACCCCAATGGATGTATCCCTTTAGTAAACACATAATAAAATATATTTCTAAAAATTTTGGGCCACATGAAAAGGGATTTTTAACAAAGGAGAGTAATACAAGAGATTGTTAAGATGTGACAAATGAAGAAAACAAAAAGCACATGAGATGATAAGATGACTGCATATTACAAAATTCTTTATGACTGTGGTAGATGTTTCTACGCTTGGTAATCAAAATTCAATATGCCAAAAGTTGTTGGTGAGTATCTAATACATAATGTTTCAATCTATGTTAAAATAGGTAACTAAACAATGGAATTGCTTAGCATCAGGGAAATCAAAGGATAGAGTCTTTAGATCCATTCAAGAAACTAAGGTCTTGATTTTTATTTTGGGGAGATGGGGATAAAAAATAATCCACAAGTAAGGTCTACAACAAGACCAACTTTTTTAAAAAGGAGAAATAGTTCAAGATAACAATGTGTTAATGTACTTGGTTGAACCCATTATTTGACATCTAGTCTTTCTTAAAGAATTTATTTTATCATTAGGAGGAGCTTGTAGTATTCGTATGTGGATTTTGTTAGTAAGTGTATGTGACAGTGTGTAGTTATATGAATGGAGAAAATAGTAGCTACAAGAATTAGCAATATGGAAACCATGATTCAAGCTCATATATGATATTGTGGGAACTTGTAGTGGTCATATGTGGATTTTGTTAGTAATTATATATGTCGGTGTTTAGTTATATGAATGGAGTAAATACTAGCTCCTAGAATTAGCAATATGGCAACCATGAGTCAAGGTCAAAAATGATATTTTGAAGTATGGGCATTATGCATGAGTATTCCATCGCCAAGATTTTTTTCTCCCCTTTAAGAGATTCTAGAGACAAAAAGGGTAAAGTTGGTATGGTTCCAGATGGAATGACTGGCTACAATTATTAAGTAGCCATGAAGATAAGGGGGATTAGGTGGATGCAAAATGGTATGAGAGAAATGATTCAGAATGTTCTTACCATTTGAGACTAGGGGAATATATGATTGACAATTGATTTATCTCATCTACAAGCATACAAAGAATGGAAGGGTTCTTTAGTTAGTTTCATCCCTTGAGTACTATGGTGACAAAGAACCCAATCAAAGATTTTGAACCTCTTTGAAGTTTTGAGGTCATTGTGATGCTTCTATGTAAATAGAAGAAGTATTTTTCTTTGGTGAAGTAATGGTGACAAAGAACCCAATCAAAGAGTTTGAACCTCTTTGAAGTTTTGAGGTCATTGTGATGCTTCTATGTAAATAGAAGAAGTACTTTTCTTTGGTGAAGTAGGGTCAACCCTATTAGGATAGGAAAATTACAATAATACATGATTTCATTATACGGTGATTAAATGACAAGGGGGTACAATAGGGACTTTCTTTAGAAAATATTTTGATCAAAATGCAACTTCATTGATGATTTGGTATGGGTGAGGATTATGTATTACTGTGTTACACATAGGTTTGGTAATATAGCTTTGTGTTTTTCCTTTGCCCTCAAGGAAATTGTTATCTCATCCTCCTGGCTAACATGTTGATATGATATCATAGAATGAGAAAATTTGTATCGTAGCTAAATTTTTTTACGTTAAGTGATATTTTCCTTATTTCCATTGACTTGTATTATTATTTATCATATTATGAATTAGATATGTAATTTTTTTATATAAATATACCAAATTTGGAACTTATATGTGCTACCACTTTCTATAACAAATGCATATAAATACATATTCTACTATTAGATGGAAAAAGATCTATTCCAGAGTAGAATTAAAAAAACTAGTTGTCTACTATGTTCAAGAAAGGATGTTTAATACTATGGAATGCACATTTAGTTGTTCATATTATAGGTCGTTGGACCAAATGAAGAACTTAAAATTCATAATTTGTTTTATTTCAAGATTTTTGCATCTTTCCTTGAAGCATTGTTCTCTATTGATAATTTGCATAGTTGTAATCTAACATGATTTTTACCTTCATTTAGTTATACATGTATATGATAGTGATATAATGAAGACATATAATATAGATTATGTTTCTTAAATATCTATTGATATATTGATACAAAAAAAATTGCAAGACTAATTAGATGCTTGATGCATACAATTGAGTGCATTCATGATGTCATAAGCTTAAGTCATATTTACATAAATCAAGAAACTCCAAAGTAGAGCATATTAATTATCCTTTGGGATACTTGTATTCAATATATCTAGGGATTCGAAATATATTGATGCAAACTTTTATTTAAGAGGTCAATTACTTAGCCAATATATATATGCATAAATTAAAAAAACTAAACATAAGACAAATATCACTCTTAACTTTTTTTATTTCAAACTCTTTGTTTTCCCACATTCAATGACATGATCAAACTTCCCAAAAGAATTTAAGCCTAGATTCCTCTATTCTAATTTTAAACATAATGATATATACCTAAGACATTCATTCTAGTTCTCATTATTTTCATGTACATAAATTTTGATAATTAGATACATACTCTGTTAATAAAGAAGTAATTCTACACATCATCATTTATATCTCCCTCATTTCCTTACAAGGACCTAGAGTGTTAAGGACATGTTGAATTTGACTAACCTGATTCTTAACTCTTGTGGAAGATTTAGTCTGATACAATTAAATATTCAATTCACATAGTTTCCTAAACAATTTTTGTGAGTAGAAGAGTGAGCTACTCACATAGTGAATGAGTAAAACAATAATATAGGATAAAGCGCTACTCTATGAATTTAGCATTTTTGAAAAATTGACATAAAACCAAGGTAGTGATACATATTAAAAGACTAACTATGTAGAAATCTATAGATAACATTATAGCATGCATCACTAGCAATATGATTTATCCAACATTTTCTTCGTTATTTTCTTTCTAATCTTTCATTACATTTGACTTTATTTAACTACTAAACTAACTACTACTAAGTTGGCTTACTAAACATAACTAACTAATCTAAATGAGTGAACTCTTTATCTAGACTTAGCTGAACTCAATTACCTTTCTCTTTTACTTTACCCCTAAACTCACTTACATCATACCATCCAATTTAAAGCCACTTCTACTTAACTCAGCATACAAATCTCAAGGTAAACTCAAGGACCTTAATATTGGTACTAACTCCTTGATTAGAGTCGAGGTGGCCTTGTAAGGCCTAGCGACATCTAAATAGCATTTTCAAAACTATGGCCCCTTATCTTTGAAACTTAGGATGGGTGAACCTACATTAAAAAGCATGTGACTCCACATTATGTAGTTCTATAATGGCTTATATGCAATATGGAGTAACTTCCAAAAGGGTTACCATAATGGTTGTATACTTCAACTGTCATGGGTACCACCAGATGCTTTTGTTATTGTTAGAAACATATACTATCGAACTATTACTACCAAGATCTTTGATTATATTTGGGTACTATAATGTACTGAAGTGCCACCAATTTCATTTTAGTTGGTTTCGGGTATTTCCTAAGTCTATATCCATGATCATTCTTCCTATATATGATTGTCCATAGTCCCTTTCACCCTTCCCGTTACACACTATGGGAATGGGTTTACGGTGTTCACAACATCTACTACTACTGTATTTTTTAATTATATCTTTCTCTTAGATTGATCTCATTTAATTTTGTATCTTATTGAGTACTTGGACTACTGAACTAATATCACTGATGATATTGAACTAAATGCTTAACTTATTGATTATCCTTCTCTTAGGGTTTCTCATTATTCATTTACATACAATATTTCTTACATATTCAAATAGAAATCATGTGTATTGATATTATAATTCTGATTTGACATTTATCATATTTATGAATATCATAAATAGAATTCATAACTAAGGGAATGATATTTCTATTTACATGAGGTAGTATAACAACTCATTCACTTGATGACAAGGTTCTGAGCTAGAGTTTTCACATCTTGCAATCAAAATGTGTATGAATATAGAATAATATTCAACTACAAACTAGAACTATCAAATGAATTATTTCAATCAGCCATTTTGTATTGAATAAGACATTTATGTTTTTATAAGCATACTGATGAATGCATATTCATCATGATTTCATTGCATTTTATAGATTAGTTTTTCTAAATTTAGTTAGTTTTTTCTTGTTTTTTCTTAGTTTTGTGTTTTTGCTTTTGTACTTAAATATTAGGAACTTTGATAAATTTTCTCTCTCTTATGTAGGGAAAAGCAGAATTCAACTCAAGAGCATGATGAATGCCCTTCCCTAGATTCATTTCTCAAGTCCAGAAGAAACTGGGAAGGCTAAATGGAGCTATACATCACAACTCAAACAGATCATTGGGATACCAGGCTCCGTGATCAGAAATCATTCTGTCTATTCAAGACGTCCTCAAAGCATGAAATAGATCAACCAATGTCCTTCACTGATTGGATGATCAAAAGTCCTTCCTCAAAGTCAGTAAACTTTGATGATTTTTAGGGACAAAATGGTCAGTTAAACAACCCTCTTGGTCAGTCAATCCACCATAGCTAAACAACCCAAAGAAGACTCTAGTCAGAAGATCTACCTCACTAGTCAAACAACTAGAATGCATGCCTCCCAAGTTAGTAACCATCAACATTTTTAGACGCCCAAATGGTTGGTAGGTCCACTCCATGGGTTGAGCGACCCATCCATTCTCCAGGGAGTTCTTCAAAAAGATGATTGGCAGACTGGTCAACCAACCAAAAGCCCATTAGACATGCCTCCAAGTGGTTGGTTGGTCGACCAACCTACTTGGTCGCTCAACCAACGCAACAGATATGTTTCTTCTGTTTGAGTTGTGATGTATGGCTCCATTTAGTCGGTGGCCCAACATGAGTAAGAAAGTCATCCAAATAAAAGAGGATAAGACCTAATTTCTAGGGACGCCCACACTCAATTTAGAACCACAATTTGTAGTAAGAGACTAGAGGAGAAAGGAGGGAAGAATGTCATCTTTGCGGAGATCTTCCAAACAGTTGATGTTGGAGTAGATTTGTGTAGTCAGAGACCCCTGGCTACTCTTTTCTTCTCTTTTAGGGACCTACCTTCTCCATTCTCTTCTTTCATTTGTTATTTAGTTATTGACATGAGCAAGTATACTCACTTACTGGGGCATGGGGAGTATCCCTATTTCCTATACTTTGACTTAGTTGTTCTCAAACTCAATATTGTTAGTTTAATTGGAATGTGTTTCATTCAGTTATGTTGCTTGTTGATATATCTCTCAACTACCTTTTTTGATATACACATGAGCATTGAGATCACACTTAGTATTAGATCCTCTAATGGATGTGAAGATTTCTATATGTGATTACATAAGTAATTCTATAGGAAAATTGAGTCTTGATCTGTGGTTAATGAGAATTGAGTATGTAGGGAATTCAATCCTTGTATAACTTGTGCTTCAAAAGGGGGTAATTTTGCTTGGTCCTAATCTCATGAGCCAAGAATTAGTGAGTTGCAATGGTTAGGAAGAGTGTGTAGGTGATGGCACGAAATCCAAATCTCCTAGTGTTCCTCAATCATTGTTATCAACCTATTTTCAATCGCTTTCTTACATTGCAATCTTTTAACTCAACCATTAGATTACAATCACCCTCAACAATCAACTTCTAAATATTGTTCTCAATGATTGGTTCATCAATGATTTATTAAATACATCATTTGTTGGGTTCTACCCTTTGCTACACCATAATTGATTCGTCTACTTGTGTAGTTACAATTGTGAAAAAGGTTTTAAACCTAGGATAATCTATCTAATAGATTGTTTTGTGCAATAAAACTCACATAAAATTTTGGTACCATTGTCTTGGATAATAGAATAGACTTTGAACCCATGGTTTTAAACAATTATGATTTTTTCTTTTTAATTGATATTCACTCAATAGTACTTGAATTATTCCTCCTCATATCTTAATATTGTGAATTCCCTTTTCATGTTCTAGAGATGCATGTGATGCTCCCAAAGTGTTGATTCTAAGCCTTTCGAATTTTACCCAGAGATTGACAAAACCTACCACTGCCTGAGCCAACCATTCTGGAATAGGATGGAAAAGGAAGAGATCAACCACATGGTGTATTTGGCTCTTAAAGCCCAAAGAGAAACTCTTAATTGAGAATCAATAGCAACTATTGCCACAGAGAATAGAGCTAGATAAGTTGCCACCCTTGAATAAGAATAGAAGAAGCAGCTCAAGTAATTTCCTATCCTTAAATATATATTCATGCAAATCATTAGGTGGTACCTCCCTCTTCATTTCCTCATAGTTTGTGATCCACACAAAGTGAACACAATGCTACAAAGAAACACTTTTGCCAGTAATATAGGTGATAATGGTCAAAATCCAACTTGCAGCGGTTTGTCAACCTTTGTGCCTCAAGCAAGAATCCTGATGTATCTAAAGAACACCCTTAAAATTAGATAGTTCAAGTACACACTGGAAGATAAGGATAGGAGTCAGTACATCTCTTGGTGGATACAACATCGCGAAGTGGGAGGGTCTCCAATCTGAGTTTCTAGAGAAGTACTCCCTATGATCCCACTCCTACCAAATCAGGGGGAAGATCACATAGTTCTGAATGGTCCTGAGAGAGTCCCTAGTTGAGGCTTGGTAAAGGTTCAAGGATCTTCTTCATTATTGCATGCACCATGCAATCTCACATATTCAATTGATAGAGACATTCTATAGAGGAATTGATGGTGACACCAAGGATTTTCTAGATTATTCATCTGGAAAAAGTTTCATGTTTGAGAACTTTGACAGTGCATGGGAGGTTGTCCAAAGTGGTTTAGAAAACTTGCCTTGCTCCCGTTCTACCGGAGGGAAAGGAGATGCCTCAAGGTAGACAATGCAAATGACAATTCTAAATTCAAATCTATAGCAAAGTTCCTTAAAAAGTTATCCTTGAAGAAAAATAGTTTGGAGTTCTCTTACAATGCTATGAGATAAGAGGACAGTCACAACATTTATAGTAGTAGGTAAAGTCTATGAATCTTTTTTGTGAAACATGTAAGGTCCATGACCACTCCACTCTAATCTTCCATCTCTTGTATAATGTCATTGTGAACATCACCCACATATAAGATGAGGAAGGGGATATGGAAGATCTAAATTCCATCTACAATAACACAGTCAGGGTTACTACAACCCACACCAAGCTAGAAATCATCTTAGTTTCTGGTATAGAAATCCAATAGGAGAAGAGAATGCATCACAACAACGACCGCTCAAGTGAAAAACCAAGGTCGTAGTCCCCCTTGAGTTCCATTATAGTCAGTAAAAGAACTTCATGAACTAAGGATATTACATGGGGAAGTTTCATAATTGTGGGAACAACCAGGGGAAACACTTTCATAATCAAAACCCAGTGCACCAAAATTCCATACCCAACTATTCCAGCCATAAATGATGACAGTTTTTAGCCATTAGAAAAAATCTTTAGTCTCAGCAATCCATGATTGACAACAAATGAACTATGCATTCAAATAGGAAGGATTACAAAAAATCCATTAATTATTAATTGATCCAGCTTTTTGTCTCTCTACGCCCTCCTATGGGTACCTTTTCTTGGGCTTCCTAAGAATAATTCCAAGCATTCTAAGCAATTGATGTTCATTCTACACATTAAGGCAACATGTATGTGCCTCCTCCTCTAGTGACACCATCCACTATTCTTATTGATTTGAACAATGATGATACAATGATGGTTGAGAAGGAATTAGTACATGATATAATTGTTTATATTGATGCTACTAAAGATGTTGGTGGTGAGAAACTACATGTTGATTTTGTTGAGAAAGACATGTTGGTTTACAAGACAAGGCCTCCCTACCAAGAATGACTTTAGAAAACAAAGATGGATATTAGATTCAAGAAATTTAAGGAAGCTGTGAAGAAGCCTCATGTGGACATCCCCTTCTTGGATCCACTTTTTGAGATTTCAGCATGGCTAATCTGAAGTCTTTGTTAACCAAGAAGTATACCAATGAGGGGTGTGAAACTATAAAATTGGTAAGAAAAACTTCAAACATCATCTTCAATGAAATTCCTATGAAGAAAAACCATCCCAGATCCTTTGGGATTAGTTGTTATCTCAGTGGGAACAATTGTAGAAAGGGATTAAGTACTTTCATTTCCATCATGCCAGATAGTTTATGTCAGAGATTGGGATTCATCGAGTTGCTCCCTACTGCCATGATTATTTATATAGAAGATTCCTCCATGACTAAGCCCATGGGTGTAATAGAGAACCTTCATGTGAAGGTTGCCAAGTATGCTTATGTCCCTTGTGATGTTGTGATTATGGACATAACGGAGGATCTATGGTAACCTCTAATATTTGGTCACCAATTCCTCGATACATTCCAAGCTTTGATTGATGTAGAGGTGACACCATTCTTCTGAGGTCAGGGACAAATAAACTTGATTTTGAAGGTGTTTAATAGCTTGAAGGGCCCTAAAATTCATGAGGAATTCTTGTTACATGATTGTATTGACAATTTATCCCATATTAGACAAGATAGTGAAGTGACTAAAGACCCATTACATATAGTCATGACCATTCCATACATTTTAGATTTCACTGAAAAGAAGGTTTGCCAATTTTGGCTCAACATGGACACTATAAAGAGGAACCCAATGCTGAATTTCAAGACCTAAAGATGATACTTGTTGTACCCAGCTCACAAAATCCCCTTGGTGTGATCCTATGGTCACATGAAAAAATAGGAATAAAAGAAAATGATACTGTGATAAGGTTTCCAGAGTAGCCACTCAATTTTATATGTAAAACAATGAAAAATAGAGGTGGATGTTATAATTATAAGGGAAACACAAAGAACCTGGTTTTAACTCCACCCAAGGGCAGACAAGAAAGGTATGTATGATTTCAGATATTAGACTCAATGATCTTATAACCAATGGGGAAGGTGTTAACTCCCCCATATCACTCGATGATGGTAATGCATCCTATACTGTGATCTCAAATGAAAAAGAGGATGATCAAGGTTATCATTTAGGAAAAATAGCACATAGCTTTAAAAAGGAATTTTTTAATGAACCTTCTAGGATGAAGACGGCCATGGATTTCTCACCATTCCCCTGAAGGTCCTTATTTCTAGTATGTTAGGGTCATGATTTCCTAAGGATCTCCCATTATAGAGATCCATCATTTGGAGGTTGAGACCGATGCATAGGAAGAGAGAGAGAGAGCGCGAAATAGATTCAGTAGAGAAAGACTTAGATCTTTAAAAATAGTTTGTAGATATCAACACAGTACGAATATAGCAGAGAAAGTAGTAGTTATCATTGAGTATACTACCAACATTAATATTGTAGTTGGTTCTAGAGGAAATATCCTCAAGTCACATGCAATAGAAAATAAAAGGGAAGATAGTTTGATACTTTGGCTTCAAGAGGTTCAAAAAGGGGTCCAAAATACTATGGGTGTGGGAGTCTATTAACATTTAGGGTTTAATGTTTCCAGCTGGAAGAATCTGTAAGAGGCAATAGATTGTACCATTAGGTGTGGCCCTTAGATTGAGAAAATGAGCAGCGTGACATGTAGAAGATGGCTCTAATCCACTGGGTGGCTCGGGAAAGATAAATAATGTTTTCTTCTTTTAGATATTTTAGGAATGTTCTGCATAAAAATCATGGAAAGATTGATCCCAAATTAAAGTCAAATGAAACAATGAAGGAGAGGAAAATGGTATTATTTCATAATTATCATTCATTATTATCCACGAGATATGTCTTTTTTTCTAAAGAAAAGGACAACTGAATACATGTCAAAAAAAAGAATATTTTATTTAGGATAATTCAACTAGGTAATTTATGAAAAGGTCTTGTGAAAAAGCAGAATTGATGGTCAAATTGGACTAAAGTGTAGATAATATTTTTTAGTAGAAGGCCCTGATGTGGTATATAAAACCTCTATCTGGGTATAAGTGGGTGAGATGAATGATTAAATAAGTAGAAAATGTGGAAAAACATGAAAAGGGTGAAGAAAGTATAAGATGTGGAAAATGTATGAAATGTAGAAATGATCTCCATCATTAGCTATAGAAGCAACATTTATCATGAATTTTTTATTAGTGAGCAAAAATAGTGTGTAAATAGTTTGTCCCTTTCAAGGTATGGTTGGAGATGAGAGTGAGAATCACATGCTTGAGTCAAGTATGACCCCACATTTTTTTCACAAAAGGACAAAAGGTGGGACTCTCTAAATATGTTCCGATAAACCTTGTGGGGGGTAGAAAGTGTAGGCAATGTCTTTTCCTTTTTACATATGGATTATGAAATAGTCATTCATAAAAAAGTAAGATTGGGTGTAAACAATTTCTACAGAACAAGGGTAGCCTTCAACTAAGGCACATACCTATATATGACCAATCATTCATTCCCATGGAATTTTGATGGTCCATTTGAGGTTTATCAATCACAAAAGTGACTCCCATCATTTTTTCAGTTCTTAAACAATACATCTTTGGTTCTCTTACTAACTCATGCCATTGAATGTATCCATCAGTTGTTTGTTCCATTAACATATCCTGCATTGATAAAATTGGGCAACAAACAAATTTCTAGATTTAAGCTAACCTTCACGACTAGTGATTGTATAGGTTATTGGTCTTCCCCATAGAGTGTTTCCTATTTTCCTAAAAGGAAAGCTTCCAATTTATTATGTTTAATTCATTTTTGATATAATGATGTAACATTATAAATTTCTAGAGAATCATATTACTCAATGACGTATGTATTCAAGTTACAACCCTTGTGGATGAGATCATACGGATGTTAAGAGTACATATACATATTCTCATTAAGTCTCTGATCGGTTGTTATTATGGAAGGTTGATGGATAACAATGACACATAAGATTAGAGTGTGAGTTGGTTGATGACAAAATCTAAGTAGTCATGATATGGCGATATCAAACCAAGCTCATAGATACATGTTAGAGAACAGTGCATTAGACAGGCCCACCGTGAGACTGACACCTAGAAGTCATTACCATGGAAGTTATAGACAACTCTCACAGTGATGGTGGTGATTGTGGTTCTTAGACCTGAAATCACTCCACTTGTCACATGTTGTTGGGTACACTTTGACATCATCAAACACATTCTTGAAACATGGGTTGTTATAAGGATGATGATTGGGTGACTTTGACACATGGGGATTGACTCTGAGTCATAGATATGGAATTTTTCCCTCCTACTAAAGTGTGATGTCCTAGGCCTCTTGATTAGAGAGACTGGGAAATGTATGGCCATGCACATGTGAGTCAATATGTGATATTGAGCTTATATATATCTTAGATAGTCATCTCTTGGTTCAAGAAATAAAATTGAATAATATTGAGGGTGACCACTCCATTCCTCTAGTTCAATTTGGACATCAATTAAAATGGGATTGTACAACACTATAACACCATACACATATTGTAGGCTGAAGTTATTCCCCAATTTTCCATTCACTTGGGTGGCATTGGTGTGTGACTAGGCACCACTCACTACTTGTGGTGTCATAAGTTGTTATAGACATTCACTACCAATGTAATATTGGACATATAGGGTCACACACATAGGTCTCTCGACCTAGGAGAGGAGTTCAGATCTCAAATGATAGTTGAATTAAGTACTAAAGTGTTTAGGTATTTGATTCACACAATAAATAGGCTGATAGCACTGCCAAATGCCAATCTCAAGTGTTGAGACGGCCGTATGGAAGTGCAAAACGGCCATCTCAAGTGTCGAGATGGGCGTCTGGGGAGTTAGGCCTATTATGAGTTCTAATTTGCTAAGGAAATGACCCGACCAAATGGATTGGCTCGACTAGGGTCACCAGACCACCGTCTGGTGAACCGAGATAGTCATCTCGCGTCGGTGAGATGGTTTGGTTCAGCCAAGGGAAGTTTCTAGATATTTCCTAATTTGTTTGAGTTGCACACTACTTTTATGCAAGGAAAATAATATGGCATATTAATTGGAAACGAATTGCCAAATTTGAGTACAATTGGGAAACAACCAAACAGGCATCTGGGTTGTCCCAAATGACTGTCTGGCATGCCAGACGACTTTCTAGGTTGTTAGATGACCGTTTGGGTTGTCATAGGTTGCAAAAATTCTAGAATGTTTACGAAAATTTAAGATCTTTCACTCCCTTCCACTCCTACATCGATTGGGAACATGGACCCAAACCCCACCTATAAATAAAGGGGTATTGGGGGCTTCCCAGAGAACAACACAGACAATTGAGGAATAGTTAATCTGACAATTGTTATCCTCTCTAGTTGTGGTAACCATGAGAGCCCAGGCAAGTCCTACTCGACTAGGGAGGGATAGCCAAGGGAGAGAGCAATTGAGATCATAATTGTGGGAGAGCACGTTAGCGACTAGTACACCAACGGGATGAACGACTGCTTCCTGTCCAATCCAGTAGGATGACATGAGTTCTAGGCGGTCCATGTGGACTTCTCTAGAGGAGGGAGGCAGTTGTCTACAACTAGGAGGACAACATCAACCAGCAGTCTGTGACAAGAGGAGTTGTTGAAGAAGACACAGTTCTTGGCTGTAGTCTGTGGTGCAGACAAGGAGGCGCATTAGTCAAATGAGTTCCAATGCAACTAGGATTTAGAGTTGTGCATCTACAATGATGAGGATTGTCACTGGACTTGCTCTAGGACCAGATATATCCTTGAAATCCTCCTTTCCATATTATAGTTATTGACGCAATCTGCTGGATATGGGGAATATGGTAGATAATTTTTTGCTTCCACTGCCTGCTCTGTAGCCATATTTTGCTACAGTGATATCAGAGCTAACATCAATTTACTATATTATGGAATAAACAATATGATCAAATTGTGGTTTTGTAGTTCTATTATTGCATGCAATGGGAATAATATCTAGTCAAATTCAAACACCATGATTATCCCAAAACTATATATATATGTATATATATATATATATGCAGTTACGCACGTCACCCTAAAAGTAGTTTTGATGGTAGATGTGTAGCATACTTATGTCCAATAACCACTATATTCTATGCATGGTTGTGTGGTTGGTTTATCTATTTATATCGATCTACATACCGAGCCTCTATCTTATCTTCCCAACATAAAGTCAATTCATTCCTACCCTTTCTCTCCTCAAATGTAACTCAAGGTTTCTCCATAATTATGTAAAAGTAGGATATTTTATTTTTTTTTTCTGACAAAGATGAAGATGTCCCAAAGATGAGCCAATTGACTGAAGGACCTTGGAGGATAGGATAGACGAGTCAGACCGATCACCTAGTGGACCCAACCGATCCGTTGGAGGTCCCATCCGATGGTGGACAGAAGGATTAGATGACCAGTGAGACGACGTAAGAACTGACTAGGAGGCGAGTCGATCGCTTCAAGGGTTAAACCAATCAACCCAGATTGGCAAGCACATATCCTCATCAACAAAAGGTTTCTGCATGTGATGTAGACCTAGATGGCCAAAATTCCTTGTGGCTCCAAGGGAATACATTAGGATAGACATAACCATCGCTTTTGTTTATTGCATATTTTCATTGTGGGATATAACATGTA
Organism: Alisma plantago-aquatica; assembly: GCA_963693085.1. Taxonomy (NCBI): domain Eukaryota; kingdom Viridiplantae; phylum Streptophyta; class Magnoliopsida; order Alismatales; family Alismataceae; genus Alisma; species Alisma plantago-aquatica. The sequence goes on along the minus strand of OY856409.1, from coordinate 965,161,185 downwards.
TATGATATGTACTATATATGTGGTGATTAGATAAAATATACATATTAATACAAACCCCCTCAATTAAAATATTAAGTCTTAGATGCTTTCCAAAAATAGCACACATGAAAAGCTTGATCGACCAATGGTAGGTGATGCCAAAGTGTATTATGTTGTCTATCTCGTGGAAGTGTGATGGTAATGATGTAGGTTCCACCAAAGTGGGGTACATTGTTATCGTGTTGGTTTTTGGGTCAGGCATCACTGGTGATTCTTAGAGCATTTAAGCCCAGAAGCATGCAGATGATTATGACAAGGAGTTGTGCATATCATCTATCCAAGGGTTGCATATGATGCAGTTGGCATGATGGCCTACATAAATAGTCAAGTTGTGGGCCATCAACCAAAGCTAACTCATGACCTAATCAAATATGGATCTTGGCCCACTAGAATAGTGTACGTTGCAATATTCCAGATTGATATTGAAGGCTATTAATTTGAATAAAATAGTTGCAATAATAATTAAAGACCTAATTAATATCATCAAATTTTTTAATTCAAATCAAAAATGTTTTTTGATAAATGTAAATTTTCTCTTATAGAATCAAATGATGAAGGACAAACTTGATGGGAGAAATTTCCATGAATAGTTTTGGACTTTGAGAAGGGTCCTCAATGAAGAGTGCAAGCCCTATATCCTTGATAAACCGGTCCCTGAAATACATCCTCATGATGCACCTAGGGCACCTGTGGATGCTTACTGGATGCATGCCAATGATGCCTTAGATATAAAGTACCTTATGCTTAGTTGTGTGAACTATGATTTTCATGAACAATGTGAAGACATGAGTGTTCTTGAGTTGGTAACACATCTTAATAAAGTAACACTTGGTCTTGACAAGCAAGAAAGGGATTCTATCTTAAAGGTGATACTTGAGTCAAAGCTGATAGAGGAAACCTCAATAGAGAAACATGTGCTCGATATGATTGGACATGCGTACATCTTGAAGAAATGGGATTCACCTTGACCCAAGATTTTCCCACTGATATGATTCTAAGGACTATGACTAAATCATATTGTTGCTTTATTGCATGTTACCATGTGAATAATATGACTGGATAGATGTCAAACTTGCTTGCCATGTTGATTCATGCTGAAGCAAAATTGAAGAAGGACAAGCCCGTGATGGAGCGAGGCTGAGTCCAAGGATCAAAGTAAGAATGAGAAGAGTTCCGAGGTCAAGCCTAAATCCATGTCTTCAACACTCAGGATAAGGAGAAAGAAAAGTGTAAGAGGATGTCATCCTTTGTACTTGATGGCTTTTAGGAAGGAGAAGATGGGGATGGTGATCTCCACTTTAGGTATATACATCATAGAGATAAATCTATCTACTTCATCATCATGGGTATTAGATACTGGATGTGTATCTCACATATGTTCTCATATGCAGGACCTGAAAGGAAGTAGGCCTTTGTGAAAAGGTGAGGTGGAACTATTAGTTGTTAATGGCGCAAGATTTGTGGCCAGTGCAGTTGAAACCTATGGTATATCTATGCCCATGGGGCTTGTAATAGAGTTAAAGAACTACTATTAAGTACCTTCTATAAATAGTAATATCATTTCTATATCTTGTATGGAAAAGGATGCATTTGTATTCCATATTAAAAAATGGTCGATGTTCTATTTCAAAATATGGGATCTTTTATGGCAGTGCGCCTATGTCATATGGTCTTTATTTGTTAGATTTAAAGAAATATGTATATAATGTTAATACCAAAATATTAAAACTCAAAAACTCAAACAAAACATACCTTTGGCATTGTCATCTAGGGAATATAAATGACAATTGCATATCTAGACTCCATAAAGATGGTTATCTGGACTCTTTTGATTTTGAATCAATAGAGACATATGAATCTTGTTTGATGGGCTAGATGGCTAAGACCCCTTTCATTGGTAGCAATGAGAGGGCTAGTGATCTATTAAGACTTATACATATTGATGTGTGTGGACCTTTTAGAACAACCATTGGAGGTGGGTGTCAGTACTTCATTACCTTCACTGATGACTTCAGTAGGTATGGCTATGTTTATTTAATGAAGCATAAGTCAGAAACTCTTGAAAAGTTCAAGGAGTTTATGAATGATGTATAGAACCAACTTGGTAAAAGTATTAAGGCACTTCGTTCTGATCGAGATGGAGAATACTTAAACTAAGAGTTTGAGAACCTTCTAAGAGCCCATGGGATTGTATCCCAGTGGACTCTGTCTGGAACACCTCAGCATAATGGTGTATCAGGAAGAAGGAATCACACATTATTTAACATGGTACATTCTATGATGAGTTTAGTTAAGCTTCCAACTACTTTCTGGGGGTATGCTCTAGAAATCGCCACATTTACACTAAACTGAGTACCATCTAAATCTTTTGAAAAGACACCATATGAGATAGGGACTGGGAAGCATCCCAATATGTCTTCTATGAGGATTTGGGGATATGAAAATTATGTTAGAAAGATGCTTCATGAAAAGCTTGGTCCTAAATCTTATAAATTTTATTTTGTTGGATATCCTAAGGAAACTAAAGGATATTACTTTTATTCCATATCTGAAAACAAAGTGTTTGTTTTCAGAGATGATGTATTCCTAGAAAAAGAATCAATGGGAGAAAAGTGGAAATCGAAGAGGTTTGAGACCAATAAGAAAACATTGAACCAGTAGATGTACAATAGGAACAAAGAGAACCACAAAGTGTTGTGGAATCTCAAATTCCTCAAGTAACATAGGAACCTCATAGATCCAATAGGACATGCCATGATCCTAAAAGATATGGATATCTTATAACTGAGGAAGGCAATGAATGTTCATAGATGATGAGACAATATCCTATAAAGATGCCATTAGGGGACCAGAGTCTGAGAAATGTCTTGAGGCCATGAGATATGAGATGGAATCCATGTATACCAACAAAGTATGGACTTTGATGGACCCACCTAAAGGGGTAAAATCCATAGGGTGCAAGTGGGTATTCAAGAAGAAGGCTGACATGGATGGAGAAGTTCAAACATATAAGGGTAGATTGTTTGTAAAGGGTTTCAGACAAATTCAAGATGTTAACTATGACAAAACTTTTTCTCCATTGGCCATGGTTAAGTCCATCAAGATCATGCTTGTTATTACAACCTATCTTGACTATGAGATTTGTCAAATGGATGTTATAACCACATTCTTTAATGGGAATCTTGTTGAGGATGCTTACATGACACAGTCTGAGGGTATTATAGATCCAAAGTTTGCAAATAAAGTTTGTAAGCTACAAAGGTCAATCTATGGATTGAAGCAAGCATCTCAGAGCTGGAATCTTCATTCTCATGAGACATTCAAATAGTTTGGCTTTACTCAAAATGAAGATGAACCATGTGTGTACAAGAAGGTTAGTGGGAGCATAGTGACATTCCTCATATTGTATGTAGATGATATACTTTTGATGGGGAATGACATCCCTTCTTCACAAAAGGTAAAGACATGGCTAGGAAATACATTCTCTATGAAAGACTTGGGAGAAGCATCCTACATCTTGGGGATAAAGATCTATAGAGATAGATCCAGAAGGCTATTTAAACTAAGTCAAATCACATACATTGACAAAGTATTGAAGAAGTTCAACATGGATAACTCAAAGAGAGGAAACCTGCTTATGTCCCCATCTCTAGAGCTTAATGTCACAGTTCTTGTGAAGAAAGGGAAAGTATGAGACTGATTCCATATGCCTCAACAATTGGATCAATCATGTATGCAATGTTATGTACCCATCCAAACATCTCGTATGCCTTGAGCATGGACATTCACTGCCAACGTATTATGGGACCTATAGGGTCACACACATAGGTCTTGGCCTATAAGAGGAGTTCAGATATCAAATGCCAGTTGACTTAAGTACTAAAGTGTTTAGGTGTTTGATTCATGTAACAAATAGGCTAAAAGCACTGACAAACACCCATCTCAAACGTTGAGATGGTCATTTGGAAGTGCAAAACGGACATCTCAAGTGTTGAGATGGGTGTCTGGAGAGTCAGGCCTATTATGAGCTCAAATTGGCTAAGAAATTGAATCAACCAAATGGACCGGCTCGACTCTGGTCACCAGACGATAGTCTGGGTGAGCCGATATGTCCGTATCGCATGGGCGAGATGGTCTGTTTGGCTGAGGGAAGGTTTTAGATATATCCTAATTCATTTGAGTTGCTCACTGCTTGTTGTGCAAGAAAATTAATATCGGATATTAATTAGAAACGAATTGCCAAATTTGTGTACAACTAGAAAATAGCCAAATGCCTGTCTAGGTTGTGCCAAACAACAATATGGGTTGCCAAAAGACTATCTGGGTTGTTGCAGCTTATGAAAAATTGAGATCTTCCTGTCCCTTCCACTCCCACATTGATTGGGAACTTGAAACCAAACCTCGCCTATAAATAGAGGGGTATTGGGGGCTTCCCAAAGCAAAACACAGACAATTGAGAAACAATTGCTCTGAAAAATATTATCCTCTCTGGTTGTGGTAATCATGAGAGTCTAGACAAGTCCTACCCAACTAGGGATGGAAAACCGAGAGAGAGCAACTAAGGTCATTGTTGTGGGAGAGAAAGTTGGTGACTAGTACATCAATGGGAGGGACGATTCCTTCCTATCCAGTCCAACAAGATGACATGAGTTCTAGGTGGTCCATGTGGACTTCTCTAGAGGAAGGAGGTCATTGTCTACCACTAGGAGGACAACATTAACCAACAGTCCATGACAAGAGGAGTTGCTGAAAAAGACTAGGTTCATGGATGCAGTCTATGGTGCAGATCATGAGGCGCAACTGTCAAACGAGTCCTAGTTCAACTAGGATTTAGATTTGCACACCTACAATGATGAGTATTATCACTGGACTTTCTCTAAGACTAGGTATATTCTCAAAACCATCCTTTCCATATTATAGTTATTGATGTGATCCATTGGTTATGGTGAATATGATAAATAAATTCTTTATTTCTATTTCCTACTCTATAATCATATTTCCCTATAGTTCGAATGCTTGCCCAGACATAGGGCTTTATGGTTGGAAAGAAAGGCACCTATGCATGGTTGGGATTTTGGTCTACTTTAAGGTCTTGGTCTAGGATCCAAAAGAGATTTGGAATGTGGAGTTGGATTAGTTTAAGGTCATAGTTCATGACCCAAAAGAGATTGGAAGATAAAGCAAATGATTGTTCTAGTTTTAGGTCATGATCAAGGTCCTAAACTAGATTGAAATATATTGGTCCAGTTTAGGTCAAAGTTCAAGATCCAAAATATATGGCAAGATAAAGTACATGATTGGTCCAATTTTAGGTGATGGTCTAGGACCCAAAAGATTTGATATTGGATGTGGTCAAGTATAACGAACCAAAATAAGAATATTACCCTATTCCATGATTAGAAATATAGTAAGGTTGGTTTCTTAGATTTGACCAAACAAGGCTAAAAATTAAAACATATTTACATAATGACTTAATTATGTGTCAACATGTAAATAAAATCATGAAATATGTTACATATATTTTCTTTAATAACATAATGGATAAATAAAATGATTAATATGCTTTGATGTAACAATTGGAAATTCCATGTCCATAAATATTAATAATGATGTATTATTTAAATAAATATGGAATTAATAGACGAAATATGTTAAATACAATAAAATGTGGAATTTCATGTAAAAAATATAAGATAGATTTTTTAGAAATAATGTGAAGAGAATAACATTTAATTTAATTGAGGATGATAATAAAGATATAATATTTTTGTAAATATAATGGTAAAGAGAAAAATATCCAAATGGTGCAATAACTCATAAATTTAATTTCCCAAAAGTAAAATGTAATGGAAAATTTGTGTTCCTTTGGTCCAAATTAGCTTGATTTCCAAGTTTTACATTATTTGAACATTTCTAGATGCGTTGATTTTATTAAGGAGGGAAAATGTAAGTTGAACTCCAGCATATTAAATGATAAAATAAATGATTTCAAAAGTGGAATCTAGTGAGTAAAGTAATTATCTCCTTTTATTGGCCATAGAAGTTTATTACTTATTGATGAGAAATTTAACCTTTATTGAGAAACTTAAGTTGTTATGTTTTTGGAAGAATTCTAATAAAAGACTAAGAAGACATTTCAATGAAAATCAATATAAGATATGATGTGGATTTTAAGTAATGTGTAAAAAAATAGGTAACCTTAGTTACTGCTTTATAAAATATATTTATACAATTATGTCATGATTCAGTAAACAAACCCAATAATACTTACAAGGCATCTATAAATATATATTATGATGTACATATACATGAATTAATGAAAAAAACATGCATAGACATCTAATTAAATATCAATAGGACAATTTTTCTTGTCTTTGACTTACAAATGGCTTTACGAAAACTAGTACATCATTTGCTGTAAATGTGAGAAATTGTTCTTCACAAAAGATTTCTAATAAAATTCTCATTTCTAAATATGGTGATTATATATGGAATTTAATGAATTTATCCCATTTAATACAATGTATGAATTTCATAAAAATATAACTTTTTATCTCTCTCTCTTATTTATATAAAAATGGCATGTAGGTCGAATTATCCTCTCTAGCCTACCGTACAGGAATTTGACTCCCATTATGAAGTTTACATTCCATTGAAAATATGTCACAACATAAAACACATCTAAAAAATAAATAAATACCAGTTGAAAAACTATAAAAATATTATTTGTATGATTTTCTTAACAAAAGTATACCACTTTCCTCCATAATTCTTAATAATTGAAAATTTCTCAATCTGGTAATCTCATCATCATTATTTTGATTCAAGAAAATTTAAAAAAAATGATATACTACAAATACCATGGATATCTTCACATGTTTACTCCTATAATCTAATGATATAATCAAATTTGTGATATGCAAGTTTACGATAGTTTTGGAAATATTGGAAATAAACACTAGAATCTAATTTTACATTAATTAAATAGATACCTTTTTCCGAGAAGGAAATTATAGTACACATACATAATGGAAAATTTGGATGACCATATGTATTAAAGAGATATAAAAAGGATATATTTCACTAATCAATAGTTAATTTCTAAAGGATCAAATAAATCAAATAAAACAATGGAATACACATTGTGATAATATTTATTTACAAAAACACAAAAAATAACTACTAATATTAAATATTCCACAATACAATCTTAAAAAATTAATGTCAAACTTGGAGTAATATTATGTTAGTTTCTCTATTTATGATATTCCATGTCAATTGAATAATTCTAAGTTGCCATAAATAAATTTTAAAAATAAATTATCACGATGATGCTAAAAGGACACAAATAAATTAAATGACTTATTAAATAGTTTCAAAATAAGAAAGCTATTTTAACTTTGTATTATACACATCATAATTAGACTACATGCCAAATTTACTTTGTTTAGTTAATGTTTGTTTCCTCCGATAAAATATAAAACAAAGGATTAAATACTAATATATAAGGGAACATTGTTTCTTTAGTTGGGATGTATTTTCCTAAAGATTTCCTATTACACTAAATTTTATGTCCGCAAAAAGAAACCTGTCAGACAACAACCTTTGACTCTTGTTCTTGGTTCTATAAAAGCTCTCGTCTCCTTTCTCTATTCGCTACCCTATTTAAGTCGGTGTTATACGGAAGGTTGCTCACACTTTTATCTTCTCTTCTCCCTTCCTTATTCTTCCCTCAACCATGACCATGAAGCAACACCTCCTACCATCATGATGTACTCTTTATAAAAAAGCATAGAACACCATTGAAGCATCATGTTTGTAGTGTTCAAACTATGCTCTACTAGCTCTAACATTTGCCCTTGGTTCTTTTCCCCATGAAATTGGACTATTCAGAGAACTTCATTACAATACAAGATGACTTATGCAAAAGACATAAGAGTACCTACAATAAGCTACGACCACCACAACTCATAATTAACCTACAACTTAAATATTTTGAATAGTTTAGGCAACTTGGACTCATGGGTGATTACAAACTTGAACCAAACCCTCAACTTTCCTTGATCCCTTTGACGTCCATCAAAATTTTGAAGACAACTATTGATATGTAGTCATGTCTTCTTCTCCAAAAATGATCAAGAATATGAAGATCTTACTCCAGGTGACTAGTCAATGTTTAACCTTGTTTGTGACCGTAGCAGATCATGAGTGTATATTTGGCTAAGTCTAGTTTCAGCCCAACTTGTTATAGATCATATGTCTTCATCTCCAAGGCAATAGGTTAGTATTTCTTTTCATAATTTTAATTCATTAAGATTTTAGTTAAGTAGAGAAATAAAAACAAGAATGAAATATTGAGATCCTAATTCAAATAAGATATAATGAATATAGGTTGGTGTGTCCCTTACCATGATCTTGTATTGGATATTTAGGATTTCAACTAAGGTATGTGAATCTTTCTTGAATTATCAAGGCAATACTATATTCACGAACAAATTTTCACATGATTTATTCTTGGTTAAAACTTGTTCATCTTTGAATAAACCTACCTATTTCCTTGCTACTTCTTGATTTATTATTGATACCATGAGATTCTACTGTTGAAGGTCATCTGGTCTATTTATTGAGATAATCTCATTCTCTTATTTGAATCATATTGATGATGAATGAAATTATATATCACTTTTATATATTGTGTGCACCTCTCTGCCCAGGGTGCACATTTCCATCCAACTTAGGCTTGACATTTATAGGTCTCGACCCTATATAAATAAAAGTGGTCTAGTTGTTTACATGCACTATTTATGAATTATTATTGTTGCTATATGGCAATATTTTCTTTTATTAATCATATCTCTATTATAATGTCTCATCTTTTGGCCTGATATATCCTCTTGGAACTTCTTCTTTTGGACATTTTCTTTATTTGATATCATGCATTGTCTTCCCACTGTCTTACGTCTTGCCTAGTTATTAGTTACTGCACATATTCAATCTATGTTGACGTCCTTTCTCTTTATTTTCCTCCTACTAGGTTTTGTTGTTCAACCTATCATCACCATAGGCATAAGACATAGAAGACATCATGTTGTATTTCCTTGTTCCAAAAAATCAATTTTGGAAGCCATTAGTTTTGTCCCTTATTTCCTTTTACAGAATAAATTTATTTTATTTATTTTATTTTCCAACAGACTTCTGGTTTTCATTTATTGAGTCTATTTGAGTCTGTTGATAGTGTTAAGGCAGCAACAATTACCCTCTCTTTGACTACAATTGAAACCACCAATAACCTTAACAATTAAGATGCACCTTGGAAAGACCAATAATTGTAAGTTGAAGGTAGCAACAATTACCCTCTGTTTGACTACCACTAAAGCCACCAATTAACTTTGTCAATTAGTACACATGTTGGGAAGACCAACAATTGTAAGTTTAAGACAGCAGTGGTTACTCTCTCTTTGACTATCATTATAACTGTTCATTAACCGTGGCAATTAAAATACACGTTGGGAAGAGCAACAATTGCAATGTGGGCAACTTTTATGGACTGTTACCACGGCCGGCTCAGCCAAGACTCTCTCTATATAAGAAGATATTGTTCTCCATTGAATATATACCATATACCAATACACCAATATGCGAACACACAGAGATCCAAATAAACACAGTTGCATACACTGAGAGATAAAGTTTTTCATGTTCTGATTTCTTCTAAAATTAAAACATATCTATATAATGACTTAATTATGTGCCAACATGTAAATTAGTTCATAAAATATGGTATATATATTTTCTTTAATAACATAATGACTAAAAGAATTGAATAATAAGATTTGGATTAACAATTGGTAAATCCACATCCATAAATCTTAATAATGTTCTATTACTTAAATAAGCATGGAATTAATAGACTAAATATGATAAATGTTGTAAAATGTAGAATTTTGTGTAAAAATATAAGATAGCTCTTTTGGCAACAATGTGAAGATAATAACATTATATTTAATCAATGATGATAGTAAAGATATAATATTTTGATAAATATAATGGTAATGAGATAAATATCCAAATGGTGTCATATCTCATAAAAGAAAATCCCATAAGTGAAATGTAAAGGAAATTTTGTGTTCCTTGGGTCCCAATTAGCTTGATTTCCAAGTTTTACTTTATTTGAACAATTCTAAATGCCTTAATTTTATTAAGAAGGAAAATGTAAGTTGAACTCCAACATGTGAAATGATAAAATAAATGACTTCAAAAGTGGAATTGAAAGTAATTTTCTCCTTTTTATTGGCCATAGAAGTTGATTTTTTTTTTATGAGAAAATTAACCTTTTATTGGAAGAGTTAAACTATTATTTCTTAGAAGAATTATGATAAAAGTCTAAGTAGACATTTGAAAGAAAAGCAATATAAGAATTGTTGTGGTTTGCAGCAATGTAACAAAATAGATAACTTAGTTTCTACTTTATAAAATATATTGATACACTTATGTCATGATTTAGTAAAAAAACCCAGTAATAATTACAAGGTGTGTAGCAATATATATTATGATATACATATATATAAAATCATGTTAAAAATATGCATATACCTATAATTTAATATTAATAGGACAATTTGTCTTGTCTTTGACAAACACATGACTTTAGGGAAACTAGTGCATCATTTGTAGTACATGTGTGAAATTGTTCATCATAATAGAATTCTAACAAAATTTTCATTTCTAAATACAGTGATTGCATATAGAATTTAATGACATTGTACCATTTAATACGATATATGAATTTCACAAAAATCTAACTTGGTATCTCTCTTTTATATATAAAAATGACCTGTATGTAGAATTATCCTCTCTAGCCTACCGTATAGGAATTTGATTCCCATTGTGAAAATTACATTGCATTGGAAATATGTTGTATCATAAAACACATCTAAAAAATACATGAATACTAGTTGAACAACTATAACAATATTTTTTGCACGCTTGTCTCACAAAAAGTTTACAACTTTCCTACTTAACTCTTTAAAATTGAAAATTTGTCAATTTGGTAATATCATTGTCATTATTTTGATTCAAGAAAATTAAAAAAAAATGTTATACTATAAATACCATGAATATCACACATGCTTCCTCTTATAAGATAGTGATATAATCAAATTTGTGATATGAAAGTTTAGAATAATTTTCTAAAGATCGAAATAAACACTAGAATCTAATTTTACATTAATTAAATAGATACCTTTTTTCTAGAAGGAAATTGTATTACACATACATAATGGAAAATTAGTGTGACAATATGTATTTAAAGAGATATAAAAAGGATATATCTCCCTCATCAGTAGATATTTTCTAAAGGATCATATAAACCAAATATAGCAACAAAATATGTATTGTAATAATATCTATTTACTAAAACACCAAAATATCTTTATACATTAAATATTACACTAAATAATATAGAAAAAAATAATGTTAAACTTGGATTTCTATTATACTATTTTCTCTATTTATGATATTCCAAGTCAATTGGATAGTTCTAAGTTGCCATAAATAAATTATAAGAAAAATTTATCATTTTGATGCTAAAAGGACATATATAAATTAATGACTTATTACATAGTTTCAAAAAAAGAAAGATACTTTAACATTGTATTATACACATCATAATTAGACTACATGTCAAATTTACTTCATTTAGTTGATGTTTGTTTCCTCAAACAAGATATAAAACAAAGGATTAAAATACTAGTATACTAGTATACTCTATCCGACTACAGTACCCCGAGTGGTAAGAGCTCGGTAAGTCCCAATGAAGGACATGGGTATGAACCACGATCAAAAGACACTCTGTGAATGGCATTTCACGCTGATTGGGTGCGTGAGGGGGGTGACCGGACCTCACCCTCTTAGGACCGCTAGAGTTTATCATGTTGGGATTGGTCTAGTAGTGGCCCTGCCTGGGGTGTATTATCTCATAAATAAATAAAAAAAATTGCTGCTTTAGTTAGGTTAGATTTCCTATTATGCAGCATTTCATATCCACAAAAAGAAACCAGTCATACAACAACCTTTGACTCTTATTCTTCATTCTATAAAAACTCTCACCTCCTTTCTCTATCGACAACCTTATTTAAGTTAGTGCTATGTGTAATGAACCAAAACCTTGAACCCTACCCTATTCCATGTTAGAAATGTAGTGAGTTTAGTTCCTTAGATTTGGCCAAACAAGGATAAAATCTAAAACATATTTTAAAAAATAAACTAATTATGTGTCAACATGTAAATAAAATAATGCAATATGTTACATATATTTTCTTGAGCTAACATTATGGCTAAATAAAAATGAATAATATGCTTTGGAGTAACAAGTGGTAATTCCTATTCACAAATAATAATTATAATGTCCTATAATTTAAATAAATATGGAAATAATGGCCATAAAATGTAAAATAAGAAAAATGTAGAATTTATTGCATAATAATAATAAATCACTCTTTCAAAATTACAATGAAGATAATAAGACCCAATTGAGTGAATTCTTATAATAAAGGTATAATGTTTTGATAAACATAATGCTAATAAGACAAACATTACAAATGGTGCCATAACTCATAAAAGGATATTTAAAAAGTAAAATATAATAGTAAATATGTGTCCCTTGGGTCCCCATTGCCTTAGGTGCCAAGTTTCACATTGTTTGTATAACAATAACTATCTTAATTCTATTTGGAAACTAAAATAAGAATATGAGCAAAAAATGGTCAATAAATTTGTAAAAACCAAGTCTCTACTATTAAACATGATAAACAAATACATCAAATGTGTGGCTGCGAAAGAAATAAAACTTGACTTTATTCAAAATGTATAAAGAGTACATTACAAAATTTCCATAAAGGAAGTACAAATTTATACAAAACATAGGATCTAGGTAGAGGAAGACTTAGACTAAGCCAATATTGTCTCCAAACAAAACAACTTAACATATAAAGACAACTATTAACATGCAAGCTATATGTTCCTTTTCTTCTTGTCCTATCCTTAGCCTTAGGTTCACCAAGCTTCAGTTGCGCACTCTGATCCTATACCTGGATGGTTGGGATCATCCAGTAAAAGAAGGATAAAAGTATGTGTCAATCAAAAGGAATAGGAAAAGTAATAGTCAACAACATTGCATAATAAAAGATTCTCTAAGCTACAAGATTTTAAGAGAATGAGACAAATATTCAAATAAGAAATAGAAAACTGTCATAATCAATCACCACAATATCAATCACATAGCATGAATATATTAATACACAAAGTCATCTCAATGTAGGGTGAGGCACCTACCGGACCTCACCAGTGGAAGGGGGACTAAAACCCCAATGCCTATATAAAGTGGAAGGGGGACTAAAACCCCAGTGCCTAATTTAAAATGGCAGGGGGACTAAAACCCCAGTTCCCGACAGGAGGACTAAAACCTCAGTGCCCTATGGGTGGTTTGTACTCATGTACACTACATTGTCATTTGGCCTAAAATACATCATGCTTAGTAGTTCACTTGGAAGTAGTGGAAATATAAAAGTAACATTTGCATCATAGCATTGGGGAATAAAACCCATGAATAATCTCAATAAATGGATGAGCCAACATTGGCCATAGTAAGATCCAAGAGTTACAATTAAATGAGACACATAGGAAATAGAATAATCACATAGTAACAAGCCAAATAAAGACATGTAGAAGGATAACAAGGCTAGCACATTATGAAGGTAGGGATGGATAAAAGCCCAACATAAGGATAGGTGTGATTTGCACATATACATTCCACATTCATCGTTCATTGGTAAATAAGTTTCACATGCACCAATAGATTTCACATACATACATATGATTCACATACAAATAAGGTCCACACATAGGAGTCACATACCTTAGTTTCAATTCATTACCATCACATTCACCAATCTGATTGTATCCAATTCCATATTTCCCTAGTTGCAACCATTACACATGTATTAGTATTTATAAGGCTTAAAGCATAGGAAAACCCTAATTTTGGAACTTTTATTCAAAACCACGATTTAAGGTTCAAAACCTAGTCTAACATATTAGTCATATTCTCCTGAATAAGAAAACATATTTTATTACCCAAATTGGAGTTAAAATGAATTAATTATGTATTTTAGAACATTTTATACACTTAAAAAGGCATTCAAAGAAAACTTCGAAAAAGGAATCCAAATCATGACTCAAAAACTTCAAAATCGAATTTTAAATTATAAATCCTTTCCATTGACTATTTATTTGCATTTTTCTGAACATAGATCGATTTACTATGAATTAAGTAAAATCGGCCAATCAGAATGCAAGAAAACCATAGCGTGAAAATAATTTAAATGAAAATGTAAATCAATGTAAATAGTAGGTGAGATGACTAAAATGCCTTTGCATATAAAATGAAATCGATTGAAACACCAAGGGCAGTACTGTCATCCGTATGTAACAAACCTTGCAAGCGAGAAACAAGACTCAAGGTGCAATTATGCGATTTCTCATGCGTATAAGATTGACTGGTCAGAGGGGCGAGGGTTGCCCTCGTCATTTACTGACCAGGCATCTACCTGCTCTCGCGATGGCACTGGAGCGAGCAATTGGAGCTCGGGCTCCATTGCTCTAGACCACTTCCCTGTGGGTTGTCCCAAGCTGAGACCGGGAAGTTGTTCCTCGACGCCACGCAGTCAGAGGGAGCTCAAAAATGCACCAAGGCATGCTCAGGAGCAACGGAAGAAGGCCCAACTTGACTGGAAACAGGGGAAAGGAGAGGGACAGTGGAACCACCCGACAAAGCCACGAAAAATGAAACTGATGACGCCCATGAATTCTCGGGGTCAAGATGATTCGAAAACATGCGCTTTCGACAGAGGAGAAGCACCAGAATTCAGAAAAGCTTGGCGCCGGCGGCGGCTCTACGGTGGCCCTATAGGACCAGGAAAACGGAGGCGTTGCAAGGCAAGGTGATCAAATGGAATTGGAGGACAAGCATCGAGGATGCTTACCTAGACACCAATTGAACAGAGGTGGTTGGAGGTGCGAGCAGTAGGCCGAGGTAGCAGTAACTGAAGACAGAGTAGGTCAGGGTGTCTCGGGCAAGGAGAGGTGAAATTGGAGGGAGAGGAGGAAGGCTTGAAGCCTGAGGGTCGTTTCTCAACCCTTAAACAGTCGTGAGGAAGGGTCTACACCCTCTGTGCAAGACCGGCAGAGAGTGGGGAGAAGAAGCAACTTGGGCGTTTCTTGTAGAAGCCACCACAATGGCTGATCAAGGAATCACATGTACCGACGATGTGAGATGAAGCCAAAGGGACATGAATCGCATGAAACAGTGGGCAAGAGAGGGAGAGCGGGGTCAAGAAGGGTACAACGGCTCACCTATTCAGTTGCGGGAGGTAGAAGAAGGTGTCCGGGCCGTTAAATCAAAGGGCGATCAACGCGGAGTCATCTGATCAGGTGTCCATGATGGACCCCAGGTGTGTGACAGTTAAAATTGGCCCAACTATAGCGTTTCACATCCATTTAATGAAATCGATTAAAATCCCATAGTTATACTTTATTAAAAGCTTATAAAATGGATTTGAAGGGTCAAATGAAGTCTAAAAGCCACCAAATTTTAACCACATGCACAAATTAATGTGTAGAACAATGCTATGCAATTACTTTCTCATTTTATACATAATATGGCCCTTAATAAATATATTGCTCATTAAAGTGTATATTAATATATTAAAATGAATGAGTTATATGAAAAGGCTTCTTTTAATGGATTGCATGAGGGAATTTTGAGATATCCATCCATAATTAATTTTAAGAACACGGACTCATTTTTATATTCTATTTTGATATATTATTATCATTTTTTAGGAGAGAGAAGGAAATTAGGTTAATATACTCATTGATTAACTCAAATACACATTATTACTAATATATTTATCCAAAAAGCTCCAAATAAACATTATCCACTTATTATCTCTCATGAAACTCCATTTTGCATTATTAGTCCTTAATTATTACCTTAAGTGGGTTATTTGTGCAAACACCCCTTTATTATCATAAATGTGGGCAAATATGGAATTTCACCATCATTAATGCTCAAATTGCACATAGAGTCCAAAAATGATCCAAAAGGATGGGAAATTTATGAAAAAGGTCCAAATGAACTAGAAGGCAAAGAAAATCTCAAGAGTGGGTAAATTGCAGGGAAGATCCTAGATTTCAGTATGTTACAGCACTCCACCCCTTAAAGAGGATTTCGTCCCTGAAATCACAACAAGAGGGAAGAGAGGGTGAGTGTGTAACATCCCAACCTTAAACAACTAGGTGGGTATTAAAAGCTCTACACATAAGCCAAGTCTTACTAAGGTTTCCACAAAAACCTATAACCTTTTATCAAACTCAACATAATTAACATTTTTTCCTTATTAGCATAATCTCCATCATGAAGAGGCATCATATTTATTATTCCAACACTTGTGCCACATTTTATTGAAAATAATTACATCTCAATATTATATCATGTGTGTTTCCCTCATCAATGGTTTTAAGCACAATTAGGGTTTACTAAGCCATTTCAACATTAATTAATGTATTAGGTAAAAAACCTTAATAACATGAATTCATTTACAATTATCCTCTTAAAACTATCATGTAGAATTATCACAAATTATTTTGTAGAAAAAGTTAATATTATCCAACAAGTTATTAAGCCTATAATAATTCCAAATATTGTTCATATTGTACATTGTCATATCATCTTTCATACTCATATCCATGACATCATTAATCATTTTTGTCCATTACACATCATCTTATAAATTATACATATTTTAATTCACATTAGGAATTTATGAATATTTATGTGAATCCAATTATTCATTATCATGTTTGAGTCATTATATGCATTTTAGTGAATAGGATGTAACTCATTAAATATTAATGAATTAATTCATATATCAAGTTATGATGAGGTGTTCATTAGAGAACAAGGTGATATACCTTACATATATTGATAACTTTGTGACCATAATCCATTTATATGTATCAAGGTGTATTATGTGATGATGACACCTAATGTCACTAATGTATCATGAAAGGCATTAAACATATATATATGTATATGTTTTCAAGGCTATATGATTACATATTAGGGTTTAGGTCAGCATGATCATTACATGTTAAAGCATCCTTAGGGTGCATTATCCATACACATTTTACCATTAGGGTGGCATAGTCAACGTTATGTATATTCACAATTAGTAATGAGTAACTCATTATTATGTGAATCAATAATATGTGAAGGTTCAAGCATATTAACTATCTCTATATGACTTACTACATATTCACGTGTGTTTAAACAAACAAGTTAAAGTATAATGTGCTTGGTAAATTCTTGTTCACATAAGTTATTATGTACATATGTCCACATAGATAGGGTTTCTAACTCCAAAGGTATTTGATTTTGCTTTTAATTGGGATTCCATCCCCCTAAAAAGGGATTTCATCCTCAAAATCAGATTTGCAAAACCAAATAGGGTACTAACACCATTACCCTCACTCCACCCCTTAAAAGGGTCAACTAAGTCAAACTAAGCTAAGGGTAAAAGTGTAGATAAAACTCAACACTAAAAGGATTTACTAACCAAGCTTCAGGGTGCAACATAGGGTACACTAAACCCTAAACATAGAAGTATAAGGTATTTAAGGATGATTTTTGTGTAAGAGATAAAATCATCACTTATTGTTTTCCTAAGGTATTCAACAATTAGGCAACATGCCCAAAGATAGACTATTTCGAGCTGTCTGTATCAGATCAGGCCAGGCCAGGTCATATGAGCTCAGGAGTCCTCGTTACCAAGCTAGTGGGGCAGAGGAAAATATTTCCATCCCCCAAGCTCTGACCCTTTCTAGACACCATCACTTCAATGTATTGCTCTAGTAGCTTCTCAATAGACAATTCACCCAAAGTTGATCGATTTTATTTCTTATTATGAAATTTTTATGATCCTAAATCAAACTTTCATCACAAGTCAACTCTAAGGTGAAAAACTTACTAAAGGAAACTACATATGGTAAGGGTTCTATCTAGGAGACAATTTGAATTAGTCAAGAATCTGACTACCTTGATGCTCTGATACCATGCTATAAAGACCAAGTCTCTACTATCAAACATGATAAACAAATACATCAAATGTGTGGCAGCAAAAGAAATAAAACTTGACTTTATTCAAAATGTATAAAGAGTACATTACAAAATTTCCATAAAGGAAGTACAACTTTATACAAAACATAGGATCTAGGTAGAGGAAGACTTAGAATAAGCCAATATTGTCTCCAAACAAAACAACTTAACGTATAAAGACAACTATGAACATGCAAGCTATATGTTCCTTTTCTTCTTGTCCTATCCTTAGCCTTAGGTTCAGCAAGCTTCAGGTGCGCACTCTGATCCTATACCTGGATGGTTGGGATCATCCAGAAAAAGAAGGATAAAAGTATGTGTCAATCAAAAGGAATAGGACAAGTAATAGTCAACAACATTGCATAATAAAAGATTCTCTAAGATACATGATTTTAAGAGAATGAGACAATTATTCAAATGAGAAATAGAGAACTACCATAATCAATCACCACAATATCAATCACATAGCATGAATATATTAAGACACAAAGTCATCTCAATGTAGGGTGAGGCACCTACCGGACCTCACCAGTGGCAGGGGGACTAAAACCCGAGTGCCTATACAAAGTGGCAGGGAGACTAAAACCCCAGTGCCTAATATAAAATGGCAGGGGGACTAAAACCCCAGTGCCTAGCAGGAGGACTAAAACCTCAGTGCCCTATGGGTGGTTTGTACTCATGTACACTACATTGTCATTTGGCCTAAAATACATCATGCTTAGTAGTTCACTTGGCAGTAGTGGAAATATAAAAGTAACATTTGCATCATAGCATTGGGGAATAAAACCCATGAATAATCTCAATAAATGGATGAGCCAACATTGGCCATAGCAAGATCCAAGAGTTACAATTAAATGAGCCACATAGGCAATATAAGCATCACATAGTAATGAGCCAAATAAAAACATGTACAAGGATAACAAGGCTAGCACATTATGAAGGTAGGGATGGATAAAAGCCCAACATAAGGATAGGTGTGATTTGCACATATACATTCCACATTCATCATTCATTGGTAAATAAGTTTCACATGCACCAATAGATTTCACATACATAAATATGATTCACATACAAATAAGGTCCACATACATAGGAGTCACATACCTTAGTTTCAATTCATTACCATCACATTCACCAATCTGATTGTATCCAATTCCATATTTCCCTAGTTACAACCATTACACATGTATTAATATTTATAAGGCTTAAAGCATAGGAAAACCCTAATTTTGGAACTTTTATTCAAAACCACGATTTAAGGTTCAAAACCTAGTCTAACATATTAGTCATATTCTCCTAAATAAGAAAACATATTTTATTACCCAATTTGGAGTTAAAATGAATTAATTATGTATTTTATAACATTTTATACACTTAAAAAGGCATTCAAAGCAAACTTTGAAAAAGGAATCCAAATAATGACTCAAAAACTTCAAAATTGAATTCTACATTAAAAATCCTTTCCATTGACTATTTATTCGCATTTTTCTGACCATGGATCGATTTACTATGAATTAAGTAAAATCAGCCAATCAGAATTCAAGAAAACCATAGCGTGATAATAATTAAAATGAAAATCTAAATCGATGTAAATAGTAGGTGAAATGACTAAAATGCCCTTGCGTATAAAATGAAATCGATTGAAACACCGAGGGCAGTACTGTCATTCGTATGTAACAAACCTTGCAAGCGAGAAACAAGACTCAAGGTGCAATTACGAGATTGGCCATGCATATAAGATTGACTGGTCAGAGGGGCGAGGGTTGCCCTGGTCATTTATTGACCAGACATCTACCTGCTCTCGCCATGGCGCTGGAGCGAGCAACTAGAGCTCGGGCTCCATTGCTCCAGACCGCTTCCCTGTGGGTTGTCCCAAGCTGAGACCGGGAAGTTGTTCCCCGATGCCACGCGGTCACAGGGAGCTCAAAAATGCACCAAGGCATGCTTAGGAGCAACGGAAGAAGGCCTAACTTGGCCAGAAATAGGGGAAAGGAGAGGGACAGTGGAATCACCCGACAAAGCCACAAAAAATGAAACTAATGATGCCCACAAATTCTCGAGGTCGAGATGATTCGAAAATAGGCGCTTTCGACAGAGGAGGAGCACCAGAACTCAGAAAAGCTTGGCGCCTGCGGCGGCTCTATAGTGGCCCTATAGGACCGGGAAAACGAAGGCGTCGTGAGGCAAGGTGATCAAACGGAATTGGAGGACTAGCATCGAGGATGCTTACCTAGAAACCAATTGAACGGAGGTGGTTGGAGGTGCGAGCAGCAGGCCGAGGTAGCAGCAACTGAAGACGGAGTAGGTCAGGGTGTCTCGGGCAAGGAGAGGTGAAATTGGAGGGAGAGGAGGAAGGCTCGAAGCCTGAGGGTCGTTTCTCAACCCTTAAATAGTCGTGAGGAAGGGTCTACACCCTCTCTGAAAGACCGGCGGAGAGTGGGGAGAAGAAGCGACTTGGGCGTTTCTTGTAGAAGCCACCACAATGGATGATCAAGGGATCACAAGAACCGGCGATGTGAGACGAAGCCAAAGGGACATGAATCGCATGAAACGGTGGGCAAGAGAGGGAGAGTGGGGTCGAGAATGGTACAACAGCTCGCCTGTGCAGTTGCGGGAGGTAGAAGAAGGTTTTTGGGCTGTTAAATCAAAGGGCGGTCAACGTGGAGCCGTCCGATCAGGTGTCCACGATGGACCCCAGGTGTGTGACAGCTAAAATTGGCCCAACTATAGTGTTTCACATCAATTTAATGAAATCGATTAAAATCCCATAGTTATACTTTATTAAAATCTTATCAAATGGATTTGAAGGGTCAAATGAAGTCCAAAAGCCACCAAATTTAACCACATGCACAAATTAATGTGTAGAACAATGTTATGCAATTACTTTCTCATTTTATACATAATATGGCCCTTAATAAATATATTGCTCATTAAAGTGTATATTAATATATTAAAATGAATGAGTTATATGAAAAGGCTTCTTTGGATGGATTGCATGAGGGAATTTCAAGATATCCACCCATAATTAATTTTAAGAACAAGGACTCATCTTTATATTCTATTTTGATATATTATTATCATTTTTTAGGAGAGAGAATGAAATTAGGTTAATATACTCATTAATTAACTCAAATACACATTATTACTAATATATTTATCCAAAAAGCTCCAAATAAACATTATCCACTTATTATCTCTCATGAAACTCCATTTTGCATTATTAGTCCTTAATTATTACCTTAAGTGGGTTATTTGTGCAAACACCCCTTTATTATCATAAATGTGGGCAAATATGGAATTTCACCATCATTAATGCTCAAATTGCACATAGAGTCCAAAAATGATCCAAAAGGATGGGAAATTTATGAAAAAGGTCCAAATGGACTATAAGGCAAAGAAAAGCTCAAGAGTGGGTAAATTGTAGGGAAGACCCTGGATTTTAGTATGTTACAAAATTACCAAAAATCTTCAAAAGTGGAAATAAACCTCAAATTCGAAATCCATATACCAAAATTAGCCTATGTCTAAATTGTCATCTTATTTGGACTATCTTAAATAATCTAGTGCATTTAGGAGAGAGAATGTATATTAAAGCCCAAAACATTAAATAACATGTTAAATCATCCCAAAATGGAAAATTAATTGTAAAATTGTAATCCTCATGTTTAAGTTCCTTGTAGGCTACATTTCATTTTTTTTGGAGAGTTTCTAGATGCCGCAAATTCATTAAGGAAACAAAATATGTGATATTATTTAAAAATATTAAACAAGATACTAGATGTATTTAAAAGTAAAATCTAGTACCAAAATTAGAATCTAAATGTCCTAATTGGTTGAGGTATAAAATTTCGTATTAATAGGCCATTGTTTGCACTACCAATTTGATTTAGAAAGAAAGGACCTAGTTATTTAACATCACTCTAATCATTTACTGATTTGGATAAGATATTAGATTAATTAAATATCACCCATTTCTACGTGACTCTTTTTATTCCATGAATAATGTAGGTCATTGATTTTTTATCATATATCTCTGACCTTCTCTCCTACCTTCGATCCCATTACTCTCCACATGAACGGGAACCTCCCGGTTTTTCTTTCTTTGATTGCTCTTGTTATAACCCCAATTTTTGGGTTCAATTGGTGAGAAATGCAATTTCTCATATTAAAGATAATTGAACAAATAATGATGTGATTTGTTTTGAATAAATGGATTCCTTTCACAATAGCCTTGATTGGTTGCTTTGTGGGCTTAATTAGCTATTGGGCTCAATAACAAGGAAATTCAATTAGTAAATGGATAATTGATTTTTTTAGAAAAGAAATATGTAGAAACCTCTAGAAGGCACATCCAAAGAGGATTTCGTGCATCTTGGGTTCCTTGGGTTCCAAGGAGTCCAAAGTTGCATAAAGAAGGCAATAAGAAAAGAAAAGTTTAATTAAGTATTTCTTTAATAAGAAAGAGATTGAAAATAATGTTAAAATGTTGGAAATAAGTGGGAAAAGGTGTAATTAGGAGATCCTTTGTGGAATTTCGTGTTAGAAGGATTCCTAATGATAAAAGGAATACCAATGAGGAAAATAAAAGAGAAATAAAGAGAAATCCTCAAAAAGAGATATTTTAATGAGAAATAAACAAGATAATGTGAAAAGATGCATCTAGAAGGATAATAAGTATCCAATAAAAGAATTTCGAAATAATAGAGTTCCTTGGGATCCAAGGAGTCCCAATAAAGAGGAAAGAAAGAGAAAATACCTATAAAAGAAAATAAGAATGTAATGTGAATACATTCCTAATGGATTATGTTGTTTTGTTAAAAGGGAGGTGTTTTCTACTTAAGGAAAACATAATTTCGTGATTAATGAATTAAAAAGCAAGTTAAAAGATAAAAAGGGAGAATATTTTCATATTCCCAAAAATACAATGAATATGTTGTTTTAAAGAGATGTTTAAGAGATAAACTTGTTTATTAGTAAAGGATGTACATTACTAATTGAGAGAAGGCTTGGTTGCTTCATGGACAAGCCTATTGGAGCGTGGATACCCACCCTTATATGAAAGGTCGGACCCTTTGGCAAGGACCAGAGAGATCCCACGCAAGTATCTATCTCCCTTCTTCACCTTCTTCATCGTTTCCGTCCATGAACCCTAGTTGAGGGATATCTCGATCCTTGGAGCGAGGAGGAGCCAGGGACGGGGGAAGAAAGATCGCACGACACTCCCACAACAGTCAGAAGGAAGTTCAACTCCATCTTCTCTCTCTTGCTCTTGTGCAAGGTCTGCAAAGGAGCAGCAAGTCTAGCCGCTGTCCAGGGAGTAGCAGGTGTGGATGGGCCATCTTGGCTATGGTTAAAGGACGCTCCTTGAGCGCATGGACCTGTCGGAGCCAATGGCACCGTCTACGGTGACCAACGTGGTCCAGAAAGTGAGCAGCAGTGGCTGCACGGTTGCAGGCCGTGCTGGGAGTCACGGGCATGGCCAGCGTGAACCAACCCTCTTGGGCGCAAGATGGGGACCGCCCTGAGTGCGGGGAGAGGCGACGGAGTTAAGGGGAGTGTCGTTGGTGGCCGCCGAGGTCCATATGGTGGAGTAGAAGCCACGAAACTTGCGGCTAGGGCAGCGCAAACGCGGCTGCGCAAGGTTGAAGAAGACCCGGGCTGCTTTTGACGGTTCTGCCCTTCCGCAAAGCAAAGAGCGGATCTTTAAGTGGAGGGTAGAAGGGTCTTTCCTTTCTAATTCTCAAATCTAGTGCATGCATGGAGTTGGCTACGTGGCATCTCCAGATTGGTCCAAATAAGTTTTTATTGCAAAAATCGTAGTAAAACATTCGTAGCTCGGATGACAAAAGTTTATATATGAAAGTTGATCAGAAAGACGTGAGGAATCTAAATAAAATATGTTTATAAGCCAATTCCTCTTGCAAATTGAAAAGTACATAAAGCTATCATCTTTAATGATTTAATTAATGAAAAACCCTTAGATTTGAGGATAGATGGTTTTAATGTTGTTTAATGGATAATTTAAGCCAATATTAACCTATTGTTGATAAACGAGGAAATAGGATCTAAAAAGATGATCTTTTTATATAATTGGCTTAAGTTAGGGTTTTGTGCATGATTATGCATTAATGAGCTTGAAAACCCTAATTTAAGTGAATATGACTTTTAAATGTTTTAATTGTTCAAATCCATGAATAAATAAGGATATGATGATCCTAAGTCAAATTGGGTATAAAAGACTATTAAAATGAATAGTTTGAGCAATTAGGTTTACATGAGTAGAAAAGAGTATTTTAGGGTTTGTTGATCTAAAAGGGATAAAGTTTGAGAAATTGGTCTAAGAAACCCTAATGAGTATTAATGGAACCTTAATGCGGATTAGAAACCCTAGAAAGAGAATCCAAGTCAATAAAGTAGATTCTTGATAAAGTGTGTAATAAATAGAGTACATATTCTTTTCAGGAATTATGTGATGATTGAATTACTTGCTTGGATCTGTTGAATGGGTTGATTGTATATACATGAAGTATATGTTGAATAATCTACATGACTCATCAAATCAGGTATGTGGTTACGATTATGAATAACCACTTTAGTTTCCCGATGGATTCTCAGATGTTTAATCATATTGAATGCAACTAAACTGTTGAATGTTTATTTATTTCTTGCAACTATAACGTGACTACGATTATCACATAAGATATATGCCTACTAGCTCAGATCTCGGTCCCCTCTGTATAGTAATGGCTGACCTAGTACATGGCTACCTAGAGGGTAGGTCCATCAGGTCATGAAAGACTTTGGCTGCCTAGAGGGTAGGTCCATCAAGTCACCTTTATAGAGGTACCATATAAGTCCTTACAGGGACAACACAGAGTTGTGGATAGGTATGGATTGAGTAGTTTGGCTTAAAACGTAATCTTGATTGTTAAATGATTAATTGAGTGATTACATTGTTACCATAATTGCATATTTATTTGTTTCCCCCACATACCAGCTACGGCTGACCGACGTTTTGTTTATCGGCGTTTTAGGTACAATGAAAAGAACAAACAGTAAAGTGGCACATGTGATAATAAATGAGAATTAAAGTGCAAAGGAGGATTAGATAGATTAGTATCGGTGTGGATAGAAGTTTAGAGATCCAAGTTTTCAAAAGGTATGCAAAAATTTATTTTCTTACAGCTTTCAGTATAGTATGTTAAAATTTGATAATTATTCTTGGTTAATTGCCGAACCTTTGATCCGAAAGTCATGGGTTTGGCTTCGACCTCTCGGTCTCCCTTAATTGGGGGTCATCGGGAGGTGGGGTCGTAACAGCTCTCCCGCTCACTTCCCCTTTTTCCTCTGATTTCTTCTCCCCCACATTCCCTGCCCCCTTCTGGATGCGAAGACCCTGTAAATCTTAGGGCTCTGTGGCCCCAAGACCAATTTCCATCCCACCCCCTATGCTTCCCCTACTTTCATCTTCTTTTCCACCTCCATGCAACCACAAGGATTTGGACCCCTAATAAACCCTTATGTGCTCTTCTTTGCACCCCAGAATACCTACCCTAGTGGTTGGTCCAACCTATTTTGCCACTGAGAATGCCCCCCTTGTTCTGTCCACCCTGCACTGGTGAACTCAAGTCAAGGAAGGTGTCCAAGCCATCATAAAACATGGAGATGGCTCACATACTCTCCCTCGCTAATGTGATGCTGACCGTACCCTCTATTTCAAGGAAATAGGTGAAATCCTTATTTCCCTATTTTCCCCTTCCTGTCTTCTTGGTTGCACATCTAGAACTGAACCTTTGTAGAAGCTTCTTTATTTTATCATTCTTTCTCTTTGGTTGGGTTCATACAAGACATTGCATGCTTCTCTAACTTGCTTTGCCTCCATGTTTACTGTGATTCGATATCCCGATCCTAACCTCCATGTCTAGCGGCAGCAGAGTCCCCCAATGTATTTTTGAACACTTCACAACCCCCATCTAGGGCTTGTTAGCTTTGCTAAAACCAGAGGAATTCAAGGGGATAGCCCCAAGTCAAAAGGACACTTGAAATCTTGAGACAAGTTTCTGGTTTGAAGATCTAGAAACATTGTTTTGTGTGCAGGCAAAAGGAAGAAGATGGACCTTCATAGATTCTCTGGTTTTCCCCACTCTTTTCCTTCATTACTTTCTTTTACCTGCAAGGGTACTGTGTTCTTTTCTCTATCTTTACTGACTCATCTCTGTGTCGAGGATAATGGGCCAGGTAGCCACATGATAGATTTTTATTAGGCCATCTCACTCTACATGTCTAAAATAGAGAATAATGGATGGGTGGCTTTGAGGAATTTTCTGAATGGCTTAATTTCCGAAAATTCATAATAAATTATTTATATCGCACAAAAATAAAATAACATATGTTTTGGAGTCACATAATTACAATCTATCCTATGGTACCCATTTGATTGCTTAATTCCAATCTAATAGATACATGATTTTTAAGCGTTCATCTAATTGGCTAGATTTTCTAAAAATTCATAACTAATGATTTATAAATTGTAAAAATAAAATAAAATATGTTATGAACTCAAAAAAATACAATATAAAATATGATGTGGTTTTTGTAACATAATTCATTAACAATAAAAGGCAATTTTTAGTGTTTATATAATTGATGTAAGCCTAACCCTAATCTCATATATGCCTTTAATAGGTTGATTGTGGACTGAGATGGAATTATGGTTTTGACCCTACACATGTGTAGACTTGATATGAGGCATGATTACATCCTATATTATTCTTGTTGAGCAATAAACATATTTTCTCTCTTTCATGACATATTAGCCTACACAATCTCTCTCTTCTGATAATTTATTCCATGTGAAAATTTCTACTTGATTCTCACATTATGATCATCCTATTTTATTGGACTTTCTTTTGACTCTAACATGTATTTTTATTCTTGATGAAATCCTAATTTTGCCCACTTATGTGGTTGATGTCTATTTTATCCATTTTTGTGATGGAAATTCTATAAAAGACTGAACTTTGTATTTGCTTCTACATTTTTGCATTCCTTGTGATTCAGTATCCCTAGAGTGATGTAATACTTTGGTTATTTGGGTTTTATTCCCTTGTGGTTTTATTCCCCTATGTGATATTATTAGGCATTGCCTTTTATTCCCTGCCATGCACTGAGGTTTTAGTCCTCCTACACTTTTATATATTTGATATGGGGGATAGTATGCCACATACCCGACTTGTATGGCAAGGGAGTTCAGTTGTGTTCCATTCTCTATTAGGTTTTAAGTTTGTGAGCCTTAGCCTCCATTTACTATATATTACGCTAGTTCTATGTTTATCTCACATGCATGTTGGTTGATACTATTGTGATGGGTTTTGTGCCTAAGATTTTTGTGTGCTTGTGTGGCACAACTTCTATGTTTTATTTCATGGCAAGTATTCTCTATCTTTATCATCTTTTGAAATTCATATTATTCTATGCCCAGTTGGGTAGTTCTTATCAATTGTATGGGAAGCCTTTTTCATTTGACAACATTTATTCCTTATATTGCTCAATCCATATTTAGCATGCACATACCAGCATTTTGCTGATGCATCTCCTTTTCTCCTTTTATTGGGGTATGCTTCCAACCCTAGGTGAAGACTAGACATGGTGACATGGACTTGCTATGTGGATCTTTTGGGGAGATAGAGTTGAGATACATGGATATCCCTCTACTAAGATCCTTACGTTGTAACTTTCATGTAAACCTTATATGGGAGATAATGATGTACTTTTGTAAAATTGAATATAGTCATGAAATTTTATTCCATTACTATGATTTGGTCTCTTTTTTAATATCATCATTTGAGAAAAAAATACACACATATTCAAGCATTCTTTCGTAGTGTGTTTGGAATAGATGTTTTATTCTCAAATTTAGTAGGTAGTTGATCCCCTCTCAGGTCCCACTCCATACAAGATGGTATCAGAGCCCATAGTGGTTGGATTTCTAACCGTTTCAGTTTTGTCTCCTTACATAGAACCCTTGTCTTACATAGTCACCCTTTAAGAGACATATTTACCCTAGAATTGACCTATGATATTCATTAGATGATACTCAATTAAGAATTATATGAGGTGCACATTAGAATCATGATGGTTGAACCCAAATATGATAAGGAATCAGGTGATCTTACCATACAATGTAGGTTTGTGGTGATACATCACTACTATAGAAATGGCTTACAACGTCACATTTAGAGGCATCGGTTGTATACCAAAAATTGACGCATGAACCCTACAATGTCGGATAAAAGCATAAACTGACATCTATATGTGAAGACCGTCCAGACACGGGAATCACTTTTTATTTAGCGTCGGTTGCTCAGTAAGAAACTGATGCCTAAAATTGCCCGCCAAATCCAATTTTTTTAGTACAAAAAAATTACCTCCAAAATTTCACATACGGCGTCAGTTGTTTACCAAACAACCGACGACTAAAGGTTTTTTCACGAGATAGAAATAGAGTCCATTTTTGTCGTCAGTTTTCTTACAACAACCGACGTTGATGGGTTTTCGTGCACTATCCCCGTGAAAATTTTTACTCCCCTTTGGCGTCGGTTTTTTACGGCAACCGACGACTATGGACATAATTCAAGAATTTTTTTTTGTCAGCATATGTAGATAGACGTCAGTTTTTCTAGTTGAAACCGACGACTATCATTCAATATAGGTGTCGGTTTTTTGTGGTGATAGAGGCCTTTTATTTAAAGTGTCGGTTGGTTATAATAATTGACGTCTATTGTTAACTTAATAGCACTCGCGTGAGCCAGACTCTTCCCCATTCTCTATTTCATTCCTGATCTCAAGACTTCCCCTTCCTTCCTCTAGCGATTCCTGCCACCGCTGCTATATCCTCTGCTGTCACCGCTGCTGCTCGCCACTGCTCCGCCACCACTGCTCTATCCTCCACTGTCGCTGCTGCTCGCCGGCTACCGCCACTGCTCCTCATTTCCTTTGTTTTCTGGTTCTTGACCTAAGCAAGTAAGCTACCCCGAACTCCTTTCCTTCATTTGGCTTGTTTAGGGTTTAGCCTTATTTCTGCCTTAATTCTGCATTTGGCTGCCAAGTAATAGATGCTCAATTTCTAGGGTTATAGGCATAGTTTTTTAGGCGGCTAGGCGGTGCCCCTCCTCAGCAGAACGCCCAGGCCGACTAAGCCGACTAGGCCTACATAGATGAAATATTAAGTTCACAATTACATAGATACATAGTGTGTTAGTATTTGATACCTACTGTCATAGAAGTGTTATTACATCGATCCCAATTCAATTACTTGGGTAGAAAATGTTAAAGTAATTTAGTATGACTGCCCCTAAATAGCTCAAAGTTCACACACAACTTATGTAATAATTAAATAATTCTTCTCTTGTATTGATGTACCAAATGATAAAACTCAGATGAAGGAAAGAAGAAAGAAAGACAGATTAGGTTTAATATAGAGAAGCCACATTATCATTCCCAAATATTAGTTTATCCTCATGGACTTTATATTCAGTGATTCTTATACAACAACCAAACATTATAATCATTAAGTAGTAATTAGTAAAAGGCAATCTAGAACCTTAGTCACTAGATGAATAATGGCCATAAATGTGTAATGAAAGATGCATGAAAAAAATGTTTGGTTGTAAAATAATGAGTTGATCTTTTGTTTATCTTGCAATATATATTATTACTAAGCAATTATTTCATTATGCAGTCCATTTTTTATGATTTGTGTTTTTATTGATCTCATCTTGATTTTTCCCTATTATGGGGCATGTCAACATTATTCAAGATTGATGAGTTCTTTAAACCTACGCATGTCAACATTCTAGGGTCATATGGGGCATGTAAAATTTTTCTTTATTTAGGATCAACAAAATACTATGCAAGTCATGAATGAGAACCAACAAGCTATAGTTGAGTTGACTATTTATAAGATTCATTGAGTCATCTTCAAGTGTTTATCTATTTGAAGACTCACTAATACACCAATTTGGTTTTAGTAAAAGGGAAATACTAATGCACTCACATGACATGCTTGGAATGTAAATGATGAACTTTTCCCTAGATTGCCAATCATGCTTCTAAATACATCAATAATCACCCTAACTTTAAGAACTAGGATATGATCAATGATGAAACTAGGATTGTAGGTATAAGAATGACAACACATGTATTTGTTGGCCTAGAAACCCACCCAAGATTTACTCATTAGGGGTAAATCTTGGATAGTCCCCAGTTTGGGACTATTCTTGAACACCTAATATCACTTAGGATGTAAGTGTATAATGTGTATTGGGTTTTCAAGAAAATTTCAGTAGTATTTCCCCGTTTGTTCTCTAAGTGCATATGTACTTGGAGAATAGCGGGGAAATGCTGCCGAAATTTTCTTGAAAACCAAATACACATTATACACTTACTAGTGAGATTATGTGTTCAAGAATGGGATAGGTGGTACACATTTATTATATATAAGACCTTAAACCCTAAAGTTTTAACCATAAACCCTAATCTTTTAACCCTAGACCCAAATCTTTTTCTAATATATACTTGTTTTCTCTTTGATCATAGAATGGATAGATCATGGATGCCCATTCCAAATTGTTGCACCACAGAGTTTGTTTCTGGACTTGATCAGTTTATTAGATTTGTCGAGAAACATAGGAACCAACCTGGAGATAGGTTCTGCTGTCCATGTAGGCATTGTGGTAACAACTTGAAAGTAAGCACTGGTGACAAAATCAAAAGTCATGTCATGTGCAATGGGATTGTACAAGGCTATATATAATGGCATTGGCATGGAGAGATTTCAAACCTGAAATCATTGGATGTCAATAGCAGTGATTGTGTGGAAGAAGAAATTGCCTCTGATGACGTAGATGTGAACGAACGAGTTCCAGTAGACATCGTTGATGTGATGTTGGATAGTTGTGGGGTAGAGCACACCGATCCACCTCCCATGTTTAGAAACATTGTGCATGATGCAAAGATACCATTATACACAGGTTGTAAGTTTACGAAGCTTAGCGCTGTGTTGAGATTGTATTAGCTGAAAGCTAACAATAGATGGAGCGACAAAAGCTTCACGTCATTGTTGTCTTTGTTGAAAGAAATTCTTCCTGAAGGAAATGAGCTGCCAATCTCAACATACCAGTTAAAGAAATTGTTGTGCCCAATGGGAATGGAGGCCAAGAAGATACATGCATGCCCAAATGATTATGTATTATTTTAAAAGGACTATGTGGATTTGAAAGATTGTCCCAAATGTGGTGCGTCAAGGTATAAATTGAAGACTTTGGGGGAGTCCAAAATTGGTTCTCCTGCCAAGGTGATGTGGTATCTACCTATAATACCACAGTTTCAATGCTTGTTCGCCAATCTGATAGATGTAAAGAATTTGAGGTGGCATGCAGATGTTAAGACAAATAATGATGGGATCCTACAACATGCGTCGGATTCCCCACAGTGGAAGAAGATTGATTTATTGTACCCTAAATTCGGTGAAGAAGTCAGGAATCTAAGACTTGGGCTTTGTAAAGATGGGATGAATCCGTACGGGACATTGAGCAGCCAACATAGCACTTGGCCAGTTATGCTTGTTATATACAATCTTCCTCCCTGGTTGTGTATGAAAAATAAGTACGTTATGATGTCGTTGTTGATATCGGGCTCTAAACAACCTGGAAATGATATCGATGTTTATCTTGAACCTCTTATTAATGACTTGAAGAAACTCTGGGTTGAAGATGTGATGACCTATGATGCTTCACGAAGAGAGACATTTCGTTTGCATGCTATGTTGTTTTGCACTGTGAATGACTTTCCAGCATATGGGAATTTGTCTGGATATAGTGTCAAAGGATCTAAAGTGTGTCCTATATGTGAAGAGAACACTGATTCAATATGACTAAAACAAAGTGGCAAGACTATATATCTTGGTCATCGAAGGTTTCTTCCAAAATTCCATTTGTATCGTAGATTGCGCAAAGCATTCAATGGACAGAATGAGGAATAGAGTGCACCTAAACCTATAGTAGGGGAGGATGTTTATGAAAGAGTAAAAGACTTTGCCAATGAATTTAGTAAGAGATCACAATGTATGACGGCCACACGGAGTGACAAATATTTATTCAAGAAGAAGTAAATATTTTGGGATCTTCCTTATTGGAGTTCTTTGGCAATCAAGCATTGTATCGATGTCATGCACGTTGAGAAAAATATTTGTGATAGCGTCATCGGTACTCTTTTGAATGTACCAGGTAATACTAAAGATGGGATAAAATCCAGAATGACCTACGTGTAATGTG
Organism: Alisma plantago-aquatica; assembly: GCA_963693085.1. Taxonomy (NCBI): domain Eukaryota; kingdom Viridiplantae; phylum Streptophyta; class Magnoliopsida; order Alismatales; family Alismataceae; genus Alisma; species Alisma plantago-aquatica. Next base: position 965,128,599 of record OY856409.1, on the reverse strand, counting down.
AACAAGGATAGAATTAACATAAGTAGTTAGTAGCGATCGGAGAACATACTTACCTCCCGCTTGTTACACGTTGTCGAGAAAGGAGAAGAAAGCTTTTTGTGAATGCTTGGTAAATGTTAAGGTTCCACAGGGTTACTCATCCAACATCTGTACATTGGTATCAATGAAAGATCTGAAGTTGATAGGTCTTAAATATCATGATTGTCACACTCTAATTCAACAAATATTACCCGTGGCAATTCGATCTATATTGCCGAAGCATGTAAGGTTTGCAATCACCAGACTTTGTTTCTTTTTCAACAGTCTGTGCAATAAAGTTATGGACCCTGATACTCTCGATAAATTGCAAAGAGAAGTGGTTGTTACCCTATGTCATCTTGAGATGTATTTTCCTCCTTCATTCTTTTATATCATGGTACATCTTGTTGTCCACTTGACTAGGGAAGTGAAAATTTTGGGACAAATTTTCTTGCATTGGATGTATCCCTTTGAACGATACATGAGCGTTTCTAAAGGTGATGTTCAAAACTGTTATCGACCTGAAGGAGGTATTATTGAGGGTTATGTGGCGAGAGAGGTTATGGATTTTTGCAATGACTTTCTTTGTGCTAATGACGCTCTTGTTAATGACAAGAATATTGAGGAGCATTTTGGCAAAGAAATTTTGCGATCACAGATGAAAGTAATCAGCCGTGAGTAGTTGGAACAAGGTCACTTGTATATTTTACACAACATCGACGAAGTGAGTGTTTATATCGAGGAACATACCAATTTCATCAAGAGACAATATCCTCGAGCCAATTCAATGTGGCTTGCTAGAGAGCATAACAAGACATTTATTAAGTGGTTTGAAGATAAAGTCTTACATCAACTATCTCAAACACCAGATAATATTACTGAAACTATCAAATGCCTCACCTTTAAACCAAAATTGAATGTTATGTCTTATGAAGGGTTTGACATAAATGGATTCTCACATTACACAAAGCGTCAAGATGATAAGAGTGTCGTCCAAAATATTGGGGTCACCCTTCAAGCGTCTTCATTGTTTTTTGCAAGTGCAAAGGATAAGAGTCCATGTGAAGCTAAAATGTCATATTACGGTGTCATTGAAGACATATGGGAGTTTGACTACGTAGATTTCAGAATTCCGATCTTTAAATGTAATAGGGTTGATAACACCAAAGGAGTTATAGTGGATGAATTGGGTTTCATATTAGTGAACTTTGAAAAGATTGGTGAGAAGGGTGAACCATTCATATTGGCATCACAGGAGAAACAAGTATTTTATATCAATGATCCTGCAAATGATAAATGGTCAGTTGTTCTTCATGGTAAAAGACAGTTCATTGAAGATCCTATAGATGAAGAAGAGTACTATGATAAGTATGATGACTCCAGTCCATTCTTAGTTGGGTTTCCAACACCACCAAATATTGAAGCTAATGATGACTTGTATGTGCGCGGAGATCACAATGAAGGATTGTTAATTGATAAAAGATCACAATATTAGAGGCATGCATGTTTGTATTTTTTATATATTTTATTTTTCTAAATGTGAACTATTCAATGTGAACTTTACAATGTGAATGTGAACTTTACAATGTGAATGTGAACTTTCAGATGGCTGAGCATTCTCCTGATGACCGTGAGGGTGAGGACGTCAATGCGCTGCCTCACAATGTAAGTTTCAAAAATATATCCCTGAGGTTTCTATCTATATGTTCATTTATAGTTATATCATGTAAGTGTGTTTTTTTTGTCAAATTTTAGGTGGGTGATGTACCCCCTGAAGAAATTGGGGCAGTTGATGAGAAGCAAGAAAAAAATTGAGAAAGTGAGGGGTATCACAATGATGAACAAGTTACTACAGCAAAGGGGCAATGGACCCAAACTGGTTGTGGATTTCGATCATGTAGGAAATCCAGTAGGAGTGAACCGCAACTCATTTATTTCATATCTTGGGGTTCTTACTCGCAGCCATTGTAGTCCTATTTTTTAATCCTGGCATAAAGTTCCTAATGAGAAGAAAGACTTGTTATGAAAGGAACTATGTGTGAGTTATTATTATTTGCAATTCTATTTTTGTAGATTACTAATTTTTAAGATACTAGTTAATAGCAATTCTATTTTGCAGAGTATATTTGATCTGGATGAAAAGCTACATCGTAAATGTGTGATGCAATGTTGTGGGAGGGTCCTAAGGAACTATAGGACAAATCTCACCCGAGATTACATACGCGATGCTGAGAAGAGGTTCTTGTTTGATTTCCAATTCTAGACATTGATCACTTTTTTACTAACTCTACACTAATAATTTTTATTTGTATTCTCTTTAAAAATTAAATTTAGGAAGAAGGCAACCACTGAGCAATGGAACTACCTGGACACCAAAGACTGGGAAGACTTTGTTACCCAAAGAAAAATGGATGAATTCAAGGTATTAAGCGCCACTCCCAATTTAATTAATATATGTTCTTATGTATTCACCTATTCAAGATTAACCTTTAGTGTTACTAACCAAATCAATGTGCTTACTAACAAGGCTATCAGCGATGCTCAAAGAGCAAGGCATGCACTAAATATGCATGACCACACAATGGGTCCAAGAGGCTATGCAGGCATTCACCAAAGACTACAGGCTGAGTCTACTGCTCAGTCTGCTGCTACTCAGGAGTCCTCTACTATTGGTCCCGCACCTCTACCTCGCCATGCTATGTGGATAGTTGGGAGGCAAAACAAGAAGGGAGATATAACGAAGCCCGCAACTGCTAAGGTGGCTGCAAAAATGGTAAAATTCAACTCTTAGAGAAATCGATCGATATTGATTATTGTTATGTTTACTTACCAATTTTTGTTTATCGCGATTAGCGGGAGTTGCACGAGCAGAGGAAGGAAGGCAAGTTCATCCCTGAGGGAACAAGGGATGAATTGACAGTTGCTTTGGGTAACCCAGAGCATCCTGGATGTGTTAGGGGTGCAGGCACTGGTGTGGGCATCAAAGCTTTCTTTGGGCCATCACAGTGCAAACCAGTCCCAAAAGTGGGACTTTCAAAAATTGTGGTTATTCTTTTTTTAGAATGTTATTGTGAAAGAGAATTCAATAATCAGAAGCTAGCATTTCTTTTATCCATGTATAGGTAGATCAGTTAATTGATAGGAGAGTTGAGGAAGCAATTGATAGGAGAGTCAAGGAAGCACTTGATAGGAGAGTCGAGGAAGCACTTGATAGGAGAGTCGAGGAAGCACTTGATAAGAGAGTCAATGAAGCAATTAGCAAGTGGTAGGCATCTCAGACTGCCACTCAGACAGTACATGTGTCAGGCCACTCTTCTCCTACTGTAAAGTTTGGGAGTAATCATGTAGACCCACCACCTAGCACGTCCGTTGTAAGTATTTTTATGACATATATAGTAGCTAGTCTTTTCAAGATGATATGTTTTTGTATATATGTATATAACATTCTTTACGTAAATTTGTAGGGGATAAATCCATACCGTCTAAAAATACAAGAATACATCGTTGAAGATGCACAGGCTTACTCAGCCCTTCTAGGGGAGATGTTTCATGGGACTCCAGTACCAGTTGGTACAGTTCGTGTGATCCCGATACATATACTCCCCGATTGGAGGGATCTTCCACTGCCATATGCCCACCCAAATTCTGAAATGCTTGGTGAGGTAGAAGGTAGAGTGATAATGTGGCCCAAAGCGGATGTCATTTATACTAATATTGTATGGTAAATTTACATTACGTTAATTTTTTAGTGTGTATATATGAGTCAATTGATCTGAAATTATATATACAGGTTAAAAGGAAGACACCCACTACATCTCGGCCTCCACCTCCAGCTCCTAAAGAACCAAGTTAGCTTCTAAGGGACCTAAATGCCTCGTTAGGTCCTAATTGTAGAGGTATGGCAGTATGGATAGGCGAACATGATTCAAATTTCCCTATAAATGTTACTATTCTGAAGGATGTTGCAGGTCAATCATACAATAACAATCTATTTATATAAGTTTTGCATACGTATTAATGCATAAGTAATATAAGTTTTGCATATGCATTAATACATACATATTAATGCAGGTCAATAATACGATAACAAACTATTTATACAAGATATTTTGGAGTTGTTTCATTATGACTGGCTGAACACATATATGATAGAGATGTGGATATGGTTATATCTTATTTATACATCCATATACCTTGTCTTATATACAGTGATCTAGTTTCTTATATATTAATGCATACACAATACATGTTTTGCAGCCACTTACACACGATATGTATAGATTTTGCATTTCCCATGTGGAATTTTTTGTTCCATCTTTGATTAGTCTCGTAGATACAGACCCTTCTTCAGTTACTTCATACAGTTGTGATGCTTTTGAATATTTTATTAAAAATAAGAAGACGGTGATAATAGCTCCATTCAATGTCGAGTAAGTTTACTTTGCTTGAAATTTAGACTTAAGAAAATTACATTTTTATTGTGGATTTTGAGTTATTAATTTTTAAATTTCTTACCTGTAGTGGTAGGCATTGGGAGTTACTAGTTATTGTCCCCAAGACATTCACTATCTATTATCTAGATCTTGCGGGGAAGGAATTGAATACATTATATGGACACCCAATGAAAAGGCCATTATTACCGTGAGAAATATTTCATATTTTTATACCCGTTAACATCTTTTATTACATTACTATTTAATTATGAAATTTAATGTGTTACATTAACAGGTAGTGCTTTAGAAAAGTTCAAAAAAGCTGGAGGAAAGGTCCCCAGGAAAAAGAATCAACCACTAATTTGGGAGAATGTGAAAGTAATTTCCCGACTCCAATGTATATATTATTTTTGTGAACTGTACTTATTTGTATTTTTGAATATTGTGTATGTTTCAATTTATAGTGTGCTACACAAGACAACGGTTGGGCATGTGCCTACTATGTGATGTGATTTATGGACCTAATCGTCAAATATGTCGTAATGGAAATCGATACTGTACATCATGTATTATATATAGTCTCATTAGATAATATGAAATATATCAATCTCATTATATATTATTAATTATATATATACGTCATTCTCTTTGCATGTGTTTAAAACTGACTTCAACACAGATGGAAAGTTATTAGATGTACATAATCCCTATATGAGGGAGGAATTAGATGTTCTAAGAGAAGAATGGGCAAAAGCCCTACAAGTAGTGGGAATTTGTAAATATAATTGGGACAATGATGACTATGATGAACAAAGAATGATATTTCTAAACTTTGTTCTCATAATTATTTTTGTGTGAATGTGAATGACTTTTTCTGAATTGCTATATGTGTGAATGTGAATGACTTTTTCTGATCAATACATGAATGTCTGAATGTGAAATGAGATGAAATGAATGGAACTAAATGTGAATGTAAATGACTTTGCATATTTCTACATGTATCTGATCAATACATGTGTTTGAATGTGAATGACTTTATAGGTTTGTGGCCTGTTGTTAGCTGATATCAATAGATGTTGTAAATGAATAGTTTAGAACTGAACTGTAGGTTCTACATCCTGCTGATCAGCCATATAGTAGGCATGCAAACTGATAAGAAAAAAAATCAGAATATAGGCATCGGTTATTTGTATAAAACTGACACCAAAGACATACAACGTCGACTATTAGTGAAAAACCGACGTCTCTTCCATGGCTGGCGTCGGTCATCTGTAAGAACTGATGCTTATTTTGGCCAGGCACGGCTGTGTTGGCAGGGATATGGCATCGGTTATTGTTTATTAATTGACGTTTTTAATCATGATATAATGTCAGTTTTCTTTACTAACTGACGTTTATAGTTCCCTTACTGGCGCATTTTCGGTGGCGGGAAGGGTTATGGCATCAATGTTTGTTTAATAACTAACGTCTTTGATCATGATATAGTGTCAGTTTTTGTTAAGAACTGACGCCTATAGTTCCCTTGCTGGTGCATTTTCGGTGACAGGAAGGGTTATGGCATCGGTTAGAAACTAATGCTAAAGGTGTCGACCTTTAGCGGCACCCACTTGGGTGTCGCTTGGAAACCGACGCTAAAGGCTCTAGATAACTGATACCAAAGGTATTTTCTGTAGTAGTGCATCCTTTTAGATGTTAAGTTCTAACTTTAGGATAGACTTTGTAATGATAATGAGAAAGTAGTTGATAAGGAGATCGCATACAGGTAAAATTGTGACTTGGTCCACACAATCGATTTTGTTACCATTTTTGTTTTACATGCTTCATTTCTCGTCGTTAAAATTCTTTTCATAATACTATTATATGTACAAAAGAAATTTTTTCAGACTTTTTTGAAGTTTTTCTTGAACTACGTCACAAGTAGGTGAGGTATGTAGTTTGATATAAAAACCCTAGATTTAGTTGGGAACAAATCATAAACCATGGTTTTGTATATGAAGTGGTGACTAGGAATATTACACATAATATAAAGGTTTAGCTGACCTACCTTTTCTACCCTATGACCCTCTGGTTGATAATGTGAATCTTAAGGTTGTTATGTTAGAAGCACAAGGATCTAAAAATTCAAACCTAGGTGGATATGATATGTTAGTTGTATGTGTGATCTATGAAAAAAGTAAAAAAATAAAATATTCACAACAACAAAAACACATAAATAACCCTAATATCATGAAGATAGTTTGTCTTACTAGATTAAACCTTTTATGGGGTGTAGAGTAATAGTGGATAAGATATGGATGTTACAATTTCAAGGATGAAATCTTTTAAAGGGGTGGAGTGTTGTAATGAACCGGAACCTAGAACCCTACCCTATTCCTTGTTATAAATGTAGTGAGTTTAGTTCCTTATATTTTTTCAAACAAGGATAAAATTTAAAACACATTTACAAAATAACCTAATTATGGATCAACATGTAAATAAAATAATAAAATATGTTACATATATTTTCTTCAACTAACATAATGGCTAGATAAAAATGAATATTATGCTTTGGAGTAACAAGTGGTAATCCATGTTCATTACTAATAATAAAGTCCCACAATTTAAATAAATATGGAGATAATGGAAATAAAATGTAAAGTAAGTAAAATATAGAATTCAGTGCATTATAATAAATCACTCTTTTCCAATGAAGATAATAACACCCAATTGAGTGAATGTTTATAACAAAGGTATAATGTTTTGATAAACATAATGGTAATAATCCGAACATTACAAATGGTGTCATAACTCCTAAAAGGATATCTCAAAAGAAAAATATAATGGTAAAAATGTGTCCTTGGGTCCCAATTGTCTTGGGTGCCAAGTTTCACATTGTTTTCATAATAATAACTATCTTAATTCTGTTTTGAAAAGAAAATAAGCATATGAGCCAAAAATGTTCAATAAATTACTAAAAGTCTTCAAAAGTGGAAATAAACCTCAAATTTTAAATCTGCATACCAAAATTAGCCTATGTGTGAATTTTCATTTTATTTGGACAATCTTAAATATTCTAGTGTATTTAGGAAAGAGAATGTATATTAAAGCCCAAAACATTTAATAACATGTTAAACCATCCCAAAATGGAAAACAAATTGTAAAATCATAATCCTCATGTTTAAGTTTGCATGTAGGCTAAGTTTCATATTTTTGGAGACTTTCTAATTGCCTCAAATTCATTAAGGAAACAAAATATGAGATATGATCTAAAAATATTAAATAAAATACTAGATGTCTTTAAAAGTAAAATGTGGTACCAAAATCAGAATCTATATGTCCTAATTAGTCTAGGTATAAAATATCATATTAATTTCCCAATATTTGCACCCTCAATTTTATTTGGAAAGTAAGGACATACTTATTTAACATCACTGCAATCATTTACTGATTTAGGTAAGATCTCAAATTAATTAAATGTCACACATTTCTATCTAACTCTGTCGATTTTGTAAATAATGTAGGTCATTGATTTTTTATCATACAACTCAGTCCTTCTCTCCAACTCCATTCCCATTTTCTCTCCATCTGAACTGGGAAACCAGTCTTCTCCTGATTTTTCGCTCTTCAATTTCTCTCCCTCTCCTTCCATTTTTTCCTTTGATTTCTTCTCCCCCACATTCCTTTCCCCCTTCAAAATGCAAAGACCCTATAAATCCTAGGGCTGTGTGGCCGCAACACCAATTTGCATCTTGCTCCTTGTTCTTCCCATGCTTTCATTTTCTTTTCCACCTCCTGGCAACCACAAGGATTTGGACCCCTAAGAAACCCTTTTGTGCTATTCTTCACACCCCAGAATACCTACCTTAATGGTTGGTTCAGCCTATTTTTCCCCTGAGAATGCCCATCCTACTTCATCCACCCTATGATGGTGAGCTCAAGTCGAGGAAGGAGTTCAGACTATCGTAAAACTTGGATATGGCACACATACTCTCCCCTTGCTAATGTGATGTTGACTGGACCCTCTATTGTAAGAAAATAGGTGAAATCCTTATTTCCCCAATTTTCCCTTCCTGCTTTCTTGTTGCGTGTTTAGAATATAATCTTCATAGAAGTTGCTTCTTTTTTCCATGCTTTCTCTTGGTTGGGTTCATACAACACATCACATGATTTTCTGACTCTCTTTATCACCATGTTTACTGTGATTTAATGTCCCTATCATGACCTCCATGTCCAGTGGTGGTAGAGCCCCCCAATGTAATTTTGAACACTTCACAACCACCTTCTTGGGCTTGTTAGCTTCACTAAAACCTGAGGAAGTTAGAGGGGATAGCCCCATGAAATCTTGAGATAAGTTTCTAGGTTGAAGCTCATGAAACATTGTGTTGTGTGCAGGAAAAAGGAAGAAGATGGACCTTTTTAGATTCATTGGTTTGCCCCTCTCTTTTCCTTCATTACTTTGTTTCCCCTTCAGGGGTATCGTGGTATTTTCACATCTTTATTGACTCATCTGTGCGTCAAGGTTAATGTGGGTGAGGTAGCCACATGTCATAGTAAATTATTTTCACATCTTACTTTGTATTATGGGTGGATTTGAGGAATCTTTTGATTGGCATGTTTTTTTGGAAATTCTTAGTAAATTATTTATAGCTCAAAAAAATAAAGTGAAATATGTTTTGGAGTCACAAAATTACAATCTATCATATGGTACCCATTTGATTGCTTAATTCTAATCTAATATACATGATTTCTAAGGGTTCATGTAATTGGTTAGATTTTCCTAAATTTATAACTAATGATTTATAAGTCGGAAAATAAAATAAAATATGTTATGATTTTCCTAAATTCATAACTAATGATTTATAAGTCAAAAAATAAAATAAAATAAAATATGTTATGATTTTCCTGAATTCATAACTAATGATTCAGGTAATTGGTTAGATTTTTCTAAATTCATAACTAATGATTTATAAGTTGAAAAATAAAATAAAATATGTTATAAACTTAAAAAAATATGATTTGGCTTTTATAACCTAATACATTAATAATAACAAGGCAATTTTTTGGGTTTATATAATTGATGTAAACCTAACCCTAGTCTCATATATGCCTTTAATAGGTTGCTTATGGAGTGAGATGGAATTTGGATTTTCACCCTAGACACATGTAGACTTGATATGAGGTATGATTGCATCCTCTATTATTTCTATTGAACAATAAACCTATTTTCTCTCTCTCATGACATACTAGTCTACACCATCTCTCTTTTCTGATAATTTATTCCATGTGAAAGATTCTACTTGATTCCAATATTATGATCATCCTACTTTATTGGAATTCCTTTTGATTCTAACTTGTACTTTTATTCTTGATAAAACGCTAAGTCTTCCCACTTATGTGGTTGATGTCTATTTTATCCTTTTTGTGATGGCAATAATATAAAATACTACACTTTGTACTTGCCTCTACATTTTTGCATGTCTTGTGATTCAGTAGCCCTAGATTAATGTAATACTTTGGTTATTTGGGTTTTATTCCTCTGTGGTTTTATTCCCTATGTGATATTATTAGGCATTGGGTTTTATTCCCTGCCACGCATGAAGGTTCAGTCCTCCTACACTTTTATATATTTGGGATGGAGGATTGCATGCCCCATACCCGTCCTGTATACCAAGGGAGTTTAGTTATGTGCCATTCTCTATTAGGCTTTAAGGTTGTGAGCCTTACCTGCCACTAACTTTATATTACACTAGTGTTATGCATATCTCCCATGTGTGTAGGTTGATACTATTGTGATGGTTTTTTTGTCCAATATTTTTGTGTGCTTGTGTGGCACAACTTTTATGTTTTATTTCATGGCAAGTATTCTCCATCTTTATCATCTTTCAAAATTCATATTCTTTTATGCCCAATTGGGTAGTCCTTATCATTTGTATGGGAAGCCTTATTTATTTGACAACCTTTATTCCTTATATTGCTCAATCCATATTTAGCATGCACATACCAATGTTTTGTTGATGCATCCACTTTTCTCCTTTTGTTGGGGTATGATTCCAACCCCAGGGGTAGGATTGTGAAGACTAGACATGGTGACATGGAATTTCTAATTGGAGCTTTCGGGGAGATAGAGTTGAGATAGTTAGATATCCCTCTACTTAGATCCTTACATTATAACTTTCATGTAAACCCTATATGGGAGATAATGGTGTACTTTTGTAAAAATGAATATAGTCATGAAATTTTATTCTGATGCTATAGTTTGGTCTCTTTTTTAATATCATCATTTGAGACAAAAATACACATATATATTCAAGCATTCTTTCATAGTGTGTTTGGAATAGATGTTTTATTCTCAAATTTAGTAGGGAATGGATCCCCTCTAGGGTCCCACTCCTTACACTATGTAAAAGGTTTCTCATGATTTTCTCTTCTCTTCTCCCTTCCCTATTCTTCTCCTCTACCATGACCATGAAGCAACACCTCCTACCACCATGATACGCTCTTTCCAACCATCAAAGCATCATGTTTGTAGTGCGCAAACCATGCTCTTCTGAAATTTTCCCTTGGATCTTTTCCCCATGACAATGGACTATTCATAGAACTCCATGACAATACATGGTGACATGTGAAAAAGACATAAGAGTGTCTACAAGAAGCTACAACCACCACAACTCCTAACCTACAACTCAAAGATTTTTGGACACTTTAGAAAACTTGGATTCATGGGCATTGCGAACTTGAACCAAGCCCTCAACTTTCCTTGATCCCTTTGATCTCCATAGAAATTTTGAAGACAACTATTGATATTTATCCATGTCTTCTTCTTCAAAAATGATCAATATTATGAAGATCCTACTCTAGATGACTAGTCGATGGTTAACCTTATTTATGACTAGAGAAGATTATGAATGTATTTGGCTAAGGCTTGTTTCAGCCCAACTTTGTTAAAGATTATATGTCTTCATCTCCAAGGCAATATGTTAGTGTTTCTTGCCATAATTTTAATTCACTAAGAGTTTAGTTAAGTAGAAAAATAAAAATAAGAATGAAATATTGAGATCCTAATTCAAATAATATATATGAATATAGGTTGTTGTGTCCCTTGTAATGATCTTGTGTTGTATTGGATATTTTGGATTTCAACAAGGTATGTACATCTTTCCCGATTATCAAGGCATTCTTGGTGAAAACTTGTTCATCTTTGAATACACCTACCTATTTTCTTGCTACTTCTTGATTTATTGTCAATACCATGATATTCTACCATTGAAAGCTATCTAGCCTATTTATTGAGATAATCTCGTTCTCTTATTTGAATCATGTTGATAATGACTAAAATTATATCTTGGTTTTATATCATGTTCTTGTGCAAATAGAATAGTTTTTATTTATATTAGCATGTACATTTGCACTTACCATATTATTTGGGTGCATCTTTCCATCCCGAGTGCTCATTGCCACTCGTATTATATATATTGAGCATGCCTTTCTGCTTAAAGTGCACCTTTCCACCCGACATAGGCTTGAGATCTATGGGTCTTGGTCCTACATAAATAAAAGTGGTCTAATATTTTGCATGAACTATTTATGAATTATAATTGTTGTGATATGGAAATATTTTCTTTCAGTTAATCATCTCTATGTTGTAATGCCTCATCTTTGGGCCTGATAAACCCTTTTAGAACTTCCACTTTTGAAGCTTTCCTTTATTTGATATCTTATATTGCCTTTCCACTATCTTACATATTGCCTTGTTATTATTTACTGCACATATTCTGTGAGAACCCATTACATTAAACAATATTACTCAAAACATAAAGCACAATCGATCACTAATTAATCACATACCCAAAAATATGGGTAATTTAAAATCGATTTCAACGTTAGCACCTGCTCAGAAACATTTGCATAAGAGCCCAACATCTTTCTTTTATCCATACTATGCCAAGAATTTGATAAAAATTGTTCTATCACCTTAGCCACAACATATATACACAGGAGAACAATATTCGTATATGCCACACAAACAAGCATTAACATGTTAACAACATTTCGATTCGTTTGAAACACCATATAAAAACTTTTCCTACCCGGACCTGAGACTACAAGGACGACTCTAGGACACACTAGACATCTAATAAACTTTCTCATAGATTCATTACTATATCTCCTCTTTGCTGACACAAGTTTTTTTTCATCACTTCATATTACCTAACAAGATGTGGCAAACCACAAGGGTGAGACCCATGTCCCAACAAGAGATATAACCTCCAACAATGATTATTGGTTACACCATTTTTAAGTAATTAAATAGTTAGCAGTTTAATTAGATATAACAAATAAACTCAGCAACACTGATGATTAACAAAATACATAAAGGAGAAGATAATAACTATCATCATTAGCCAGACTATCATCCTTTATCTTGTTCACAATATAAGCAATTCAGTAGCATATGCATGTCTAGCATCATGAGAAAGTCTAGTAACATATAATCTCTATCATTATGAACAAGTCTAGCCACATAAGCATAGCTAACAACATTAGCATGTCTAATAGGTTGAACATATCAACATCATAAAAAGAGCTAACAACATAAGCACAATTATCTAGATAAGCATGATTAGCAGTATATGCATCTCTAGTTACAAAGGCATGGCTAGCATGCTAAACATAACTAACAACATGAGATAGCTAGCATCATGATTATGATCAACAGTAGTAGTCTAGTTATCAACATAATCATGGATATTGTATGTACACCTCTACAACCTTAAGCATATCCACAACATAAGTAATTCTGATATCTCTTAATTTCACTAAGCATCATCTTTATGTAAAGATAATAAACAAGGGTTAGCATCCAATGTGAAACATTGTGTATAACCCTAAATAAATATGCTATATGGCTACATTACATCTTTTATTAAGCCCTGATGAATTTGATGATACCACTCAAAATCCAACTGACCACTGCTAAGTTGAAATCAGTGCCATACAAGATCCAGGAAGAGTCAGACTGCTAAGATCTTCTCCGCCCCCGGTTAGTATGGGTCTGCCACAACGACACATAATGTCAAGCTGCTAAAAGCCTAGTCCATCCTTGGTACATGTCACAACACTAGTGAAAGGAGGTGGGTACACATACCCTACCATCCAAGGTACAACCACAATTTTCCTCCAATCTTGTCACATATATAATCACCTAGACATGACCGTAGTTGTTCTCAATCACATCAGATGTATGAGGCATTACCATAGCCAACCTCCACAATCTGCATTGTGGATGACAAGGATATATCCTCAACTTGCCACCCCCACATACTCAACAATATGCACTATGAGTTTCCCTTAGGAATACTCAATTCACCATCTGGAAAATTCTGACACTCAGATGGATCTATGGCACAGGTTACTACATGATTATAGTTTCACTTGATTAGTTATGCCAACTGGGTGAATTAAGTTGCATCAAACAAGTGGACATACAAACCCTAATTCACTTCTAGAAAGCATATAAATATCAAAACTTTGAAAATATATAAAACGTGTGAAACATAATTTTTCATCTCATCATCACATGGTACTATTCACTTGCCATTCTTGAAACCACACTAGTCATCATACAATCACAAGATATAAATCCTTTTCACAATATCACAGGGTATCAACCCTTATCAACATAAGAGGATTACACCTCATTTAGGGCTCAACCATGCCCAAAGGTCATTAAGACCATCATACTATCAGAGGATATAAATCCTTTTCACAATATTACAAGGTATCAACCCTTAGCAACCCAAGAGAATTACACCTCATTTAGGGCTCAACTATTGCCAAAGGTCACTAAGACCATCATACTATTCCTTACAAGATCATCATTATCTTTGCATGCATTATAACAAGGCTCAACAACATCACTTACATATAATACACCAGATCAACACCATATTGCATTAATGAGCTATAATATATTCATAATCAATCATAGCAGGGTTATATTAACATTAATAACATTCCTTTATTACATCAACATTCAAGGAATATAGACATGATTAACTCTCATCATATTCATAATGCACATATTTAGAATAAGAAAGTATCAACCATGTGGCTATGATAACCACCAATTAACATATCAAGGTTATGATCATATTAAGGAGATTATTCCACCATCATTCCATCATATAATAATGTTAAACATGAATACTCATCTTTATCTATTTGCATTAGAGTTAGGTTCAACATGATAAATTATATCAATGTTACTAATCAGCACTTATACCCAAACCCTAACTCATGACATCCCCATTGGATCATGGATGCATAAGGTAAAGAATCACCATCACATTCCATACTATTCTCAAGTATGAACCCACACATAAATCAAGGTGTATCCATTGGGTTATAGCATACTAGGTTTTCAACAACAGTAATAGAGTATTTCATGATTGTATTAGTCATTCAAGCTAGGTATAACAAGATATACCTCTTTAGGGTTACATATCAACACAATATTATTATCATCCCCTCTATTCATATGAGTGAATAGGTAAGACTACCTTATTAAGGGTAACCCTCCATTTGTTCAATCATCAACCCATATCACCATACCACAATGTCACCCAGAACCATTGGATGTTAAAAAGTAAGACCATTGATTGTTTACATAAGTAAAAACCTTGGATAAACCACCTATGAAGTCCTTCATTTGTTCTCTATAAAAATTCACCATTTAACCCTATACATCCCTTGATTAACAACACAAAAAGTTCCATTGAGAGTAGGGTAAAACCCACAATCGATTGTTCAGTGAAAACAAGCCATCCATTGTCAACAAGTAAACTCTTTAAGTTGATCATATAAAGGAAACCATCTAAATCACATTATTAGGACCAACATATTACATTATCCATCATTACACATTCTTGTAGGAATAAACATTAGATCTTGACCATTGGGTCAAGTTCATATGTTAAAACCATCAATTATAGTATAGGTCGTCCGACCATTGCATCAAGTGACCCAAGAAACCATTGGTCTAAGGCTTAATTGATGCTAAAACTACAATGCTTAACTCACCATAGGTTGTAGATACCTGATCCACCATCATTAGTGATCATTAAATCACCATAGGTTGTTAGATCAACACTATATTCATTAATCAACATCAAATATTAAGCTAATGTCATCATTGATTGATAACATTGGTAGGGTACTTAATGGTTGATCATTAAACTTCTAATTCATCCAAAACCTAACCTAAGGGGGTGACCATAGGTTGTCACCATCATATGACACCTTTGATCCCAACCGTCAATTGTCATGAAGACAACACCATAGGGTTATTGCAATGGTACCATCATCGGGTCATGGGTTTATAGAAGAAATCATCTTTGAACCCTAAAATTGACCATTGGTTGATAGGTGTTTAGCACCATACGTTGTCAAACCAACCTGATACAAGTCATATTATACCTTAGTAATAATGTACACATGATCATAGGTTCATCTAGAACTAAAATCATGACAAGGAACATTATAAAAATCGAAAGCCAAGTCAAGCATAGCTTTTTAGTGCATGAATCATCATTTTCAAGCAAGAACGTGAGCTAGAAAGCTTATGGTAAACAATAACCGTGGAGCAAGATATAGAACTTGCCTCTAATGAGAAGATGAAACCCTACATAGAAGAAAACTTGAGTAGGTAGGGTAGAAAATCCAAGAATAATCTATGAATTTGTCCATCTAGCACCTTTCTTCATCAAATGAGCAAACCCTAAGCATAAGGAGCAAGAAAGGTAGGGTTTTAGAGCTTTAGAGCAATGTCTACCATGGAAAAGCAAGGTTCTGACCTGGATAAAGCTAGGAGGAAGGATAAAAAAGAAATAAATGGAGGAAAGAAGGGATTTATTACTCTTTTAGGTCAAGATCACTAGAAGGAAGCCTTTTCAACCCTAAAATGAAGTCAATTGCAACCCTAGATCCTTTTTTAAGAAGATCCCCACTTTCTTCTTCCTTGGACAGAAAAATTCACAGAAGAATAGAGGGAGAACGAGGTTGGGAGAAGGAGGGAAGTGGTGGAGAGAAAATGACGCATTTTGGTGCTTGGGGATAAGTATATGAAACTTTAAGATAAAGAAAATGAAAAAGTTGAAGTTCTAGTATCTATCCAAGTATCCATGGCCTTAATTTATTAAGAATATACAACCACACACACAAGCAGATCCCCCACCATATGTATAGACCTTCTTAGATTTCCTTTGTAAAATTTCCCAGCCAATCAAATAATTCATTAGTTGATAGCTACTAAAGGTAGCTCATCCATAAAGGGGTAAACCCTAAAATACCCTAGGAGAAAACACCTTCAAACCAAGGATTAAATGGGTGCCCCATGGCTCAACAAGATCAGGAATGATGAGATAATATCCAAGGAACATAATGAAAGTGATAAATTGCAAAGAAAACCTCTCAATTGGGTAAATTGTAGAAAAGTCCAAAATGTGCATAAAATTGCATAACTTGCTCAACCATTGTCCAAATTGGACCAAATTTGAAACTTAAGCTTGTATTATGAATTAAAATCATATCACAAGGATATATTATGGTTATAAGCATTCAATTATGGTAATTAAGCATATTCAACTCATTAAGCAAGTTTAGGGGCCTTACATATTCAGTTTTTGCTAACATCCTTTCCTTTTTATTTTCCTCCTCCTGGGTTTGTTTAACCCACACAGAGGTAGCATAACCCTAGGTGTAGGACATAGAATACATTACATGCACACATGGACCTATCATAGGGATTTGATGCTTGGGAGACACACTTGATATAGTTTAGATAACCCTCTTTTGATCCTATGTTTTTGTTTTTATATGTATCACCCTACGTGTTGAAGGATAGTGATAATATAAAGAACTTTAATAGTTAGATATTTTATATTCTACTACTAAATTTTGTATCTTGAATCATACTTTGAATAAATTGGTAAAATCATCCCCTTCTGTTAAAAAAATAGTGGTATACGGCAAATGGGATATTCATTTTATTTAATTTTGTAGAGTGGATCCCCTCTTAGGTCGCACTCTTTACATCTATTTTATGGTCATAGTTCTGAACCTAAAAGATATTGGAATTCCAAATTTAGGTCATGGTCTTGGACCTAGAAGAGACTGGAAAATAAAACAATATATTGATCTAGTTTAAGGTCATAGTCTAAGACCTGGGAGAGATTTGAAAATGTAGTTGGATTAGTTTAAAGTCATAGTCTAGGATCCAAACATATTAGAAGAGGTCATCCACAAAAGTGGCATGGTATAGGATGCCTATAAGAGTGTAGGACTTTTAACTCGATGCAAAATATTAATGAGGCATGCTTCTACTAATTACATGTTTGATGACTCTAGTTCATGTTGTACTTGTGAAGTCTGATGTAGGTTGTATTGACATTTAGATTCCTTAGTTTCAACTATCATGGGGGTAAGGAATGAAATTGCAAAAGATATGGTGATGGTAATGGTATAGAATTAAGGCCCAAAAAATCATTTAATCTTCTTTGTTGATGTCGCACTAATGTTGTGTTTCTGACAAGTCTCTGGTGTGTTTGGGAACCTGATCAATGTGTCTTTCTTGGAAGTAGAGGCTTGAAGTTGCTCTGTGTTTTTCATCAACAGATGGTATATGATGTTGGATGTGTTGCAAGAGAAGTCTTCTTGGGTGACATAAGCTCATTTAGATGGGATGTCATTCTACAAGGTCTTTGGACCAGATGTACTTTGTTGATTCAGTTTCTACTGTATGGAGAGCATGCCATGTGAGGCCACTCTAACTAATAAGAGGTAGCACCCATTCATGGGTTGTAGGTTTATCTTGGAATGTAGGTTCTTAGTATCTTAGGAGATGATCTCCCTTTGTTGAACTCTTTCTCTAAAGATGTACCAAGCATTGTGGGAGCTAGATTCAGGTTATATTATGTTGTTGTATTAAGCTATTCATCTTGTCTTTGATGTCTACAACCTTCTACCAATGGTTCCCTAGAGAAATCTACTAGTGTAGATATATCATGATTGTCAAAGGTGGCCTTATCAATGCTAAAATGATCTGTGATACCAACACAAAGTGGTCCATTATGATTTGATGTTTTCATTATTACTTTTTTGAGGAAAGGAATTATCATGATTTAAATTCCGGTGGTAGCACATTGCCCATGGTTTTTTCTCAAATATTTTTAATTCTTATTTTGATAATAATATGATCATGTTAATCAGAAGATATTTATTTGAATTTTATTTTTGATTCATTTTTTATTTTACATACCATGTTTGTGGCTTATAATGTTGCTATTTTCCATGGAATATGTCGATGGTCGACATTTAGGTATTTTGGATAGAGAGCCCTTTGTGAGGTTGGTAGTAACCCATGTTAGTCATGAGGCCTATCATGAGATGTGAGGGATGGTCATTTAATCAATGTAGCTTATCTAATGGATAATGACACCTACATTGCACACCTTGTTTTTCACTTTATAGTACTAGAGATTAAGGTGATTTGAGATCCCAAACGTGTTTAAGCTTGTCGAAAGTATTCTATGAATATGTTGGTTCTCTCCTCGAGATGGTCGTATCCATACAACTACTAGGGGAAGATTCATTTAGGGTGAATTGATGCTCCACTAGGTCTTAATTTCATTCTTATACAACTCAAGTTGTGCCATGTAGAGAGTATTCAATTGACAATTACCTAAATTTTAGGGTTATGGAAACAAAAGTCTAAGAGAACCCTATGGGACCTACTTTTGACACTTATTCATGTATGAAGGTTATCACAAGCATGTATCCACATATTTTTGTGTCCTTTGAACTTAATTATTCATCTTTTTGGTCATTTTGCATCTAAAACCATGTGCATTGATGCTCAGAATGTTAGGATGGGACCTTTTGACTCCTAAAAGAGAGTTTTTATGCTCCATTAGTCCTTGATATCATGCTTATTGAGCTTAATATTGTCATGTAGTGAGTATTCAATCGACAACTCCTCACCCATTTGGGTTAAGGTGCCAGGTGCTAGAGAAACACCCATGGGCTTATACTTGACATATTAGTGAGGAAAATCATAACAAGCATATTTCCAAGTTTGGGTGTTCGTTGTGCATCACAATTAATGTATGTAAGTTAATCCTTTGACAATGTGGACATTGACTCAGAACATTAGGATGGAAACTTGAATTGTGGATTAATGGGAGCTTCCTAGTGAAGGTTCCCCACTTTTGGTCCCCATGCAAGATCAAATAGGAATATGGTGATATGTGAATAATAATGCAAGGTATACAAATCTTCTTATCCTCCAGTCTTCCTATCTTTGCCATTACCCGTGAGTAGGGTTATTATCATGTTTAAGCATATAATTTCATGTAAGGAATGACCCCTAAATTTGTTTTCAGGATGTTTGGACTTTGTGGGTCTGTTCCAACTTGTCTCTGGGTTCCTCAGTTTAAGAAGAGCATGAAGAGGACACTTGTTGATCTTGTGATGTCCACTTGGAATTTTAGCTTTAGATGATTTTATTGAGTGGGTGAATTTATGGGTGAGATTAGGTTTGTGAACCATTTGGGCCTCATGATAGTGTCCATGCTCCTTCTATCCTAGGTGTTACTCTGATCCTTCTGCTTCAGGATGCATAGGGGGAGAAGTCTAGGTACTTAAGTAGCTTAACTGGAATTTTTTATTTTTTATTTTGATTGATTTTAATTAATTTTCATGTTTATTTTGACTTTTTTCATTTGATTTTTTTGTTTTGTGCATTTTGAAATATTTTTTTTCCGCATTTGATTTTTTAAAAGTAAAAATAGTTAGATAGATCCTTCATGATCCCCCGTTCCTTTGGAGTTTGTGACAACCATATGTCTTGGTGCTCTTTAGTAAAGCTCTAGCTTGAGTGGAGACTCAATCAACTCTACGACTACATATGTTGGTGTGTTCCTTTTGCGCTCTAGCTCAAGCAGGGATTTAATCAATTTGGTTTCAGGCTTGAAAGTTTCTTCTATAAGGCAGTCCACTTGGACCAAATCAACATCAATTAGGTCTTGCATGTTGTGAATGAGGTTTATACATGAGTAAGTATCATGTACCTAGATGGGGTGATAATCATAGTGAACATTAGGATTTTATCTCTTTGGTAAGCAGGTACAAGGCTCCCTTATGGCTAGAAATTTCACAAGGTTCTTTACCTATAGGAGAGTCTTATTGAGAAACCCCTAATGGTAGGAACCTTCTCTTTAGCTTTTGCGATGGGATCTCCTTGCTTATGATGGTGGGAATAATAGACACTTTTAAAAATCTATCTCCTTTCATCTTTCTTTGGCAATCAAGCTTTGTGATATTCTGGTGGTGACCTTTGAAGGTGTTGATTTTTCTATTTTGACCTCCATATCTTTCAACTTCCATAGAACTTTTCTCAAAATTGGACCATTAGCATAGTGGACCCCCAAGAAGGCTTCTATTGTTTGTGTTGCCATCAAATGTATATGAGGTGGGTACCCATATGGTCCTAGTACAAGAAGATAATTCCTAGGTAACAATTAGGGTATATCATGGGATTGACAACATAAGGCCTATTTTTATGTACAAAATGGGATTTTCCAAGTCAGAATCAAATTTGGATGACGTGGGTACTGGTATAGTCATCTGACCTCTTACATATTTTGGCCTTCTACCTTGATAAATAATGACTTCTGATTGTTTTTCCAGGTTCTTCTATCTGATCATCTGCTTGGCTATTCTGAGGAATGAATATGTGTGGCATAGATGTCTCATGTGACAAATGCTCAATGTAACATTCTTGCACTTGTATACTCTTGGCCATTTTCATCCAAAATGTTGTATTCATTCACCATGCAGGTTGTATGGTGATGATAGTTATGCATGATGTACAAAGGGGAATACATGTATCTATGGCTAACATAGACCCATATTAGCTTTAATTGTATGCTTCCACCAAATTCAAGTGCCTCTATGACATGTAGTTCTTCTACTTGTTGTGTCCTATAGATGAATCTTGTGTAAAATTGAGCCTTCAGTTAATCAGAAGTGTCTTTGGTACTGATCGCTGGAGGTAGAGGGACTACCAAGGACTTTGGGGGTTGTATTGACCAAATAAAGGAGATGGTGGACAGCTGGGCGGGCCTCTGCATCTCTATGGTTGGGAAGCTAGTTCTTGTCAGAATAGTGATCTAAAGTATCATCAAACAATCTGGTCTCATATGTGTGAGGTGCTTGAGCCAGTTCTTCTAAAGGTTAGATATGTTACTACAAATTTCATATGGGGAGGGAAGAACCATGGCATCACCTGGGAGACCATTGGGAGGAAGTTCAAAGAAGGTGGACTACAAATAGTAGATCCAATTATGAGTATGGAAATTGGGTCCTGCAAAAGGGTGCTCAGATTTATGTTGCCTACCGGTGGGGCTTGGTGGAATTGGATGTGTGAAAGATATGGTGATGCTCACATCCTATGCAACAATTGCTGACCTTCAAGAATATGGTTAACTATGTGTAAGCACTTTGATTGCTTCTTGTAGCTTTACTATGTTGATGGCAGTGGTGTTTGGGCATGTGACAAACTTACACCAAGGACCAACATAGGTGGGAGTAATAATCTGACTTGGGTGCAGGTGTTCTGGGGAAACTCCAATGCCCTAAGTGGAGTACGCTAGCTTATAGAGCAAATCTTAATAGACTTCCTTCTAAGGACCGTCTTATTATATGGAACATTGTGGTTAACCCAATGTGTTGCTTGCGTGATACGGGTGTTGAATATGTTGAACACATGTTCTTTGAATGCTCTTACTCAAAGACTTTCTAGGATATTACTTGCCTAATAAATGATTCGGGTACAAATGTATCTTCATCTATCTCTGGAAACATTACTTGGATTAACTCAAAGTTCAAAGATGACAATCTTATGGCCAGCTTTGTAGGGATTTTCCTATTTGGTGCTTGTTTTTTGATTTGGCAGGAGAGGAATAGAAGATGCATATGAGTAAAAGAATTGACTTCCTCAAGCTTCTAGACACTTTTTCTTCTTTTCTTGCTTTAAACAACAAGAATAGGAACAAAATTTTGTGTAGATTCAAAGCTAACACCAGAACCTACTGCGGATATTGTATATAATCCATTTGTAGTGTGTCTTTAATGGGTCTATGTTTTCCATGGATGCCTTGTTTTGTATTGTATAGCTTTGCTATACTTTCCCTTTTGGCAATACATTTACCTATTTCCAAAAAATATTATTAGAGTCTTCAACTAGTGTCTTCATCACCTCACCAGTGTTGGATTCTTCGTTGGTGCTCACCATCTCAAGAAGCTCTTGTTGAAACTATTAGTAAGTGTTTTATTGCATGAGATGTTCATGATGTCATCCTATGTATTAAAGGTATAATGATTGTCTATTGTGATAGAGAAACCAACTCAAAATCTACCCATTTCTAGTAAGGAGTTGAAAAAGGAAGAAACATGGTTGTAAACAAATTTCCCCTTTAAGATCGGATTTAGCAGACACTACCCCTTGCATTGTATAGGGTGTAGAAAAGTGTGATTAAAAAGAGGTATCATACCCATTGCATGGACAAGGGGACAAATATCATGTCATAATATAAAAGTGCACCCTTTGCATAGAAAGGGATTGTTCATGTATCATCACATATTGTTAGTCCAAATGATATGTATATAGGGACACACCCCTATATTGAATAATATGTAAGGTTTTTCCTAGTATGGCCATGAGATATATCCAATAGCGCCATGATAAAGCATGAGAATTATGGTTTTTAGTTGTAGAAGGATGAAGTTAGGATGGTGTTCAGGGACAAGTTTGACCCACTTGGGGATAGGGATTGTGGATGGATATGTGTGTGTGTGATTCTTCTCTCCTCATGAGAGATATGAGAGAAACACTCACAAGGAAAAGGGTATCTAGGGGACAAGGTGACACTCTCAGGGGTAGAGACTATGGCTAGAAGTGAGTGTGTGAGTCTCCTCTCTCCTCAGGGGAGATTTTATGAGACATATATTTGCATGGTAAATGGTATCTTGGGGACAACGTGACTCTGTAAGCCCAAAAATTGTGGTTGGATATACGTGTGTGAGATTCCTTTCTCCTTAGCGAAGATTTTATGAGAGAAATACTCTCAAGGTAAAGGATATCTAAGGTTAAGAGGGCCCTCTCAGGGCCAAAGGTTGTGGCAATATATGGGTGTGTGAGATTCATCTCTCCTCATAGGAGATTTTGTGAAATAAATATTTGTAATGGAAAGGATATCTAGGGAAAAGGATCCACCCTCTTGGGACCAAAGATTATGGATGGATATGGGTGTGTGAGACTACTCTCTCTACGGGGAAGATTTTAGCGAAAAACTCATAAGAAGAAGGTATCTAGGGACTAGTTGACCCTCTTGGGGCCAGAGACAGTGGTTGGATATGGGTGTCTGAGATTCATCTCTTCTCAGGGGATATTTTATGAGAAACACAAGGAAAAGAGTATCTAGGACGAGGTGACCTACTTTGATAATGTACTAGATATGGGTGTGTGAGATTTCTATCTTCTCACAATATATTTTATGGGAGAAACACTCACAAGGGAAAGGGTATTCGGAGACAATTATGACAGTCCTGGGCCAGAGACTATGGTTGGATACGAATGTGTGAGATTACGCTCTCCTTGTCAAAAAAATTATGAGATAAATACTCATAAGGTAAAAAGGTATTTAGAGACAAGGTGATCTAATAAGTCTAGATACTACGGATGGATATGGATGTGTGAGATTCTCCTTAGGGAAGATTTTATGAGATAAATAGTACAATGTCAAGGGATATCCAGGGACAAGGTGGCCTACTTAGGAACATAGACTATGGATCCATGGACAAGGTGACCTACTCAGGGCCAAAACTATGTCTGGATGTGGTTGTGTGACCAGCCCAAATTGCACACCCAAAATGGAGCAGATCTAGAGTAGTCGGACTTTTAAGACTATAACCCGACACTCAAGCCCCTGCAACTATTATATGGGGTCTGATGTAGTATTTGGGGTGAACCATAGGGACAGGGTTGGTAAGTGTTAAGTACGGGGAGTCTCACACTCTTACACTCCAAATGAAAAGGTGGATTTAGGTGGTGTTCCCTAAGGAACGATGATGCTCCAGGCAAACAAAGAAAGGTAAAAGAAAGAAAAAAAGTAAGAGAAAGACGTTAAACAAGTGGTAAGAAACAAAGGTATGGAAGGAAACTTGGATTGGGTTTCACCTACTAAGATCTCTCGCCAACATGTAAAACTCACACCCCTTCGCATACTCCTATCAAGATTACAAGAAATCATCAAAAATGTCTATTCTATCCTCTCTTGAGATTAGGATAGATCTAGGTTTTAAGGTAGTCTCTCTCTTGAGATGGAATCCCAACAACCACAAAGCAAACCATATGACCATTAGCTTTAGTATCCCAACACATTCATGCATTCATACTACCCCATAATACTAGATAAGGTTGGTACTATTCTTTTGAGTTACCAATAATCAAACATCATAAGATGGTAGTTAAGCATACAAGTGAAGTGTTAAAAATAAGAGTACGGAGATAATCTTGAAAAGACCATATATATGTTTCAAGGGGAGTAAGAATATACATGTTGGGAGAGCCTTAGTGGCTACTCCCAACCCAAGTTAGATGTTTAGCCACACATGTTGACGAGAAGCATAACAACATCACAGAAGGATAGATACATCAATAACCATGAAGAGGGGGACTACAATGTGATGGATATGATAGATCTAGATAGAGAAGGAAGAAGGTGATACACCAACTGTACTTCTTTAAGTCTAGATCTGGAGTGGGCGTGGTTGTGGCAGCTCCTTCCTTTGAAGAAGGGGGTGATCAATCTTCTCTCTCCTCTGACTTCCATCTTTAGAGGTCCAAGACTAATGGGTATGAACGTGGATGACTCAAGAATTTGGTAGCACTTCATGGTCCTTGATGATCTGCTAATTTGATGGGTGGAGGTGGGGGGTCTATATATAGACATTGCCCATCGACTTATACTTTGGGCCACAGTCACAAGGTATAGATCGTTTGAGACCCCCATCAAGGTTACATCGCTCTAGCGGTCTACCACTGTCGAGGGGTGGCCTCAGTCATGGTATGCTAGAGGGCAGCCACGGTCGAGGGGTGGCCTTGACTGTGGGTCATTACTTCGGTAGGAGGGTCGCGGTCGCAGTGCGAAGATGCGAGGACAGAGGCAACAACCGCGGTAGGGACACTAGTGAGCTATACAGCCACGGTCGAGGCATTAATCGCGGCCATGGTGTAGCATGACCCTGTAAGAGTAAGAGACGTCTAAATTTAAATATTTGACACTAGGGCACTAAAATAAGTAGAGAACCCATAAAAGGTATGCTAGGGAAGGCATAAATCATACGCAAAAGGTATACAAAATGAGATGTTATCAACTCCCCCAAACTTAGGATTGAGCCTATCCTCAGGCTAATGGGTAGGCCCAAAATCATAGAGAGATGAGCTATGGATAACAAAAAAATTCAGAAAACCTACCATTACAGAGTTATCTCATTCTTATACAAAACTCTCATGGTATGTCCATTTTAAATCTTGAAATTCTATTTCCTCCCTTTCATATCCAGAGTTGCATGACCCAATGCCTTTTGGTAGTAAAGGGCTCTCTGTCTCAATGACATCCCCCTTCCATGTGCTAGGTTGCTAGCTATACTTGTACAACATCCCCTTGAGGGGTAGCTTTCACACCCTTCCATTATTTTAGTTGGCCCTATGCTTGTGTGCTCAGGTAGGTTTCAGGCATTAAGTGTTTTCCTACACTACTCAATTTCCCTCACCCATAGGCTGTCGTAGGGACAGTGTTGCCCCAAGGGCTCCTGATGTTAAGTTAGGTGGTTGCGTGAGGGTTGCTTGGGAGTGTAGGTGGATATACTTCACTTTAGGATTCCACTTACAGGCTTGACATATCTACATTTATGAGTGTAGAAATACACCGACCGTGTGAAATCCTTTGGCATCTTTTAGGAACAACTCTCAATATTTTTTTCTTTAGCTTTTCATATCTCCTCTTAGGTTTGGGTGAGAGGTTTTTAAATGATTTTTTGGGTGGCCAAGCCTCTTTTCATCCCAAATTAGAGATAATTAAACCCGGAAGGGGCAGTTATTTCCTTCTCGAGGGAGGTGAGGATTTTCTAGCTAGAACTATCAGGTTACGGTGATTGGTTGGGAGTATGGCTTGGTAAAGTCCTCTAGTTTTCAGGGATTCCATAGACTTAGGATTGTTCCACACACAATGTTTTGCCATAAGAATGAGATAAAACTGTGTTGTTGGGCTTCTTGTTTTTACTTTTATGTGTATTATATGCTCATTTGTGCCTCTCGATAAACGATTACACTAAAACATTAAGAAGGAGAGCTGACAAGTCTAACAAGGGGCTAAGCAAAATTGTGACTTATAGTAAAAATTTTGAAAATAAAATTTTTGAAAAAATTGTTTCTCATACTTGGTTATAGTAGAAGCAAGAATATGTAGAAGAATTTTTTTTTTGAAAATGTTAGTGACAAAATTGTAACTCTCACACCCGTTTATGAATCCTCCCCCAAACTTATCATTCACCCCAACTCAGGATGTCAAAATTGGAGTTAGATGTATAAAGATACTTTTTTTATTGCTGCTAGCTATTTGTTGTTGCCCATTTTGACTCGAGGAGCATGTTGGCGTATACTCCACGTAGTGGGTGGTATTTTTCATGTTGCATGCTCATACCTTCATATTCAGTGTAGCTAGGTCGATCATCCAGGCTAGACAATAGAAGCCATAGTCATTTGGCAGTGGTACTTGTTGAGGTTTTCTATAACAGAATTGCGTCTTCTTGAAGTCTTTGCCTTCTTTATGCTTGTATCCTTTTCTGTGATTTTTTAGAATTTATACAACTTCTTCGACGCACGTGACTGCCTTCTCTTCTGTTGGTTTCTTTGTAGTAGTCATGTTTGTGTGTTTGTTGAGTGCAAAGGTTACATCTGAGCTGTTATATAGAACTATAGTCCTTGCTATAATATTGACTACTAGCAGAGTTCAATGACTATCATGTAGAATGGTAGGGAATATATAGTCTAGGAGAGAGGTCGCCAGGCATTGTAGTAGGTTGTCTTTTTTACCTGACCTTTTATCCTTCAAGATATCATCAACTAGGATAAAGTAGGCCATATGTATGTTTGGCATGTTGTCGCCCAACAGTGACTGATAGGCTGATATAGGGCTGACTGAAAGGTACCCTCCTATTTTCAAAGTATCTCTAAGGTCATCCTTTAGTAGACAGATGCCATCCCTCTTGAAAATTGCCTCTGTCGTGGTGCCACCTTCCCTTAAGCTTTTCATTATTAACTGTAAGGATTCTAGTGACAAGCTTTTGCAACTCCACCTATCAAAATCTTTGAAGGTTGGCACTATTTCTCCCACTGGCCCATTAGGTTTTATCTCTAGCATATCATCTTCATCTATCTCCCCTTCTTCAGGCTCATAAACTGGAGATTAGTCTTTGCCTTTTTCTGCTAAAGGAGAGTAATTTGTCTTGCTTTCAATTTGTTGCTCTGCTTTTTCAGAAGTGTCTTCCGCTCAGCCTTCCTTCCAAGCAATTGCCCTAGCAGATTCTTCCGGATCGACCCATAGGGCTTTTAGCCTTTCCCTCCAAATTTTTTTTCAGGTAGAGGTATTTCATGGTGAAGCCGACGTGGTATTGCATCTGAAGGCATCACCGGGTCGCAGAAGAAGCGGCGATCACAGATAACTTCCATTGCATAGACACCATGTAAGCTATGTAAGTCTTCTGTGTAGAGGTCTTCTAGTGGGATTCCCTTGTTGATTGGTTCCATCATCCTCATTACTATGAAAGACAATCCCCTATCTCAGCCTTTTCTTGAGGGACCTTTCTACAGATGGAGAATTGTTTCCATATCCCTTGTTGTCGATTATCCACTATCTGAATATCCTGCTGTAGATGTAGTGGAACTTTTAATTTATCTCTTGCTTCCTTTTTTGTAAACCAAGGACATTATGTCCAGTTCAACTGCGCAACAATTGAACAATGTTGTACGTCTCTCATATAGGTTGATGATAATAAGGGCCCAATGCTTTACATTCCTTATAGGCATAACTACAAAGTTTTGTCTCCTCTCTACTCACTATCTGTTGTAGTTCTTTCACATCGGCAGATTCATAATTTTTATCAAAACTTTAACCCTCTAGATGTGTGGTGTTGTTGACAATAGGTTTCTTTCTTGAGATGTAGAAATTATACCAACAGATTTGCGTAGAGTACTTTATACAACTTTTTATGCACTTGTGCTCTCTTTAGAAAGATCCCTCTAAAGTGGTCCCTATTAAGCGACCTTCTTTTGTTGTGGTAGTAAACATTCGTGCTTGGAAAACTCTCATCAAGAAAAATTGCTAAAACATGGACATCTCTACATGTGATTCTGGATAAGGAGGTCTTGTCCATGCCCACCAATTTTGTAGGGTAGAGGAGGGGCAACATATAATGGTACAATATCAACTGGTCCGCTTCACTTTCTGACTTCCTCATCTGTGAAGAAAGAGGCAAGTCCCCCTTCGTCGTATTCTGAGGTTCTATCTCCTACTATTTGCATTGTTGGGGGTCGTACTTCCATGGCGGGAAGTTGCATCTCAGCATCCAACTGTACTTGTTTGGACGCTTGCCTTTCACTGTTTGAAACGGTCTTGCTAATCTTTATCTCTAGACTTTAGTCTTCTATGGGTCTGTCCTCCTCTGATGGATACTCTAGATCTGTTGAATTGAGTGCATCTAACATCGCAACCATCTTTTCGTCATAGAGGGTGTCATTGTGCCCATAATGCACTGAGTCTTGCAGAAAGTTATCGCAGATGTCCATTTCAAAAGTCATATCATACAAGAATTTGTTGAGATCCCTCATTTCTATTGATCTGAGATCTTCTGTGGTAGTGCTTTCTTCCCTGACGATGGCATTTGGTTGAGGTTCCTCTACTACAATTTTGTCCTTTTCTAGGCTGTTGTTCAAATTGAACATTCTTGATAAGGCATTTGTCTTCTTCGTCTCAGCATCTTGATGAGTTTCTTAATT
This sequence comes from Alisma plantago-aquatica, assembly GCA_963693085.1. Classification (NCBI taxonomy): domain Eukaryota; kingdom Viridiplantae; phylum Streptophyta; class Magnoliopsida; order Alismatales; family Alismataceae; genus Alisma; species Alisma plantago-aquatica. Next base: position 965,098,995 of record OY856409.1, on the reverse strand, counting down.
TTTTTGTGCTTCTTTCATAGAAGGTTCCACCCTTGTACTAGTCTTTACGTTGTCACTTTCATCTTTTGAAGTTGTGCACACACTTGTTCCTCCTATGTCATCGTCATCTTTATCTAGACTCGAGGGGCTTGAGGAGGCTCTTGATGTGGAAGGATTGGTTAGACGCTTCGACTTCTTTCTTTGTCGCCAAATGTCCATCTCCTGGCATTCTGTAGCTAGTTGTCAGTGTTTTTCGTCTAAGCACTGACCTTCCTTCTATAAATCTTCTAACGCTTCTTCTTACCCCTTCCGCATCAGTTCCTTATTAGCTCTCATGGCATCCCATTCTTTTCTGAGGTCTGCCATTTCTTCTGTTAGCGTCTTCAGAGCCCCCATCATTGCATTTTGAGTGTTGATGACCCCCTGCATGAACTTTGGGAGTGCCTCAATTTTTGCATTCAAACCTTGTACCTACGTTGTTAGTATGCACATGCTAGAAGTAATATTGAAATTAATCTCAGAAGTTTGTTGCATGTGTAACAACATGGCATCGAATTTGTGTCCTAGTACATCACCGAATGTTTGTGGGCGTTGGTGTTGCTGCTCTATAGGCGTTGTTGATGAAGTCGTTGATGTTATAGGCTCCTTAGGTTCCAGAGCTGACGTGTTCTTTATTGGATCGACATTGGTTGCTTGGGCAGAGGTGCTCATGTCTAGTTACTTAGTTACTTGCAGCACCACTTCTGGGATCATGGGGTTGGGTGCAACTTTGGGGCTTTTAGACTCTTGATAGGGTTCCTTTTCACCCTCTAAGAGCTGTTCTTCTTTGGCAGCATCATCATGTGCTACGTTACCTCCTTCATTTACTTCCACTTCTAGTTGGTCTTCCACCTCTGTTGACATGTGCGGTGAGGGTAGAATTGGGGTGGCAGATTTGTCTGATGCTTTCTTCTTGCACTTCCTTATTGCCAACTTCTTCCTTTCTTCTATCCTTTACATCTCCATTTTTGGTGTCTTATCCCTCATGTTCTTCTTGCCAGTGGGCGATATTGGGACTGCGGCCTTGCTGGTGGTGCCTGAGTACATTCTGTCTACATCCTCCTATGTGGGCCACAACATATGGGCATCAGAGTATGTCATCTCTGGTAGGGGTAGTAGTACTTTTGAGTAGTGGTGTTTATATAAAAGTTTGCTTCCTTTCTCTGCCAGGATGCCTGTGTTAATGAGGAACTTGGTTTTTATATTTTTATGTCCCTTGGTCTTCTTGTATTTCATCATCAGATTGGCATCCATAAAATGGTAAGCAAATATGGTTATCTGGCATCCCATGCATAATTCTTTTGTCTGCTTTGCTTCCCCTCCTATAATGGCTGACAGCCTCTCGATTAGTAGTCTCTCGATATTTATTAGTTTCTTGTTGAGAATGAACCATATTAGAAATAGGTCTCCCTTAGTAACTCCTCTAGTTTCTGATCTTATGAAGATGATGTTTGTGGTTATTTTATGTATTAATCTGATGAAGTAGGAGGTGATGAAACTCGCCTTTGAATTTTTTGAGTTGTGCTTGTGTGCTCTTGTCAGCTTCTCCCATATCTTATGACTACTGTATCTGATGACTTCTTTTTTTCCTGGCACATTTGATCAGGCTTGTGCCTCTTTTGTCATCTTGGTGAATATAGTTTTGAGCATGGCCTCAGTAATTATATGAGCCTTGCCCCCTATTCTCACTTCAAGCTTGAAGTCTCTACCACCCTTTCTACGCTCGTTATCACTGACTAGTAGTTTTTTCAGTGACATCATGAACTCCACAATCAGTTGAGTCATTAAGGGAGCTTCTAATGTACACAGGGTGCACAGGTTGGAGCCTTCCAAGAAGTCTATGACCCTGTCGTATATTCCCATCTTCTTGAAGTCATCGACGTCAAGGTATCACGTCAGTTTGAATCTTTTAGTCTTTATCACCCAGTTGAAGTATGACTGGTGGAGTTGATCTCTTGGTATGAATGTCGGTTCCTGGTGGTTAAAGTCTTCTTATTCGTCCTCTTGGACCTCCTCAGGGGATTCTTATTTTTCTTGACCCTTCGATTTTTCTACGACCATCAATTTCCTCTTTTTCTGATTTTTGTATCCTTGGCTTTAGATTTGCATTTCTCCAGCTTCTTTAGTTCTTTTTCAGGTGGCTGGTACTTAGAGGTGTATGTCTGTGATGTCTCCTGAGATTCTTCATATTCTTCTGGCATCTTATGGACCAAGATGTACTCGTATTTCTTCTTCATTAGTTGCAACTAGAGCTTTTTTGTTGGTGAGAGATTGGGGTTATCTTTTAGTGCTTTGGTTATCTTCTCTAGGTTTTCTTCTGCACCCCTTAGTGAAGTTGCCTTCTTCATAAAAGTGTCAATAGTTTAGGTCGACAATCTAAAATTTTTCACATTCAAATTATTATCATCAAGATTTTATTTTATATTTTATTCATGGCATTAGTGTTTAATTCATTTTTTATTGTTTCTACCTAAATGTTCCATTTTCAAAAGAATATAATCGCATGAGATGATGCAACCGCGACAGAATTGGAAAGCAATACCATGATTGAGAAATGTGTCATGACTGCAGTAGATAATTGTTAAAGCAAAAGAAACGGCATGATCACGACGGGTTACGCGTCCGCGGTCGATGTTAGACCCAATCAAGAGAAGCTTCATACATGCAAGGACCGTGACCACAACCAAAGTTACGATCGGTACCATGACCACAGTCATAAGGTAGCCACTTGACCATAATCGTGATGATCGTGGTGGGTCCCCCATCCGAACTCTGACTGAATCAGTGGCGCCACCCCAGAAGTGTACGAGCAAAAAATCAACCCAAAACTTCGACTGAAGAGAAAAAGGGAAATGACGGTGAAACTTTGGCTAAAGAGTGGAAACATTCTCAGTGATTCTCATGGTCACCGCACCATAGGGAAGACCAATTTCTAGGGTTGTAGAAACAAGGAAGGAAATGAACCCCCAAAAGGTAATGGATAGAGAAAGTGGTAACGCAAGGAGAGTGCAACGGTACCTCGACTTAGCAGGAAGTTCAAAACATGTGGTTAGGGAAGTAGTGGCGGAGATGGTGATATCACAATGAGTTTATGATGTTGGGTGTCAGTTTCACAATGAATTTCTCTTGGTGATTGAGTGTCATAGTAGTTTCTTGCATCAAGTTGCTCTTAGGTTAGGGCTCCTCCAACATTTGAGAATCATAAAATGAGAAGAGAAACAAAACCCTAGTGTCGAGAGCATTTTTCTAGAATACTTGGAGGGAGTCACGACCGCGGTCGAGTAGACTGTCATGACTATAGTCAAGCCATGCTCTCAACCTTGACGTAACTATGGCCTTAAGTCATGTAAATTAGGTATCGTGACTACGGCATGTGTCCCAACCGAGGCAGGTTCCGCGACCATGGTGCACACATAACCATGTTGATAGAGACAATTATTTAAAGCAGAAAAACCTCTAATGTCTCATTAAAAACCTATGTGAAAAGAAGGGAATCTACATACTACATTTACACTTTTTCTTGATGTGGAAAACCAAAATACCTAGAAGGAGAGAGCTACATAGCTCATAGATTAAAACACGAGATAAAGGAAAACTTGAATTATAAAAGAAAGGAAAATCTTGGGTTGCCTCGCAAAAAGTGTTAGTTTAAAGTCTTTTAGCTTGACTCTCTCTCTCATTATATCTTCATCCTCCTTTAGTTAGCGCTAATACTTGCTCATACATTTCATTTGTTAGAGGACTAGGTTCCCCCAAACTTAGCTCGATCCTTTTCACAAAAGCCTCATCTTCATAATACCTTATTACCCTCTTCCCATTCACCTTGAAAGTGCATGTCTTATCTCTGATTATTTTCATCATCCCTTATGTTGGTATATATGCCCATAGAGCCATCCCAAGCGACTGCATGGAGTCATATATTAATTAATCAATTAATGTTATTATTTGGTTAATTAATGAATTCTAGAATATTCTAATTAATCCATGAGCATTTTAATTAACGCAGCGTTTCTATTTACCGATGGGTTTAGGAAACCCTACCTCCCTTTGTATCCTATTTAAAGGAGGATTGACGGCCGATATCTATATAAGATATCGAGAGAGGCTTTTCAGTTTACGATCACGTACGTAAACCCTAGCTGTCACCATCCTTAGGAGAGGAAGGAGAGTAACGTGTCGCTAGCATGCTGCCGCACAGACACGACTCCTTCCCGCCGGCTTAGGAAGCCCGACGTGGAGTTCTAGTCCATCCCCGTGGATGAAGTAGAGACACAGACGTTGAGACGCCTATGTTCGGAGGACATCGATGACCATCCATGCACGTTATGAGCGGCGCACATCATCGCACGAAAGGAGCGCCGCCGGATCTTCCTGTGACAACGAACGGGAGAGAAGTTATGTCCGTGTAGACAAGTGTCGTTGCACACCTTTGTGTAGTGGGACATCGTCGGACTTTCTCTGTGATAATGTATATCTCGCAAATACTCCTTCCGAATACGCTGTTGTCGACGAGATCCTGTTTTGGGTTGCGTGGAATTTTTTTTGTTTCTTCCGCCGCGCATGTTTTCTCCACAAAATCCAACACCTTACGGGTATCTCTTACCACGGAAAAGGGACTGGACCATCTTGTTCTTAGCTTTCCAGGGAACAACCTAATACTTGAATTGAATAAAACAATTTTGTCTCCTTCATGGACATCCTTCCTCTTTAGGTGGGAGTCATGACATACCTTATTTCTTTGCTTATAGATCCTTGCATTCTCATAAGCATGCAAACCCAACTCTTTAAGTTCCTAAAGTTGGAGAAATCTTCTCTTTCCCACTTTATCAAGTTCCATGTTAAAAAAATTATAGACCAAAGGGCTTTGTGCTATAATTCGACAGGAAGATGACAGGACTTCCCATAAATCAACCTATAGGGTGTCATGCCTATAGGCATCTTATACGTTGTGCGGTAAGCCCATAGTGCATCGTCGAGTTTCATATACTAATCCTTTCTTGTACAACTTACGGTCTTCTCAAGGATCTGCTTGATCTTCTTGTTAGACACTTTGGCTTGTCCTGGTGTTTGGGGATGGTATTGTGTTGCGATTTTGTGTTTTACTCCATAATTTCTCAATAGAGCTTCGAATTGCTTTTCTTCAAAGTGAGATACCCCATCACTTATAACAGTGTGTGGTACCTCAAAGCATGGGAAGATAATTTTTTGAACAGTTAGATTGATGCCTTGGAATCAAAGGTTTGGGTAGAAATAGCCTCTACCCATTTCGAGATGTAGTCCACAACAACAAGTATATATTGGTTTCATTTTGATGATGAAAAAGGTCCCATATAATCAATCCCCCATACATCAAAAATTTCAACTTCTACCCAATCGGCCATCGACATCTCATTCCTTTAGTTGGTGTTTCTCGTCAGTTGACACTCTTTGCAGGTCTTGACAAATGATGCAACATCTTTAAAAAGAGTCGGCCAATAAAATCCTGAATGTAGGAATTTTGCGGCAGTTCTTTCCCCTTTGTGGTGGTCCCCATAAGGCAAGGAATGGCATGTTTTGAGGATAGAAGCACTTCTTCTTCTAGTATACAAGGACGATATAAGTTGTTCAAGCATCTTTTGAATAGAAGTGGATCATCCCAATAGTAATTTTTTAGATCCGAGAATAATTTCTTCTTCTGATTATAAGTGATCTCTGGTGGAAGTTGCTCACAGGCTAGATAATTGCAAATGTCAGCAAACCAAGGTAGGCTTCATTCATCTTACTGAGCCATTAAGAGACCTTCATCAGCGTAGTTGTCGTGTAGAGGCAATTTATTTTTATCATCAAAAATTATCCTTTATAGGTGGTCTACAACCACTTTTTCTTTTTCTTTTTTATTAATGATCTCATGGTCGAATTCTTGTAGTAATAAGGCCCATCGCAAAAGTCTCAGCTTTGTATCCTTCTTCTGTATGAGATATTTTATAGCTCTGTGATCATTGTATACTTTTACTTTTGACCCCACTAAGTATGACCTAAACTTATCGAAGGAAAATACTATAGCCAGCATTTCTTTTTCAATGGTAGTGTAGTTTACTTGGGCTTCATCCAACATTCAGCTTGCATAGAAAATCACATGGTGCCTCTTGTCCTTCTTCTGTCCTAGGACAACTCTAATAGCAAAATCATTGCCATCACACATAATTTCAAATGGTAACTCCCAATATGGCACTTGTAGAATCGGCATTGTTTTTAATGCCTTTTTAAGGGTCCAGAAGGCATCTAAACATTCGCTAGTAAATTCAAATTCACCATCTTTAATCAGGAGATTTGAAAGGGATTTAGCAATCTTTGAGAAGTCTTTTATAAATCATCTATAATATCCCACATGCCCTTAGAAACTCCTTACTCCTACAATGGATTTAGGTGGTGGAATCTTGGATATGGCCTTGATCTTGCTTAGGTCCACTTCTATCCCTTTCTTGGAAATTTTATGCCCTAAGACGACACCGTCTTGGACCATAAAATGGCATTTTTCCCAGTTTAGAACTAGGTGTTTTTTCTCACAGCATTGCAAGACTAAGGATAGGTTTCTTAGACATGCTTTGAAATTTGTTTCATAGATAGAGAAGTCATCCATGAAGACCTCCACTATGTCTTTTAGAAAGTCTAAAAACATAGATATCATGTAGCGTTGGAAAGTTGTAGGTTCATTACACAACCCGAATGGCATTCTCCTAAAAGCGTAAGTGTCATAGATGTAGGTGAAGGTTGTCTTTTCTTGATCATCGGGATGAATTGGTACTTGATAATCCTGAATACCTATCCAAGAAATAGAATTAATCATGATGAGCTAATCTTTCTATAACTTGATCGATAAATGGTAAAGGGAAATGAACTTTTCTGGTAGCAACATTCAGTTTGTGATAGTCAATACACATATGTGAACTTGTTACCATTCTCGTAGCCACTTCATCTCTATCCTCACCTCTTATCACTATCATTCCACCTTTCTTAGGAACCACATGAATATGGCTTACCCAATTACTATCACTTATAGGGTAAATGACACTGACATCCCGCATCTTAATAACTTCATTCTTCACGACTTTCTTTAGCATTTAATTCAACTTCCTATGTGGTTGAGCTAAAGGTTTAGCTATTTCTTTGAGATTTATTATGTACATCCATAAGGCAGGGTTGAGGCCTCTAATGTCTTCTATCGAATACCCTATAGCCTTCCTATGTAGTCTGAGTTCCTTTAGCAACCTTTCTAGTTGATCACCTATCAAGTTAGCATTAGCGATCATAGGATTTCTCTCCTCTTTGTCCAGGAATTCATATTTCAACCCTTCAGGAAGTGGTTTCAATTCTAGCTTTGGTCTTGGTGCTCTCTTTTCTTTAGGTGTTTGTTCAAGTGAGGCATACTTTGCCGTCTTAAAATTTTCTTCATCCTTACTGAGCTCTTCTTCAGGTTGATTTAGGTAATCTATGATTTCTATGACTTTTGGGTCTTCCATGATAGGGTCAGGACTATTCAAAGCTTGCATAAGGGGGGTCAACAATCACCTTATCCTTTTGCATATCTTCACGATATTGATTATATCTATCCATAAAGTAAGTTGACTCAAAGAGAGATGGGCCTCTCACAGCATCTTGTACTCAAAAATCAATGTGATCATTCCCAATGTGCAAAGTAATGATTCCTTATGCTACATCTATTAGAGCCCTTCCATTTGTGAAGAAAGGACTCCCAAATATCATCAGACACTTAGAGTCCTCGACTGTGCTGATTACTACTATGACGCATGGTATGAAAAATTGCTTGACCCGTATCAGAACATCCTCCACTATTCCCACGGGTCTCATAAAGGTGTGATCAGCTAATTCGATTCTCATGCCCATTTTTATTATAACCATAAACCTAAACATTTACGCTAGAGTCAAGGGCATGAGACTAATGCTTTCTCCTAAATCAGATAATCTCTCCCTATCCACATTGCCTCCAACACATAAGGGTATGTTGAATGCCCCTGGATCTCTCTTTTTGGTTGGTAACTCTGCTTGAACAAATGTGCTCGACATTTTTTCCAATTACACAGTCTCAACATGTTCTCCTCTCCTTCTCTTTGTGATTAAGTCTTTAAATAATTTTGCATATGTTGGCATCTCTTCAATTGCATTGAGAAATAGGATATCTAAGTGGAGCTCCTTTACTGCTTCCACAAATTTCTCATACCTCTTCTTTAAATGTGCCTTTATCATTTTGTAGGGAAAAGGGACTCTTGGGGCATAAGGATTTCTTTGTGTGAAAACTTCTCCTATAGGATCTGAGTTCTTAACCTCTTCATCCATCTTCTTTTTGCCATTTTATTCTTCTCGAATGTCTTCAGCTGATCCTTGTCCCTTGGATTCTTCATGTATAATTACCTTGTTAGATTGTTGCTCACCATGACTTCTTTCTTATTTGGTGTTGTTGGTACCAGGATCTTCCAACATCCTCCATGATCATAGAGTGGCCAAATTTACAGTCTCTATATTTGACGGGATTTTCCCCAAAGGGTTTTTCATAAGTTTTGCTAATTGGGAAAGCTGTTGATCAATCTGCCTTTGATGGGTTTGCATATATGCCATCTGAGTTTGCATTGTAGTTAACACTCCTGAATTGGTGATGGCACTTTGGGTAAGCTGGTTGTTTACTGAAGCATGCCTCTTTGCAAAGTTGAACAATTGAGCGATCATGTCAGTTTGGTTGCTATCCTTGGCTTGGCTCAATCCTTGGCCCTGTCCTTAACCTTGTCGACTCATATTTTTATTTTGACTATGATAGCTATTTTTGTTTGTCTGCTAACTAGTAGTTCTAGTATATTGATTCAGTCCTCCTCTTTTCTCAAGTCCTGGAGGTGGTTTAAATGAATTACTTAGTTGATGAGTGTTTTCAGTAGCTTCTTTGTTGTCGTAGTTAAATCTAGGATGTTCTAGTCGTTTGAATTTGCATAAGAGACATTTTCATTTTCTTTTTTGCTTTCACTTTCTTCACTATCTTCTGGCCGTGTATAGATACTATTGTCAACTCCATGCCCTCCTTCACCACACGTAACACATTTCATGACTTTCTCTATGTGTTTCTTGCCCTTGCTTCCAGTGTCTTTTAATTGTTTGACATCGGTAGCAATTTTCTGAATCTGAGTTGTAATGGTTTCCAAAGCATTAGCTTCGATTGACTATCCTTTAGAGCCTACCTTATTGGCTGATCCTCTATTGTTTCTATCATATTTCATGCATACTTACAACACAGCCATGTTATCGATGATCTTCATGGTTCTTCTAGGTTTCTTACCAAGAAAGTCACTTTCGGCAACTGCACTTAGTAAAGTTCTTTCTGTGGGAGTTAGCCCGTTGTAAAATATGGTCACTAGAAATCCTTTGCGGTAGTTATGGTGAGGCAAATCTCTCTAGTATTCTTGAAAATGTTCCCATGCCTCATGAATATATTCCCCTGGTTTTTTCACAAAAGAAGTGATCTTTTACATATTACGTACAGTTCTTTCGGTAAGGTAAGATTTAGTGACAAAAGCATCTCTGAGGGGTCTCCATCCATCTATGAACTGGTGGGGTAAGTTAAGGTTCCAGGATACAGCTTTTATCTTCAAGTGAGAAATTAAATCCCTTGCAATATATGACTTCTTGGGACACTCCCCTCATCTTGATGGTATCACAAATGTTTTTGAAGGCATCAAGATGATGGTACAAATTTTCATTCCTTGAGTTCCCATGGAAGGGCTTGCTCTAAATCATTGAGATTACAGTAGGTTTCAACTCAAAATTAGCTGCATTGAAGTGCAGGGTGATAATTGGGCATCTTGACACATTGGCTCTAGTCACGGCTAGCTCTCTAAGAGTTTTCCCTTCCTCATCATCTTCATTACCACTGTTCTGGTCATCACGTTCACATTCATTATTGCACTCATGTTCTTGGTGATTCCAATGGTGCCTTCTATGGCAGTGGTGATGGTGGTGATTTCGATCTTCCTTGCTTTGTTGTTCCTCATGGTGGTGACCATCTAAGTGACGGTCTTCTCTTTCTTGTTTCGTCTCATGTGGTGGTTGATTGTATTAAACCCTTGCATTTTGATCATCCCCAGGAAGATTGTCGTCTGCACGAGGCGGCATGACGGCTTGAGGTTAAAGTGAAGAATTGAATAGATCTACTTCCCTCCGGGTTCCCTAAATAGACTGCAAAGTCAAGTTAGAAGACTAGACGTGTTAAAACAAACTATTCTATGTAATCATAGAGTAGCATATTTGAAGTTTTTGTGAAGTCAAGCTTACAGATAAGCTTGAGGCACGGGAGTATAGTCAGTGGACTCATGTTCTTAACAGTACTGTTTTTCCTTGTCCCCAACAACGGTGCCAAAAATTTGACTAGTCCCAATTGCACATCCAAAATGGAGCGGATCTAGAGTAGTTGGACTTTTAAGATTATAACCCAACACTCAATCCCCCACAACTATTATACAAGGTCTGACGTAGTATTTGGGGTCGAACCACAGGGACAGGGTTGGTAAGTGTTAAGTACATGGAGTCTCACACTCTTACACTCCAAATGGAAATGTGGATTAAGGGGTTGTTCCCTAAGGAACGATGATGCTCCAGGAAAATAAAGAAAGGTAACAGAAAAGAATAAGCAAGAGAAAGACGTTAAACAAGCAGTAAAAAACAAAGGTATGGAAGGAAACGTGGATCCAGTTTCACCTTCTAAGGTCTCTTGCCAACATGCAAAACTCACACCCCTTTGCATACTCCTATCAAGATTACAAGCAATCATCAAAAAATGTCTATTCCCTCCTCTCTCAAGATTAGGATATATCTAGGTTTTAAGGTAGTCTCTCTCTTGAGATGACGACCCAATAACTACAAATCAAACCATATGACCGTTAGCTTTAGTATTCCAACACTTTCATCCATTCATATTACCCCATAACACTAGATAAGCTTGGTACTGTTCTTTTGAGGTACCAACAATCAGACATCATAAGGTGGTAGCTAAGCATACAAGTGAAGCATTATAAATAAGAGTATGGAGATATTCTTGATAAGAGCATATATATGTTTAAAGGGGAGTAAGAATATACATGTTGGGAGAGCCTTAGTGGCTATCCCTAACCCAAGTTAGATGCTTATCCACACATGTTGACGGGCAGCATAACGGTGTCACAAAAGGATAGATGCATCAATAACCATGAAGAGGGAGAGTACAACATGATGGAGACGATAGATCTAGATAGAGAAGGAAGAAGGTGATACACCAACTGTAATTCTTCAAGTCTAGATATGGAGTGGGTGTGGTTGTGGTTGCTTCTTCCTTTAAAGAAGGGGGCGATCAATATTCTCTCTCCTCTGACTTCCATCTTTAGAGGTCCAAGACTTATGGGTATGAATGTGGATGACTCAAGAATTTTGCAGTACTTCATGGTCCTTGATGATATACTAATTTGACAGATGGAGGTGGGGGTCTATTTATAGATGTTATGCACTGACTTAACCTATGGGCCGCGTTCATGAGGTATAAATATGTCGCGACCCCCATCGTGGTTGTGGGGTGTTGGTGGTCTGTCGCGGTCAAGCAGTGGCCTCGGTCATGGTATGCTAGAGGGTGGCCTCGGTCGAGGGGTTGCCTCGACCGTGGGGCATTACTTCAGTAAGAGGGTTGCGGTCACGGTGTGAAGATGTGAGAATGGAGGCAACGATTGTGGCAGGGACGTTAGTGGGCTATACATCCGCGGTCACGACATTGACTGTGGTCGTGGCATAGCATGACCCTATAAGAGTAAGAGACGTATGAATTTAAAACTTTGACACTAGGGCAGTAAAATAAGTAGAGAAATCCATAAAAGGTATGCTAGGGAAGGCATAAATCATACATAAAAAGTTACCAAAAAAATGAGATATTATCAGTGTGTGCTATTAATCTCTCCTCAAAGGAGATGTTATGGGAGAAATATTCACAAGTTAAAGGGGTGTTAAGGTCTAGTTTTAGGTCAAGGTTTGGGACCATACAACAACATGTATAAGAAGGGGTAATGATCCAATTTGTGTTCATGGTCTACGACATCATGAAAATGAGTATAAGATGGGTGATGCTCTTGTTTTAGGTTATGATCCTGGACCATATAGATATGAAAGTGAAGGTTTGTTGATGGCCCAGTTTTATGTCATGATTTTGGACCATATAGATATGAAAATGAAAGCATGGTAATATCATAATTTTAGGTCATGGTCTGGGACCATCATGTAGGGTAGGGAAAGATGGGTGTACCATGGGCTAATAGGTGACATCTCATTCAAGATCAAAAATCCTTTGGATCAAGTGGAACTAGTATGCTTAGGGCATGCGTCGATATTTCAGACATGATATGGAAGTAATTTGAGAATAAGGATTGAGTAGCCTTATGGTTTTATGGTGAAGCTTTGTCTTGTAAGGATATTAGAGTGCTTTCAAGGAAGTAGCCATCAGGTAAATATTTGCATGTCTATCATAAGGTCAAGGCAAATGATGCAAAGCTAAATGTGATTTGATCATGAGAGAATATAACTTGTAGGTAAAATCAGGAAGCCTATTGATGCAGGGTTAAAGGTTTGGAATTTAATCCTTAGAAGGTAAAAATATTCTATAGAAGTTTCCCTAAAAGGATAACTCTTAGGCTCATGTGTGGTCAAAAATGAAGATTGAAGACCACTCAAAGGACCTAAATAGCATTTCGGCAGCCATTTGGTGGATATTAAAGGTTTCATGCATGAGTAGTGGATCCTAAGAAGAGATCATAATCAGGAAACCTTTTGACATGGATAAAGTTGAAGTATCTTTGAAAAGATTTTCCATGTTTGATAAGATTTTCCTCTCTTTTTGTTGAGAATTTAAAAAAAAATCCCCAACTTTTTTATTCAAAAGATTTCTCAACTTTGTTAAGCATTTTTCAAGTTTGTTGAGTTTTGAAAGACAGTTCAACTTTTGTTGATTGTTTTGCATTTTTTTAAAGATTTAAGATTGCTCATTTTTTGGAAGGTTGTTCTTTTGAAGAAACATAATCAAAAGGGTATTCTTGTGTTAAAAGATTTTAATCTTTGAAGCGACTATTCCTTGTTCAAAAGATTTGTTCTTTTTGAAAATATTTTTTTAAAAGAGTGTTCTTTTACTTTTTTGAAAGATTTCTTTTTTAGATGATGTTTTTCAAAATATTTTCTCTTTTTAGACAGATTTTTTAGATTTTTCTTTTAAAAAATATTTTATTTGAAATATTTTTAAAAAATCATTTTCTTTTCTTTTTTGATAAAGTCTTTTTTTAATATGTTTTGGAAGCACTTTCCAACTTTGTTGAGGATTCAAAAACTATTTTTCTAAAATTTGTCTACTTGAGATTATGGAATGAAGATTGTTTGGTGAGAAAGATCATCTGAAATTGTTAAATATTATTCAAATATTTTCAAGTTTGAAAGAATTATGGATCAAGGATTGTTGATTATTATGATCATTTGAAATCATTTGGGACTCATGATACCATGTGATATCATTGGTATGATAAGGTCATTGATTTGGGATTGTTGTTTAGATAAGATTGTTTTAAACATAAGGATGTTAGCAAATGATGAATAATACGTGCATGGGATTACAATCTTAAAGCATAAATCCTTCAAAAATCCTAGTATTAGAAAAGCTTGCAGGAATCTCAAAAATTGTATAAAAAGATACAATAACATGCACACATAGAATATAAAGTACCCCTTTTCAATCCATTAGTTTGGATGTGACTTACGTTCTTACTCAAGCGTGACTTTCACTGAAGGGGTTGGTACTTATCTTATCTATGGCACAATGTCACCCATCTGGGGGTAATCCTAGTTCTTTATATATCGATACTACTCCTAATATACCTTGTGACAACGAAGACTGCATTAAGTCATGAATGCTAGGATAGGGGGTTGTCCTCAAGGCCTTTAGACAACCATCTTAATATTATGCCAGTATGTTGACTAACACCCCTACACAACTAGTAGGAATCCAAAATGTGTGTTCGCATTCATCCCATAACATGTGGGTTTGTAAGTGTGCATAGTGCATATTTAAGCTTTTTATATTTTCTAAATAAAGCCCACAATAATAAAGCATGAAAGATAAATGACAAGCGTGCATGAAGACATTTCTCCTTCTTTTTCTATCTTTTTTTTATTATTGTTATTTTTTAATAAAAATCATAAAGGGAAGAGGAAGAGAGAAAAAGGAAGGAATCTAGGGCTAACCCTAAAAGAGAATCAAAATAAAACCCTACAGGGGGAGAGGAAGATAACCCTCAAAGTGACAGTTGTTATAACATGTGGTAGTTGTCGTACTATTAGAAATCAAAGTGATAGGAAAAGCAAAGTACAGAATTTTTTTCATTGGTTGAACAAAGGATTCGATCAGCTTCACTAAGTTTCAAGGATAAAAATACGATAATAAAGAAAAGAAAATATTCTTTTTTGCTAGTAGAACATTGTTCTGTAGTGATTTAACTTTTAAGGAATTTTTTTCATAATCATTTATGCGGCGGATTTCACTAATTCACAGTATTTTATTATTTTGAAAAACTCTACATTTAGGAAAAAATAGGAAAATCGGAACAAAGATAGATGAAAACATAGAAACCTCGAATAGCCGCTAAAATGTAAGATGAAAAAGAAAAAAACACAACTTGGATCATATGACTATGCCCAACGAAGTTGCCAAATTGTTATAACCAACTTGAAAATCCCCTCGGCGAGGATGATCTTGTGGTCATGTGAAAAACCTAAGAAAGAAAAGAAAATAATAATTCTATAAAGCTCTCATATTCGTTACCTAATTTTATTTGTAAAAAGGAAAAATATATTTTGGTGTTTAAATCAATGGGAAAACACAAAATACCTGATTTTCACTCCACCTAAGGGGAAATAAGAAAGGTATGCATGATTTCAAATATCAAACATGGAGAACTTGTTACGCATAGAAAGGTATTAGCACCCCCATCTTGATCGATAATGGTATTACATACTTTTCAAACATCTCAGATCAAACAATGATTATTGAGGTTATTATTAAGGAAAAGGAGAAGAAAACATCACAAAAGCATTTATTTTGATGGTGAACCCTCGGGGCTTGAGATTGTTTTGGCTTTCCAGTCACTGTATTGAAGATATTAATTTTTTCATATGTTGGATTACCAATTGTATCAAGACCTCCAAAATAGAAATCCATCATTGGAGGTTGTCACCGATGTGTAGGATGAGAGAGAGAATTAGTAGAGCAAGAGTTGGGTCATTGAAAGTAGTGTGCAAATATTAATAGTTATGAATATAGCATAGAAAGCACCAGTTATCATTAAGCATCCTACCAACATTAACATGACATATGCTTATAGAGGAAGGATCCTTGAGTCACATGAAAATAGAAAATAAAAGGAGGAGATAGTTCAATCATCTAGCTTCTAGAGGTGTGCAAAGGGTCCCAGAATATGGTGGGTGTGAGGGTCTAGTTATGGATAGATTTTAGGGTTCTACATTTCCAACTGGAATGTTCTAGAAGAGATGGTGGATTGTGTCGTGAGGTGTGGCCCATGGATTGAACCAATCAACCATGTGGCATAAGATAGATGGCTCTGATCCTCTAGGTGGCCCGGGCTGAATGAAGCATGTTTTCTAAACTTTTAGATATTTGAGGAATGTTTTGGAGAAAATTGTGAAAAAAGGAATATTTCAGTACCATACGATGGACCAGTGGTTGGATTTTTGATCTTGATACTATATCCATTCCATCTTGGAATGTATGTTGGTCCTTTTCTTGAGTGGACTAGAGAGATACGTAGTGGGGGGCATTTTTCTGAGTCAAAAATTTTATCATCCATAATATATGTTTTTTTTTGTGAGGAACAAGGTAATTAAATATTCATGGGGTAAAATATAATATTATGTTTAGGATAATTGAATTGGAAAATTTATGAAAAAGCTTCAACAAATAGAATTGATGGGAAGATTGACTGAAGTCTAGAAAATGTATTTCCTCTACCGAATCCTTGAACTTGATAAAATTGGGTGAAAATGAGTGGATTAAATAGGTGAAAGTTTTGGTAAAATATTAAAAAAAATGAAAATGGATAAACTATGGAAAATATGGAAAATAAATGAATTATTAGCCACAAAATTTAGATTTATCATGATTTTTCTAAGCTAGCAAAAATGAGGTTTCAAAAATATCAATAGTTGATGAGAAAGTAGAGTCACCCAAGGCACCAAAGATGAAGGCCCTACACGAAGGGCTAAAATACATTTTCCTTAACGATAATAAGGTTTGGCCTGTGATAATAATTTTAGATCTCACTCAAGAATAAGAAAATAGGTTGATGACCAAGATGAAGAAAATAAAGGAAGCCTTGGGGTACAAAATGACTAATCTGACATGTATCAATCAAGCTATATGCATATACAAGATCCTCATGGTAAAGATTACAAGCCATCTAGAGAACCGTATCATAAATTGAACCCCAATATGAAAGAAGTGGTATGTCTAGAGAGGTCATTAAACTTCTCACAACATGGATCATTTACCCCATTTCATATTCTCCTTGGGTAAGACAAGTGTAGGTTGTTCCCAAGAAGGATGGCACTACTGTTGTGAAAAATGACAAGAACAATCTCATTCCCACTGATACATTCATGGGTGGATGATGTGTATTGACTACAAGAAGTTGAATAAGGCCACAAGGAAAGATCACTTCCCCCTTCCTTTCCTTGATCAAGTTTTAGAGTTATTGGTACATCAAGAATACTTTTCTACTAGAACATATACTATGGTTTCTATCAAATTCCTATCCATCCGAATGACTAATAGAAGACCACCTTCCTATGCCATTTTGGCACTTATGCCTTTAGGAGGATTCCCTTTGGCTTGTGGATTGCCCCCTCTACTTTCCAATGCTCCATGGCTGCAATCATTGCAAGGTTGATAGAAACCTTAATGGAGGTATTCATGGACGTCTTTTCTATATATGGTGATTCATTTGATTCTTGTTTGCACCGTATTTCACTTGTGTTAGTAAAATGTGAAGAAGCACATTTTATTTGGAATTGGGAGAAATGTCATTTCAAAGTCAAGGAAGGCATTTTCCTTGGCCAGAGTGAGCAATTAGGGGATTGAGGTAGACAAGGCAAAGATTGAGGTTATTTCTACACTTGCACCTCCTCCTGATGAAATAGGAAGTTTGTGTTTTATTGGGTCATGCAAGCTTTTATTGTAGGTTCATGAAATATTTCTCAAAAATTGCAAAAGTGAATGACTAGTATTGTATTGAAAGATGATATCTTTTCTTTTGATGTCAATGGCATGGAAAGCTTCACAAGCCTGAAGTTTTCCCTCACTACCACACACATGATCTGAGCATTGGGTTGGTCTGAACCATTTGATCATGTGTAATGCTAGAGACAACACTATGGCAGAAGTCTTGGGTCAGTGGATTGGCAAGAGGCATCATTTCATCTATTATCCCCCAAGACACAAAATGGATCACACCATAACTATGTTACCACTAAGAATGAACTACTTTCTATTATGCATCCTTCTGAAAATTCAGATCATATCCCGTCGGTTCTAAGTTGATTGTCTTAACCGACCACACTATCATCTACTACTTGATAAGGAAGAAGGATTTAAATCCCAAATTAGATCAGTATATCCTATTGTTGCAAGCATTTGATCTAGAAACATGTGAGAAGAAAGGAGGTGAGAATGTGGTGGTTGAACATCTCAGTCATATTTATCTTCCCAAGAATGATAGATATTTATTTATAATTCTCTTCCCAGTGATCATCTTATGAACATGTCCTCTGACATTCCTTTGTTCATAGATTTTGTAAACTATCTAGATGCATGTGTGCTACAAGTGGTGACTTGGGTCATTCTAAAAATAAGTTCATTCATGATGTCAAGAACTACTATTGGGATGAATCACACCTATTTATACTTGAAGATGATGGTTTATACCAACAATGTGTCCCTAAGGAAGAAGAGCACTCAATCCTTGAGTAGTGCCACTCAGGTCCAACAAGTGGCCACAAGAGTACAAAGAAGTCCACTCTGAAGGTCCTTTGATGTAGTTTCCATTTGCCCACAATTTTCAAAGATGTTTATGAATATATCCTTTCTTATGATAGTTCCAAAGATCCAAAAACATCTCAAAACACGATAATATTCCTTTTTTAGGTTGGAAGGAAGTAGAGATATTTGATATTTGAGGAGTGGACTGCATGGGTCCATTTCCCCCTTCTTGCGGCTACTCCTACATTTTGGTTGCAGTTCATCATGTGAAAAATTGGGTTGAGGCAATCCCTAGTGTCTCTAGTGATTCCAAACCCTTTATGAAGCTCTTCATAGATATCATCTTCCCTAGATTTAAAGTACCACACACGGTCATCTCTAACATGATCTCATTTTTTGGAGAAGAAATTTGATATTTTGATGAAGAAGTATGGTATTCATCATCAAGTAGACTCACCATATCATCTTGAAACCATAGGCCAAGTTGAAGTGTCTAACCACCAAATCAAGGCCATCCTTAAAAAGACATTCGGTCGAACAAGGAAGGATTTTGCATTGAAGCTCGATGATGCTCTTTGTGCATACCAGACAGTATATAAGACACCATGGAGTACTACTCCCTTCTAGTTGATCCATGGAAAATCATGCCATTTCCTTGTTGAGATGGAGCATAAGGCTAGTTGCACAATTCGCTTTCTGAATTTCAATCTATCTCTCACTAGAAAGAAATGTTTTCACAATTGCAAGAGCTAGAGAACTATGCATGTCCATCTATGCGAATGTACACATATACAAGGAGTGGACCACGATATCGCATGATGCCAACCTAAAGAGAAAGGATATCAAAGTGGGAGTCCAAGTCTTTCTCTACAACTCCTAATTGAGGTTGTTTCCTTAGAAACTCCAATCGTGGTGGCATGGCCCATATCTTGTGAAAAAGATCTATCCACATGGTGCATTTATTTTATGGGACAAGATAAAGGGTGAATTCACTGCAGATGGCCACCTACTGAAGGGATACATCTCTTCTAAAGATTTTGTAGTGAGGGAAGTGAACCCACTCTCCCTTGCTAATACAATTGTTAATTAGGAACCTAGAGTTAGAGCCAACAAAATTAAATAAGGTGCTTGTGAGGAGGAACTCCAACCAGCTCCCAAAAGGGATGCCTAAATGTCCAATAGCCACTGGATTCATTAATTTAATTCTTATAATCCGACCAGGCTCATTGATCAGCATACCAAATTGGGTGAAAAATCATAATAAATATTAATTTCATGTCATTTAATTATGATCGACTGACTAGTTGAGTTAATTATCTGACCTATCTGGGAAGACTCTCACTAATTGAAGTGTATGATTGGCTAAACGAGAAATCATATGCCTTATCTCTCTAATCATCTCATTGTCTGACCCAAACTACCAAATTGGTTGATCAACGCTTGCTCTTAGATGTAACCAAAAGTTTTCTAATTGGCTGACATGTATTGCTCTGATCGGTCGATCACTATTTAATCTTTTAAGTATCCATAGACCATGATTGTCTGGCTTGATTGCTCCTAATCAGTCGATCAATGGTCCTTCACCTTTTTAATCAATTGTAGAAGAAAGGGAGTCGACATCACCCCAACCATTCCTTGCCTATTAAGAGAGTAATGCTCCCACAACTCTCCCCTCTTATCTCACCCTTTCTCCCCTCCTCATTTTGAGCCACTACATCAATAGCGGATCAGCCGAGTAGCAAGCCAACACCAATCGTCCTACCCCTCTCTAGTCGAAGGACTAGGTGGCCTTTCACCGAATTCACAAGATGCCATGCCAACAACCTTTATTGATCTACCTCCCAAGAAGTTGTTTCCTTCCCCTTCTTCAAGCCCTTTCATCCCCAACAGACCTATCTATATTGTGAAGATTGACCGACTAGCATGTTGACAACTACCCTGCACATGTGCCCGTTTGGTTGACAGACTAGGTTTTGTTCAACTAACTAGAGAGGAAATCCCTAACGCTTTAAGAAATTTTGATCGACCAACCATAGCTCATGATCACCTAATACTTGAGGTCCAAAATCCTCTACCCTTTTTTCTAATTAGTTGACTAGTCTGATCTAACTTCCCGATCAGTTTACTTCATAGCATGGTAGCCACTTCTATTGATTGTGCAACCCATCTACCTGGTCGGCCAATCCAATGTACAATTGTTGTCAAGATGTCATGCCCTTGGGGTAGAGAATCATACCTAATGTAGAGGGTTTTCGAGTGTGAAATCCTACCAATGCTCAACCCCTTCAACTACAAGAAGGAAAAGGACAAAGCAACCATGACATCACCATCCATTTCCTTCTCCCATTCCACTAACCACCGGCAACATTTGCATGGAATATAGGCACCTAGAGGATGACCTGTCTCCTTCTAGTGACATAGAAGAAGACGATGCCTACATTAAGGAGGCCATTGATTCCAATACTACTATAGTTGAGGAGCTCATTTATGACATTGACGCCCAACATGGGGAAGTCATTCTTCATGGCTCCACCACTTCCTCTTATACTCCATGGAGGCAGTCATTGATGGTCGACAATGTCTTTTGGGACCACTCTCCCACCTTCCCGTCTTGCTTCACCCCTTACATGATAAAGTACAAGGCTCTAGTCCTACTCGAGCACAAGAAGAAGTACAAGGCCATGGAGGACATCGAGGTGTGACTTCCCTGTTTAGCATGACCCATCATGTTCAAGGCCTTGGGAATCTATGAACCCTTATAGGTCCTCCTTCAACGTTCACACATCTACCTCTTCTCCTTTCATGTGCAACCTATCTTCAAGGAACTCACCTTGGAGTTCCTTGTGACTTTCACTAAGCACTATAGTCATGACAACTAGTTCAGCCACTCCTTCTGCATGTTTGGGAAGGATCACTGCTTGGACAATAGAGACCTAATTAATCTCAGTATATATGTCGAAAAGGACTGGTAAGAGAGGTGTGATAAAGATAATCACAATCACTACAATAAGAAATTCATCAACGATGAGTTTCGGGCTGAGATCACCAATCAACTGCCCTCCTTCCCACATGGAACAAATGTGTCATTCATCTGAGCTCGGTGATACCACTATCTTCACCTCATCTTTGCATGCACCATATTTTACTATATTGGTGTGCTCATCATAGTCACCATTCTAACCTCTACTGCCTATGGTGCGTGTTGAATGAGGAACCATTAAAATTGGGAGAGTCCTCTCATAAACCATTTGCATAATCAAAATCACAGGAACAACAATTCTGAGTTCTCTCAGGGTAAATCATCAACGCCATCTTTTTCTACCTTGTCTACACTCACATTCCATTCAACCTGATGTCGATACAGAAGACATCCCACTCAATTGACAACAACTATCTCGTTTCTTCTACATTCTTGAAGATTGACGAGGGATTTCATATACCATTAGATTTCATAAGGCATCCCTGACATTCTTGTGATATTATTCACTCCAATTTCATGGCATCCGGTCTCACCTACAACCTCAACAACATAGGAGCACACACCCAGTGTTACATGAGCTAGCATCCACCTTTTGAGGGTAAAGCTCTTGAGCCAACGTCTGGTAGATGCAATGCTTCCATGGAGGCAAACAACAAGGTGTCTGACCCTTCACAGCCACTTTTAGGACATCACACAAAGTGGCATGTGTCTAACACTATACAATCATCCAGATCTTATGGCTTCACTGAGATTTATTAGTAGATGGACCAGATTGAGGACCCCCAGACCCACGTGGAGAAGG
Organism: Alisma plantago-aquatica; assembly: GCA_963693085.1. Lineage (NCBI taxonomy): Eukaryota > Viridiplantae > Streptophyta > Magnoliopsida > Alismatales > Alismataceae > Alisma > Alisma plantago-aquatica. The sequence continues at coordinate 965,077,113 of OY856409.1, read as the reverse complement.
AGCAACATTTCTAGGGACACTAGATCAACTACAAGTACCTGATGTAGCAGGTGCTCAATTAGTGGCATATGGTAATAGGAGAATACATACGGGCTCACACTTGGTCGACCGACCAGTCTAACCATCCAATACATCTCCAAAGATAGAAATAGATTAAACGATCTCTTTCACTAATTTCCCAATCAGAAGTCTATCCTCAAGATCTATAAACTCAAATGATTTTTGTGGAGAAAATGGTTGGCCGACCTACCCTCTTGAACAACCAATCCACATTGAGAAGAACACACCAAAGAAGACTATGATTAATCAAGACACCTCATTGGTTGGTCAACTACAAAACATGCCTCCCAAGTCACTAACCATCAACATTTTTGCATGCCCAAATAGTCGATTGATCCACCCCATTGGTCATCCAATCCACTTATTCTCTCATGCGATCTTCAAAAATATGATCAAACAATCTCCCTCGCTGGTTGGTTAACTAAAATTTCCTTAGGCTCCCTGCTAAGTGGCTGGTCACTTGACAAGCCTAATTGGTCACCCGACCAGCATGACATACATGCACAAAACTCACTACTATCCCAATTGGAGTGGGAAATTCCATCTAAATAAAAGAGGACAAGACATCATTTTTAGGGTTGTTCACACTCCATTTACAACCACAGTTTGGAGCAAGAGACTAGAGGATAAAGGAGATAATAAAAACATCTTTTTGGTGATCTTTAGAACGATTACTTATAGATAGGATTGTTGTAGTCAGAGACCTCTAGTTTCTCTCTTCATCACTTTCACTGACATGTCTTCTTCCTTCTCTTCTAGAATTTGCACTTTTTATATGGACATGAACAAGTAGACTCTTCATATACTATGTCTTCTTCCTTTGATGGGGAATTCGGAGTAGCCCCATCTCTTATACTTTGTCTTAATTGTTATCAAACTCAGTATTGTTAGTTGAATTGGATTGTGTTTCATTCATTTATTGCTTGCTTGTTGAATTGATGTGTCAATTAGCTTGTTTGATATTGTTGACCTAAGTTTTACACATTGTCCATATTTCGATAATGACTTTAGCATTCCATTTATATGTATCTAATATGTCTACTTGAGATGGTTCCAGGAATTTGGTACATGAAAAGGATCAAATTCATCAAGCCCTAACTTGATCTAGTTCAAGTCAAAAGCTATGTAAATGTATTTTTGTGAAAAACACCCTAAAACCCTTTGGATGATTTTTGTAATCATTTGTATTGATGTAAAGACTTGTAACTAAGATGAGAAAAAATTAGGAGCACTTAATTTGAATGATTAATTACTTTAATGACATTTTTCAAAATTCATTACAGGGAGTTTTTTGGTCAAGTTTTACATGTGATAAACTCGACTGATCCCCTTACTGGATTTTGAGAAAATTCAGGTTCAGTCGAGTTGCACACTCCTATAAATCGAATGATCTTTGCATTGAGTAAAACTAATTTAATCAATTGGTCGAGTTTCATCCATGATAAACTCGACTGATGGTTCAAATTGGCTTTATAGCATAGTTAAATTGGTCGAGTTACCTATATTAAAACTTGACTGCACTGCACTATACGAAATGTGCAAAAAGGTGATTATAGTCATTGGGAAGTTGTAAACATCAAAAGTAGATCTACTGCAACACCCAAAATGACTAGAATTTGTTCCAAAGTGTTCCTAGACACTAGTGGACGCCCCCAACTATAAATAGTCTCTCTTAGAGCTCATTACAAGGTTTCTCTTCCATGCTATTCAAGCTCCTAGTTATAGTTGATTGCATCTAGTTCACTAGAGCCCCTTTCTCTCTCTTGTTTATAAAGGCAAACTTCCATACGAGTGAAATAGGTTGTATGTGAGAGAGCTACTCCATTGTACTTGTGTAAAACTATCAAAGCTCCCTTTCCCAAACTATTTCTTCAAGTGATTTGTTGGTTAAAGCTTCTCCAAGAGAAGGAGAAGGTGCAAACTTCTTCAAGTTGTAGAAGAAGGTGTGAAAAGATTCTCTAAGTGAAGAAGCAGTACAAGGTTGAATATCTAAGACTGGAGTGGGTAAATCCTTTAAGGCAAAAGACTTAGTGAAAAGAGGGGATCTCCTAGGCAAAGGTGTACAGATGCTTGCAAGAGTGGGTAAGACCTTGGTGAGGTAGAAGACTCTAGCTCATGGATAGGTAAGTCCTTGGTTGTAAGTTTATTGGCTCCCTTTACCTAAAAGGGAAGCTAGGTATCCTTGTCCCAGAAAAGGAAGGTAAATTGTATATCTTATAATGGAATATAAGTATACATAGGCTGCAAAATCCTAGAGCTTGACCACTCTAGGTAGTGGACTGACTCTCTCCTAGTTTTAAGAGTGTAACCACTCTAAATAGCTTGTTCTAGTGCTTATTTCAATCACTCTCATCCTTTCTATGTATGTTTAAATTGCCATCAAATTCACTATTTGCAATGGTGCCTAGTTGAAGTAATTTTAATGTCTTACAAGTTTTTTGTGAGTATTTTGGGCTCTATTCACCCCCTCTAGAGCCATTTTGATCCAAAAAGTGGTATCAAAGTGACTTCCTTCTCTAAAACGATCTCCTACATGATAGGAATATGGGTGATAACCTACTTGGGTCCCTCAACCTAGAGGGAGGCTTCCCAAAAAGACCCCCGATCTTCGACGGTACAAATTTCCTCTATTGTAAAGGACGGATGTAATTCTACCTTCAAGGAATGAACTAATACATGTAGAAGGTGGTCATTCTTCCATAAAAGGAGACGGAGGGGGAGGGATGAAGATACAGTCAAGAAGACATAGCTGAATGCAAAGGCAATAAGCATCATCTATGTAGCCCTCACCCTCTATGAGTTCAACTGCATCTCATCTTAGGACACAACCCATAATATTTGGGACAAGTTGTGCCCCACCTATGAAGGCACAAATTAAGTCAAGGATTCCAAGATCTACATGCTCAATGGTCTCCTTGAAAACTTCAATATGGGCAAGAAGGAAAAAGTGATGGAGATGCACACAAGGCACGGCACCATCATCAATGGACTTGCTCAATTGGGCCACACCATGTATAGAGGGAAAATGAACACCAAGATCTTAAGGTTTCTTCCCAAGAGATGGGAATCCAAGTTGACCTCAATTGAAGACGTTAGAAGCCTTAGTGACATAACCACCGAAGAACTCATTGGCAACCTTCAAGCCCATGTGCCAAGACTAGACAAGCAAGAAGAAGATGAAAAGCAAGAAGAGAAATAATCAAAGAAGATCAAAGATAGTGCATTCAAAGCTCAAGTGGAAGCACTCCTTCTTCAACAACAACAAGTATGTCGGTATACCTCTCCTTATTCAAGTGAAGATGAAGCCCTTAGTGACCATGAAGCAAACTACTCCTAGGGAAAACACTTTGTGACGTCCCCGGATTTTGATTCTCCAAACCCTATTGGGAATGAGATGTCAGAATATGAAGACATCATCCAATCATACCAGCGAGCGATGCGGAAGTAGGATACGCATACATGAACATACAACCATAACATACTCAACATTCAACATGTATATTTATACAATATGAATTATTATAAAATGATTTACAGTTACATATTGAATGAAAATTCTACAAGTCTGAACATGTATGCTAACAGGATCTTAGACAATAGGTACAACCTGTACAACTTGCTCACATCCTATTCTTTTATCTCATGCTAGCTCTGAACCTAGAAAATACGAGAAACAAAACATCAACAAAAGTTGGTACTTGGAAATAAAAGCTATACTATGCTGGCATATAAAATACTCAAAATTGAAGGAAGAGAAAGGAAACATTATTTAAAGGCAGAAAATCAGGTAATCCCAAGTTATTAGTCATATTTCAATGGACATGTATTACTATGGTGGACTTAGCACAAACATAAATATTGGGCCCTATCCCCATGTACCTTGTACCATTAGGGATCTCCCCGCGTACCTTGTACCATTAGGGAGGTGCTAGTCAACATTAATACTTGCCCTCTCTAATAGGGAGATTAATGAACCATCAGTAACTACATTCCATTTTCTTTCATTAGTGTTCTTATTGTTCAAGGCAGGAGTGACAATACATATAGATCTACATCCAACAATGTATTTCAAGTACAAACAAGCAAGTACATATATTTAACATCCAGCAAATCTAGTCATATAATTATATCAACATACCTGAGTTCAGAGATTCCTATTTACATTCTGGATCATCTACATATCTGGTCATCACCTGATTAATAGAAATTAATCATCATTAATATATGTGCATCATATTCTAGGTATTTTAAGTCTAAATAAGGGTTTGGCCAAATATAGGTTCCATATAATCTTAGGATGGTATCTGATATTTTTCTACTGATCATGCGGTCATTTTAGAGGTCTGGTCCAAATTGCATATTTTTCTGATTCTTGAACTATTTTCTAGAATTAATATGAGGATTAAACATTTAATTAGGTAATAATGAGAAAAGACCTAAAATTTCTCAATAATATTAAGATCATAGTCCACATTTAATTTCCAGATAATATTAGGGTTCAAACTTATTTTTCTCAGATTTAACCTCAACCATTTTATAATTATACCATTTAAATGAAGCATTCTCATCTAAATTACATATCATCAATATTAGTTCATCAAAGGTCCAATCTAAGGGTCCAGTAATGTACATGGAATTTTTCTGAGTCTAGGAGTATTTTTGGTGGATTTATTGGCTAAGGGGTCTATTTATTAGGCATTTTCTAAGAATACAGATATATTTTTGAGAATTCTAAAAGGAATTACCTTGAGTTGTGGGTCCCACTGCCTGAGATGGAAGTCTGTGAGTGGGCCATGATGGACATCAGGTGGGGTATGAATCAACAGATTAATCTAGCCTGGGCCGGCCAGTCCTTGGCTTGGCACTTGTTGGACCAGATGAATTAACATCAAGTCGCCTGGTCTTGTTCTCTATCGCCCTCTCTCACGTTCTCAGGTCTGACGGTGGTCTTCTTCACAGAGACAATCCCAGGTCTCTGCTGCTGTGAAAGAAAAGTTCAGGGCTCCGGGATTCTCATAAATAGGGAGGTTGCCGTCCCTCTTGAGTTCCCGCTTGAAGCATCAGCGTCGATCAAAGCCGCCGCCGCCGGTGAATCTCCAGCGAGGGGAAAAAATAGCAAAGCCCTTCTTCTCCCGATCCTCCTTCTCCCTCGCCTTGAGCATTCTCAGGCCTGATTTCTGCCTCTCTTCCTTGCACAGGTCGTTGTCGTCGGTCCTGTTGTGTGCCGTCAGCCTAGCGCCTTCCTCCCGTCTTGACGCCTCCAAGCCATCTATGGCGGCTACACATAAGCAGCATAGCGGCCCTGGTTCGGTCTAGCAGATGCAGGTAACGATAGAGCTCGTCGGGAAAAGATTTGGGCATCTGCAATAGAACCCCTTTCGCCTTCACCTGAAGCGACAGCAAGTTGCGTCTGGTCTGTAGGAGCTTGGGAGCACAACAAGGACACATTGAGGAAGATAAAAACACCCCCTTCTGGCGCCTCCGTGCACTCAGACCAGGGTGGGGTGGAGTCTCTCATCTGGGGTTTCTCACAAAGAAAGGAATGTTCCTTGGGCTTCCACGAGATGTGTGGTTCATTTGCCCCAAGATATCTTCTCTCGTTCGGCCCTCTTCCCCACCCTATCTCACTGGTTTAGTGCTGTCAGAAAAGATGGAGAACCAGTGCGGGAGGTGTGGGTATGTCTCTCTCGTCTCTCCATGGTTTGGCACAACTGAGGGGTCGTTGGATAGATCCTACCCTCCCGGAGAGTTGGGGGCACACGTTAGTGGTTGATCAGCCCTAGAATCGTGGAGAGAAGGCAGGCGTGTGACTATTGTCATCTACCCCCGCAAGATCTAGAGGCAGGAGACACAGTCTCCACCGTTGGATTCCGGGTCAATAGCCCAGAATGAGCCACACATCCGAGCTATAGTTCCATCTAGCTGAGGCAGTGCGCCCCCAAAGTCCAGTAGGCTGTGTGACATCTAATTTGTCACACCTAAGTACTAAATAACCAAAACAATATAGTTTGATCACATTTATGTCCATAATGTCCTCATATTCAAATAGGTACATCTATTTCCAGAAATTTCCAAAAATTCTAATACTTTAGACATAGGGTGATAATAACCTAAAGGAACTCCCATAAATCTTTGAGACACAACTCCATTATTTGGACATGCAACTAAATTCTTCAAAGAACTTTATAATTTGGTGTTTAGACCTTGAATTCAATTCGAATAATCATCAAATCTTGATCCTACATGCCCATAAACATGTGTTATGATACTAACATACCTCAAGGCTCGTTAATTGGCTACTTGAGTTAGTTGTGACTACTAATTAGAACTTTTAGCCTCATATGTACCCAAGCTCACTAATAAAAGTTATTCATCATAATTGAACTCAACTTGGTCTGGTAATCATCAATTGCATATCTAGTTATTTTGGGGTGAAAAGAGCTAGTAATTAAATAACCAATTCCTCAATTTGGGATCAATCATCTAAATGATACACATGGTCTTAAAATACTATATTGGTTATTAGAGCCCTAAAATATGGGTTGTCACATTCACCCCACCTTATATGGAATTTCGTCCTCGAAATTCAACTAGTCTCAAGTTTAAGGTGATATCAAGGGATCTCCACATTCTCTAAGTCACCACTTACAAGTGTGTCATAATATTGCAAGCACTCTAGGTTGTTATGTTAGGATTTAGAGCATATAGGGTGTACCCGTCACACCCTATATAGGTGGGAGCATCATTTTTTTAAGGAATTGTAGCATCACTTAGTGTCTTAGTCATCAAATGACATTCTTATATTTTAGGATTTGCATCACCCTAGTCCTTCAAGGACAAGGGTTTTATCCATACATATGAAGTTAAGAAGGTACTACTCAAGGATTCATGCTTCACCCAATTAATCATATGGTGATGTCAAGTTTCATGCCATCATTTACCAGAATTATCAGGCTTAAAAACATTAGTGTGGTTTATGATCAACATCATACTAGTATTTCAACATTAGAGGAAATTTATCTTCATCCTTGATATTAGAATTTTTCTACTTAAGAAGGACTTACATAACATGTTTGACCATTAGGGTTTCACCCTATGGTGTGATATTCATACTCAACTTAGAAGCATACATGGAGAAGGATCAAAGTTACGAACTATATTTCTGATCATATATCCTATGATTCAAAATATCTGTATATCAAGTTCATGAGTTCAAATTGTTATGTCTTGCATGTATTATGTAAGGGAAAAAAAAGAATATACTAAGTTTATCCCATGATCTCAGCATCATATCTTTCGTATTTCATATGAAGGGGAAGAGAATATTTTTAAAGTCAAACTTATCATGATTTCAATCTTTGGTACTACATGTATGATATAGGGGGAATATAGAATAGGTCAAGCTTATATGAGTGACTCCTCATATATAAATCATCTACATAGATCAAGTGAGGTTTCTATCATCATATATTAAGAAAGAGAAGAAGAAGGGAGAATTGTATTTTTGAGTATCTTTTGCACAAAGCATCATACTCTCATAACTAGAGTTCATATATTACCTCACTTGCAATTAATGATGAGATTCACAAAATATGTCACTCTAGCTAGGACCTAACTCAGCCAAAGGATTGACTTTATCATATGGGTCATCTACCCATCCTTTTCATTTACCCAATTCTCACATATAGATTTGAATCATGCATAAGGACTCAACTCAACACTCGAGAGTAATCTAGTGTAGGACATTTTTTTTCACATATCTCATATATTGGAGGCTAGGTCCTATGACCTTCTCCCTGTGGGTCTTACTCTCTCTAGAGTTCGCCACATATCTCATCCTACCACTAGACATCCTCCTTGTATAAGAGCTTGAGGCTCATGCACACTCATCTCTATCTTAACTAAGCTTAACTTGAATAGGAAAGGGAATATACTTTCATCATCACGACTTAGCATAGATCCTCCCAAGAGTGGATTCAATTCATATATAACTCAAATCTTAATAAGGAAACTTATACCATCATAGATCAACTTAGGTAAGATTCTATATACTTATTTCCTTCATCTTTCTTTTGTCTATCTATCTATCAAATAACCTTATGAGGCTCTAGACATATAATCTAGATCTATTCTCTCTTCTAGACTGATGTCACTCCCTTTCACTTAGATTGCATGAACACTAACTACTCTCCAGTGTGAGGGACACATTTTTATATTTACATATAGGTAATAAAATATTATATAGTTTTTCTCCGAGAAGGCAGATGGCAGAGAAAACTATCGAGGCTCGGGCCGATTGGAAAACAAAACCAAATCAGCAAAACCAAGTGTCCCACACACAGTAGATAGTCTAGTGCCATGTCACCTAGTGAAATGGTGAGAACAAGATGTAGACTAGTGTAGCTACCCATTACATATGAGCTCTATATGGAAAGGGTTTCTCACACTTGTCTAAACCTAGTTCTCGAACATCTAGGTTATAACTTAGAGGCTAAGTCAAACCTTATTCATATAGAACATCTTACTAAGTTTGTAGGGTTTAAAGTGAAAGGTGAAATTTATTTTTATGTTTCATGGTGAGCAATTGTTAGGTGTAGTTATTTTTCATGCTCTGATACCAACTGTGACGTCCCCGGATTTTGATTCTCCAAACCCTATTGGGAATGAGATGTCAGAATCCGAAGACATCATCCAATCATACCAGCGAGCGATGCGGAAGCAGGATACGCATACATGAACATACAACCATAACATACTCAACATTCAACATGTATATTTATACAATATGAATTATTATAAAATGATTTACAGTTACATATTGAATGAAATTTCTACAAGTCTGAACATGTATGCTAACAGGATCTTAGACAATAGGTACAACCTGTACAACTTGCTCACATCCTATTCTTTTATCTCATGCTAGCTCTGAACCTAGAAAATACGAGAAACAAAACATCAACAAAAGTTGGTACTTGGAATTAAAAGCTATACTATGCTGGCATATAAAATACTCAAAATTGAAGGAAGAGAAAGGAAACATTATTTAAAGGTGGAAAATCAGGTAATCCCAAGTTATTAGTCATATTTCAATGGACATGTATTACTATGGTGGACTTAGCACAAACATAAATATTGGGCCCTATCCCCGCGTACCTTATACCATTAGGGATCTCCCTGCGTACCTTGTACCATTAGGGAAGTGCTAGTCAACATTAATACTTCCCCTCTCTAATAGGGAGATTAATGAACCATCAGTAACTACATTCCATTTTCTTTCATTAGTGTTCTTATTGTTCAAGGCGGAAGTGACAATACATATAGATCTACATCCAACAATGTATTTCAAGTACAAACAAGCAAGTACATATATTTAACATCCAGCAAATCTAGTCATATAATTATATCAACATACCTGAGTTCAGAGATTCCTATTTACATTCTGGATCATCTACATATCTGGTCATCACCTGATTAATAGAAAGTAATCATCATTAATATATGTGCATCATATTCTAGGTATTTGAAGTCTAAATAAGGGTTTGGCCAAATATAGGTTCCATCTAATCTTAGAATGGTATCTGATATTTTTCTACTGATCATGCGGTCATTTTAGAGGTCTGGTCCAAATTGCATATTTTTTTGATTCTTGAACTATTTTCTAGAATTAATATGAGGATTAAACATTTAATTAGGTAATAATGAGAAAAGACCTAAAATTTCTCAATAATATTAAGATCATAGTCCACATTTAATTTCCAGATAATATTAGGGTTCAAACTTATTTTTCTCAGATTTAACCTCAACCATTTTATAATTATACCATTTAAATGAAGCATTCTCATCTAAATTACATATCATCAATATTAGTTCATCAAAGGTCCAATCTAAGGGTCCAGTAATGTACATGGCATTTTTCTGAGTCTAGGAGTATTTTTGGTGGATTTATTGGCTAAGGGGTCTATTTATTAGGCATTTTCTAAGAATACGGATATATTTTTGAGAATTCTAAAAGGAATTACCTTTAGTTGTGGGTCCCACTACCTGAGACGGCAGTCTGTGAGTGGGCCACGATGGACATCAGGTGGGGTACGAATCAGCAGATTAATCTAGCCTGGGCCGGCCAGTCCTTGGCTTGGCACTTGTTGGACCAGATGAATTAACATCAAGCCGCCCAGTCTTGTTCTCTATCGCCCTCTCTCACGTTCTCAGGTCTGACGGTGGTCTTCTTCACAGAGACAATCCCAGGTCTCTGCTTCCGTGAAAGAAAAGTTCAGGGCTCCGGGATTCTCGCAAATAGGGAGGTTGTCGTCCCTCTTGAGTTCCCGCTTGAAGCATCAGCGTCGATCAAAGCCGCCGCCGCCGGTGAATCTCCAGCGAGGGGAAAAATAGCAAAGCCCTTCTTCTCCCGGTCCTCCTTCTCCCTCGCCTTGATCATTCTCAGGCCTGATTTCTGCCTCTCTTCCTTGCACAGGCCGTTGTCGTCGGTCCTGTTGTGCGCCGTCAGCCTAGCGCCTTCCTCCCGTCTTGACGCATGCAAGCCATCTACGGCGGCTACAGAGAAGCAGCATAGCGGCCCTGGTTCGGTCTAGCAGATGCAGGTAACGATAGAGCTCGTCGGGAAAAGATTTGGGCATCTGCAATAGAACCCCTTTCATCTTCACCTGAAGCGACAGCGAGTTGCGTCTGGTCTGTAGGAGCTTGGGAGCACAACAAGGACACATTGAGGAAGATGAAAAACACCCCCTTCTGGCGCCTCCGTGCACTCAGACCAGGGTGGGGTGGAGTCTCTCATCTGGGGTTTCTCACAAAGAAAGGAATGTTCCTTGGGCTTCCACGAGATGTGTGGTTCATTTGCCCCAAGATATCTTCTCTCGTTCGGCCCTCTTCCCCACCCTATCTCACTGGTTTAGTGCTGTTAGAAAAGATGGAGAACCAGTGCGGGAGGTGTGGGTATGTCTCTCTCGTCTCTCCATGGTTTGGCACAACTGAGGGGTCGTTGGATAGATCCTACCCTCTGGGAGAGTTGGGGGAACGAGTTAGTGGTTGATCAGCCCTAGAATCGTGGAGAGAAGGCAGGCGTGTGACTATTGTCATCTACCCCCACAAGATACGGAGGCAGGAGACACAGTCTCCACCGTTGGATTCTAGGTCAATAGCCCAGAATGAGCCACACATCCGAGCTATAGTTCCAGCCAGCTGAGGTAGTGCGCCCCCAAAGTCCAGCAGGCTGCGTGACATCTAATTTGTCACACCTAAGTACTAAATAACCAAAACAATATAGTTTGATCACATTTATGTCCATAATGTCCTCATATTCAAATAGGTACATCTATTTCTAGAAATTTCCAAAAATTCTAATACTTTAGACATAGGGTGATAATAACCTAAAGGAACTCCCATAAATGTTTGAGACACAACTCCATTATTTGGACATGCAACTAAATTCTTCAAAGAACTTTATAATTTGGTGTTCATACCTTGAATTCAATTCGAATAATCATCAAATCTTGATCCTACATGCCCATAAACATGTGTTATGATACTAACATACCTCAAGGCTCGTTAATTAGCTACTTGAGTTAGTTGTGACTACTAATTAGAACTTTTAGCCTCATATGTACCCAAGCTCACTAATAAAAGTTATTCATCATAATTGAACTCAACTTGGTCTGGTAATCATCAATTGCATATCTAGTTATTTTGGGGTGAAAAGAGCTAGTAATTAAATAACCAATTCCTCAATTTGGGATCAATCATCTAAATGATACACATGGTCTTAAAATACTATATTGGTTATTAGAGCCCTAAAATATGGGTTGTCACACACTTCAAGGGAAAGTCTTCCTCCTCCTCCACTCCAAGGTGCTAGGAATGTGGACAAAAATGGAATTACAAGAATGAGTGCCCCAAGGATAAGGAGTCCTACCCCTAGAGCAGCTACAAGAGAAGAGAGGACTACAAGAAGGATGGTAAGTACAAGAAGAAGGACAAGAAGGATAAAAGGAGTAAAAATGTTGCCCATGTCGCATGGGAAGACTCCTCTTCTAGTGGTGCAACCTCCAATGAAGGAGAATGCCATCTTGCACTCACGGCCTCTACAAGTGAAGACATTGCTGAGGTAGGTGAGGTAAGTGAGGTAAGCTTACATGACTTACCTAAGGAATCTCTCATTGACATGGTCAATGCTACCTGCTCTTCTTATTTCAAATGCAAATATAAGAAGAAGATGTTAGGGAAGATGATAGATTATTTGTATGATAAAATTGAAATTCTTGATCAAAATGAGAAGTTGAATCTTGATATCATTGATTCCTTTCAAGGATAGTTTCTTGATCTTGATCTCCAATACAATGGAGTTGAAGTATCAAATGGCATCTACCTTAAGAACATCAATAGTCTTAAGCAAGAAAACCAAGCTCGAGTAGATGAGCTTGTTTTATTTAGAACTGAAAATGTTGATCTTTAACTTGCTTGTGATGCTATTAATGATGATAATAGGGTTTATCTTGATGAGCTTGTTATGCTTAGAAGTGAAAATGGTAGATTGCTTGCTTAAGTTAATGATCCCTCTTGTAGACATTTATTGCCAAGTAATGAAGTTGCTAGTCTTACTTTAGAAAAAGATTCTTATCTTACTGAAGCCCTCTATTTGGAGGATGACTTACTTCATACACAAGATGATCTTGCTAGCTTATCATCTACTGTCATTACTCTTAGTGATGATAATCACAAACTAAGAGCTTCCTTGTAGAAATTCCTCAAAGGGAAAAAGTCCCTCAATGAAATTCTAGATCACCCCACCAAAAATGTTGGTACTAGTGGTTTGGGATATGTAGGGGGATCTCCAAATAGAAAGAGAAAGGGAGATAAAAAAAAGAGCAAGGAACCTCCTATTTTCCATGGAGAGTCATCTAGCTCTAAAAATCCCATAGTTTATGTGCATTGAAAGAGTTATGACCATTACTCTACTTATTGTCCTTATAGAATGAAGGGGACCAACCCAAAGATGAAATGGGTCCCCAAGATAACAATGGATCCCAAGGATTGAATTGGGCACTAACATCTTCCTTTCTTGTAGGTAAAAGGAAAATGTATTGTTGATAGCGGTTGCTCAAAGCATATGATAGGTGAAATCAGCCACTTCAACCAATTCACAAAGAAGAAAGGAGGATCGGTGACATTTGGTGACAATAACAAAGGTAAAGTTATAGGTTAGGGTGATGTAGGTGATCCAGTATGCATCAAGAATGTTCTTCTTGTGGATGGCCTACATCACAATTTAATTAGTTTTAGTCAATTATGTGATAATGGCTATCTTGTTCTTTTTACCTCACTTGAATGCTTGATTCTACATTCCCTCTCCTACAATGTTATATATACGTGAACCAAAAATGGTAATATCTATGTTATTGGTCTTGACTATATTAAGACTATTATTGGTAGATGTCTTGTTTCCAATTTGAATTATATTTCTTTGTGGCATCGTAGGTTTGGTCATGTAAATATGCATCAATTGAAGAAGTTGAGCAAAAAGGAATTTGTAAAGGGACTTCCTAAATTGTATTTTGAAAAGGAAAGGAAACCAAGCCCTCCTTCCAATCCAAAGGAGTCCTTAGTACCAAAAGAGCTCTTGAACTTCTTCACATTGATCTTTTTGGACCAATGTGTATGCAATATCTTCATGGTAGCAAGTACTATCTTGTGATTGTAGATGACTTTTCTCTCTATGCTTGGACTTTTTTTCTTGTTTCAAAAAGTAATACTCTTGATGTTTTCTCAAATTTTTGCAAACGAGTTGAAAACGAAGCTTCTTGCTGAATCGTCTCTATCCACAGTGACCATGGGGGAGAATTTGAAAATGACTTGTTTGAACAGTTTTGTGAGGAATCTGAGTAAACACATAACTTTTCTTCACCTCGAAAACCTCAATAAAATAGGATTGTACAGAGAAAGAATAGGTCACTACAAGAAATGGCTAGGAATATGCTTCTAGAGTATGATACTTCAAAGAAGTTTTGGGCCGAAACCATTAGTACTTCGTGTTTTGTGCAAAATTGAGTTTTCACTCATCCATCTTTGAAGAAAACCCCCTATGAGATATGGTGTGGTAGAAAGCCTTCCATTGATTTCTTTCATGTTTTTGGTTTTCATTGTTTTTTTTAACACAAAGGATTCCCTAGACAAGTTTGATCTAAAATCTTATAAGGCTTTCTTTCTAGGCTATATCACTACTAGCAAGGCTTATAGATAGTTTAACATTGATCTGTCTAAAGAAGAAGAATTTATTAATGTTAAATTTGTTGAGACTGGCCCCTCTATTTACAAGAATGTTGTTAATGAAGATGTTGTATATGAGGTGATCCCTCACTCGAAAGAGATCAACATTGTTGATAAAGGAAAAGAAGTGCTAGTTGATGAAGAATAGAAAGAAGAAGAAAAGAAGGATCCGACTCCCTGCTTTGCAAAGCATCTTCCAAAAGAGCCCATCATAGATAATCCCTTTGAAAGGGTGAAGACACAGGCTGCTTACAACAAAGAACAACCTGACAGTGCTTATCTCTCAACTTGAGCCAAAGAATGTCAAAGAAGCTCTCATGGATGACGAATGAATCCTAGCCATGCAAGAAGAATGGGAACAATTTAAAAAGAACAAAGTATGGACCCTAGTGCCAAGACCATGTGATAGAGAGATCATTGTCACCAAGTGGGTCTACCGCAACAAGCTTGATGAAAGAGGAAATGTGGTAAGGAATAAAGCAAGGTTAGTAGCTCAAGGTTACAACCAACAAGAAGGTATTGATTTTGATGAAACTTATGCACCTATTGCTAGACTTGAATCAATTAGAATGCTATTTGCTTTTGCTAGTTACAAGAATTTCTTACTTTATTAAATGGATGTTAAAAGTGTGTTTTTGAATGGTACAGTTGAGGAGGAAGTCTATGTAGCTCAACCTCCTGGCTTTGAACATAATAAATTGCCTAACCATGTTTATTTGTTACAAAAAGCTCTCTATGGACACAAACAAGCCCCTATAGCTTGGTATGAGTAATTAAAGAACTTTTTGCTAGAAAATGGCTATATCATGGGAAAAGTCAATTCTACCTTGTTTCTAAAACACATTTCTAGCAATTTCGTGATCTTTCAAATTCATGTTGATGATATTATTTTTGGCAGAACTGGTCTTGATCTTTTCAAGGAGTTTAGTTCTCTTATATAAAGTGAATTTGAGATGAGCAAGATGGGGGAGCGTACTTTCTTCCTCATCTTCCAAATCAAGAAAACCAAGGAAGGTAACTTCATCAACCAAGGCAAGTACACCAGTACGAACTACTTAAGTTCTTTGGAATGGAGAAAACCAAGACAATAGACACCCCCATGTCAAGCACTGCCAAGCTTGACAGAGATGAAGAAGGTGAGAAAGTGGATGAGAAGCTCTATAGAGGTATGATTGGAAGTTTACTTTATTTAGTTGCCTCTAGACCTGATATAATGTTTAGTTTTGGCTTGTGTGCTTGCTCTTCATCAAGTCTAAGAAAATCACAACTATAGTGGTTAAGAGATTTTGAGGTATCTAGCTAAAACTCAAAGTTTTGGACCATGGTATCCCAAGTCAAGGGACTTCACTCTTACTACCTAAATTGATGTTGATTATGCAGGTTGTTTGATTGATATAAAGTGCACAAGTGGCACTTGCTTCTTCCTAGGACCATGCCTAGTTTCTTGGTTCTCTAACAAACAAAGTCTAGCGGCTCTTTCAACTACCAAGGCTGAATACACTACAGCTGGGAGTTTTTGTGCCCAAGTCCTATGGATGAAGCAAATGCTCGAAGATTTTAACATTCAGTTTGATGCTTCACCTATCTACTATGGCAACACTAGTGCAATTAATCTATCTTATAATCCTATATTTCATAGTAGAGCTAAACATATAGAGGTCCTTCATCACTTTCCTTGTGACAACATTGTCAAGAAGGACACAGAGAATCAACTTGTGGAGATTTTTACAAAATCTATAGCTAGGGAGCAATTTACACACATTAGATCAAACTACTTATAGCTACTCTTGATGATATTGACATGCAATCTAGCTATATGTCATCATACCTATATTTCTTTCTCATGTCTTTCTCACCTTATGCTTTCTAAGTGTTATATTTGACATGTTTTCATTCCTTGTATCGCTTGTTTTCAGCTATT